>OX421981.1:30658016-31058016 GCA_949128135.1 Parasteatoda lunata | reverse complement strand
GGCCAGAAAGGAAATAGGAATATCTTTCTTTTTTCTTTCTGAATCAATTGGCATAATTATAGAAAATTTTTCATCTGACTTAAGTCAGTTTGAATTTTAAAAAAAAAAATTTAAAAAAAAAAAAAAAAGCTTGTCACAGGTTATGCATTTTTTATTCCTGTTTATTAGGAAAGGTTAAAGTTTTTTTAAGATTTTATGAATCAGAATATTTATTTTAGTGCACGAAAAATGCCCACTTAGGTTTTTCTTTTATTGGCTTTATAATTCATAGAATCTGGTGGCCATTTGTTAATTACTTTATGCATAATGTAAAATTTTTTAAAACTGGTTTATATTATAATAGAAAAGTTAAAAGGTAATAACATTTTACAAAATGCTTCGTGAGTAAATTTAATTGACATTGTATTACATTTTGGTTATATTTTACTTATTTTTCCCTTTTTCTTATACAAGGTTAATACATGTGAAGCTCTGGACTTAATGTTTTCGAATGTATTACTTGCAATTAATAAGGCACGAAATTAAAGACGAATGCACTAATTTTTTTTCAGTTACTTCGATGTGTTGTTCTTTTGTAACAAGACTAATCACTGTGCAATGAAGTTCATTCCGCACATTTTGCTATTTCATACTACCTATGGTTCCTAAAACTGGTCAATAAAGATTGGTCACTGGCTCTTTAAAGGTTGTTTTTCAAAGGTTTCGTTGTCATATGAAATGCTTTTTTGCGAATAATTAGCTATTTTCATAACAACTGTTAGTTTGCAACAGTTACTCATGACTGTTAGGTCGAGTTTAACCAATCTAAAGCCATCACTCTCTATGCTTATTCTGAAAAGGTGCGAAACGTCAAAATGGAGAAAAGCCACAGTTTTGGGGAAATAAAAAGCGTTTGTGGTCTAATTTTTTAATATTTTTAAACTCACTCGCACGATATATTATCTGAGCTCATAAAAAAAAAGCAAACACTGAAAATAAGGCAGTGATTTTGAGCAATTCTCATCTAGGTGAAAAAAATGTCGCCAAATCGGTGATTTTTAAAATGTTTAATAACTTTTAAATATATGTTATTCATTGGCTTTTTTTTTATTTTTTTTATTCTCCTCGGCGAAAAAGCTTCGAAAAAAAACTTTTGAAGTATTTCTGCACAGGCAGTTTATAAATATTGTCTTTAAAGTAACCTTATAAGATGAAATCACATGGCATATGTCCGGGGTTTTGATGGTCATGTGATAAAGGTAAAACAATTGTCACACGTACGCCCAAGACACTGTTTGTAAACAAGCGATGCAGAAAACACATTAAAAACTTACAAAAAAGAGCGTTTGTGTGTCATTAAAAAACATTGGCAGCGTAGAAATACAAATCACGTGGTACGAAGTGTCTTACACATTACATTAGAGAAAATAAATTAAAATAATCTGTAGATTTGTTGCATTTTTAAAAATTATTTTTATGTCTTATCGATTTCATTACCATCACTAAATCTTGACCTTGCTGAATTCTTTATCGCCCGGAAACAATTCTTTGTGAAAGTTCGGTCCTTGCCATGTTATTAAACACTAGTGTTATTCATTGTATTAAAGGTCTAAACCTCTGTTGCTTGTGACATTATTATTAGATATTAAAATCAAGTGAGTGAGAAAAAAAGTGATCATATTTGCTTATTTAATAGTGACATTATTCGAGAGCAATTATAAAGTTATGTTTGTTAATTATCAGACATAATATTTCTTTTCCACAATAAAAAAGCTTTTTGATGTGAAACTTCTTATGCGACTTCCAACAATGTTGCGTTAAACGTTTAACGCCAACGTTGTCATGGAAACTAGATTTCTCTTTACGTTCGTTGAGCGCACGAGGTAAGAGATAAACATATTAGGTAATATTGGCGTTAAAGAAAACAAAGCGATATTTTTTTTAAAATTCGCCAAGAATACCTTACTGAAATTTAGAACATTTAGAAATAAGCTGATTTCTTATTATAATTTTTTTTAAAAATATATTTTATTATTAATATTTTTTTAACTAAGCGAAATTTTTTTTAAATGAAACAAAGTATTGTATTTAAAAAGTTAATAAGTATATTTTTTTTTATTAAATACAATTAAAAAACATACTTTGATGCACATAGATACTCTGCTTTAGATACTTATTTTTCTATGTTTTTTATTTTTGTCGGTTGTTATTTTAAATGAAACTTCTAATGCGACTTCCAACAAGGTTGCGTTAAACGTTTAACGCTACCATGGAGGGGGTATGAAAGCACTGTTGCGTTAAACGTTCAACCCTCCTGGGGAGGGGGAATAGAAAGAGACAGAGCGAGAGGGAATGCGTGGCACTCGAACGCATGCGCGTAGAAAATGATAATTAAAAAATGCGATCAATTGTGAATTATAAGCAATGTTAATAAATTTTGTCTTAAAGAAACAATATGATTTCACTAAAAATCAATTTCTACCCCTTCCTATTTTCATTTCCACATTACGAAGTTTCACTTCTTCCTCGCGGAGGGACTCCACGCACAATTTTTTTTTTTTTTTTTTTTAATAGCTGGTGGGAAAAAAAGAAAACAATTCTAAGTATCAAATTACGTTGCTGCTTTTCCTTTCTGTTAATGTTAAATCAGTTTTAATTGAAGAAAAAAAACAACTTGATTTTGAACAAAACTCTTTCCTTGTTTTGATATTTTTTATAAAATATTTGTAATACTATTTACAAAGCAAATTTATTTTATTTCGTATAGAATTTTATTATTTTTGAAAATTTAGAATGTTTTAAATGTCTAATATTATTATAATCGACCCGCTAAGAATATGAAAAGGAGTCGGAAATTCGGGAGTCTGGAATTGTCGCAGAATTTTTATTAAAAAATTTTTATATTTTTTTCATTATTTTGTATTCACTTACGTCAAAATAAGTGACAAATATTATATTTAGCAACTTAAAAATGCATGGTTATGAAATACGGCATGAAACACCGGTGTCCTTTCATGCGTTAAAGGTATAATCTTCCTTTCTCGCTTTCAAACAATAATTTTTAAAATTTGCACTTATGTTCAGTAATTTAAATCGAAGAGAAACAGTTATTCATTATTGAAATTTTTTTAATGTATAAAATTTTATAATTGATAAATTTTTGAATATGGGTGGTAAAAAAATTTTTTTTTTCAAACTACTTTCTTGTGGATTTTATATTTTAGTACAAATATAATTCCGATTACCTAACATATATTTTTAGTAACTAGCTATTCGACTGTTTTTTATAATTAAAAATACCAAAATATATTTTTGCTTGTAATTACAACGTCAATATATATACAAATAGCTTAATAGAATTTTAATGGATTTTAAAACTAAACCTAAAAAGAAATATATTTTAATTGTAGACTAGTCCTTCTAACAGATTAGAACTTTTAAATAATCTCTTTCACATAATAAACTAAGCTCCTCGCATATATATTAACTTTAATAGAATAGAAATGTAATATTTATATATAAAATGAGTTCATACTGAGTAGTAAAATGCCTTTATGACTCCGAAAATCATTTAAATTATTAAATATTTTGAGATATTAATTCATCTTCATCCGGCCGTATAATTTCATCTTACGGCGTCATTTCTAGCAAAGAAGTCTGGATATTATAGATCATTTGATATGAAAGGATAACTATATGCTACATGTGAAAAAATCGCACTTGTCTTTTGGAAATGACATAGTAAATTTGTGTCCACAAGCTCTGCTCCATGTATATAGTTCGTAAATAACTTTTCTTTTGTCTTTCCTCAATAAATAATTCTTGAAATTTATTATGGATATATCCTTTCAAAACACGACTGCAAATTAACAATCAGAGGGACAATTGTTATTAAATAAAATATCTTCGTTATATAGTATAAAATAGCGAAAGTACTGCATAAAACGCTAAAAAAGAATGCATTATACAATATATATAATATATATATATATATATAGTACAAAACCTGTTATCCGGAAAACCAGAACGAAATTCCATAAATTTCCCCCCCATTTCTAGAAGAAAAATAAAGGGAAGAAAGTATATATTTCTGTATATATTTTTAATTTCATTATTTTTTTCCTTTTTATCTTCTTAAACTTATGTATTATGCGTGACTTTATCGTTTTTTCTTCTTTTTAAAACTATTTCTAAATAATATTTTTTAAGTTAGGTTTGATAAACAATAAAAAAAAAGCCGTTTTGTAGCGCACCAGAAAACCGGAAAAATCAGTTATCCGGAATCGCGATGGTCCCGATCGTTCCGGATAATCGGTTCTCTACTGTATATATAAAGGTGTCCCATCTGTGACAAAGGGTTAAAACCCGCAGTTTCCTAAGCCTAACAGAATAGCTGACACATTAGAAAAAATATCTTAGGAGATTTTGCAGATTAGTTGTTTTTTTGAAAAATCTCGAAACAATTCTTTTTACATCTGTCGATTACATTACCATAACTTACACTTGACCTCGCCGAATCCTTCATCGCCCATAAACAATTCTCCATTAAAACAACGTGAAAGTTCGGTCCTTGCCCTATAAAAAAACACCTATTCTTAAACAGTAATGTTCATCGTTCTATTAAAGGTCTGATCCTAAGCTTCCGGTGACATCACTATCAGATATTAAAATCAAACGAGTGGACAAGCCTAGTGAGAGAAAAAAAAGTGATCATATTTGGTTATTTAATAGTGACATTATTGGAGAGCATTATTGTGTAGTTCGCTAATTACCTGACATACAATTTCTTTCCACGCGAAAAAGCTCAAGGGGTAATGATAATAGTTTGTCTGGAATGTTAATTAAAGCATTTGTTTTCAATTAATACTGATCTTTATAATGAGGTAATTACACCTGTTTTCAATTATCCTGCCTGAGGTTGTTTGTTATTAAAAAAAGTGTTGTTTATTTAGTTTAGCGATCAAATTAAATAGTGCCTATTTTGTCTACTTCGACAAATTTCAAATGCTTTCCTCTTTAGCTAGAGCTAATTTTGTAATGTTGACGATTAATAAAGAAATGGTTGTTATATTTGGTCTATTATTTATCAGAAAATTGTTTAAAAAAATTACTAATTAATCTGTTTTAATGGAATTAAGTCTCTTTTTGCTTAAAAAAAAATATTGCCGTATTTGCTATATCGGAAAATTTTCTCTGCATTTGCATCTTACTTTCTTAATGCAAAACTTATTAAATGAAAATTGACGAATTTTTTGAGAAATGTTTTATTGATGAAATGTTATTTATCTGTATTGATGTTAAATGTTTAAAGAACTTTTCTGATATGAAACTGTTATTGATTAGGATATTAGTGTTTGAGTAATTTTAAATTTAAGCTGATTTTGTTTCGTTGCGTAATTTAGTTAAGGCACTGCTATCAGTAGAACGGTTTTTTTCCCCTGCAGCTATTTGAAGATGAGATATAAGCCTAACCTAGTTTAAATTTTGAATTGGGTTTGAAGTAATTAAATGGATATCGATGAAAAGTTTTGAGCTAAATTTTTTTTAAATGCGATTTATTTTTTAATCCCATTAGGTAAACAAAAAATTGGTATTTTTTTATTTATATATATTGGTATTTTTTGTTGATTTGAAGATATAAATATGCGATTATATATCATATTCATATTTAATGTTTTTAGTTAAATAAAATGCTGGAATGTTTAGACACAAGAAATTCTAAGTCTTTTCGATCTAATACATCACATAAGCGTGATTTATTTTTTAAAATTTTTTATTGGTCATTTTTGGCACATTCAATATTTTAAAATCTTGAAATATATGAAATGGGAAAACAAACATTCGAGGGAGAGGTTCTTTTAACAACAAATTATTTTAATTTCTATTCTTTCAGAGAAAAGACCAGCTATTTAAATTGCTAACAATGCTTAGTTGCTTGTACTTATTTCGATAATAAAAAACCGAAACTTGCTGAAATCTTTTTCCTACTTAATCGAATAGTTATTACAAAAACCGTGACTGCTAATAAAATTGGAAGACTTATATTCCCTAGCGTGTCTTGGTGATTCCTTTGATCGGAATGTTTGTTTCAACCGCCATCTTATCTATTATTTCTGGAATCAAATAAAAGCCCGAAAATAGGTAATATAGGGGAAACTTGTCATGAAATATGTATAGTTATTCGCGTTCTTGGTATGTTCTATATAACAGCTGGATTATGTAGTATGTCGGTAGTTTCAGTTGGTTTTTTGATTAATTTTATATTTGCAGACGTAAATAATGTGGAAAGTTAAGTAAAAATTGTACCCAAAAAGTGCTTTACTCATTTTAATGCGGTAGACTTTTATTTGAAAATGCTTTATCTTGCTTTATGTATTGTTTACAAATCCCAAAATACAGCACATTTTTTAAAATTAAATCTGTCCAATAGAAGTTTAAAAGTTATTTGTGTATTTGTTATTCACCTCAAAAATCTGTTTTGGAAAAAAATGGTACGATTAACTAAAGGCAGTTGTAAGAATTTTAATTGTCTTATGCCAATACATTAAATATCTTTGATAAGTTTAAAAATACATGATACTTATTTTAATATTTTATTTTCTTGTTGTAATTTTTAATAATACCTCCACTTATAAAAAAATGCACTCATACTCATGTGGTTGACTAACTACAGCGTCTATAGAACATTTTATCTGTACAAATTGTTAAAATCAAAGTTTTGCGAGACGTTATTTGTATTCTTAGAAATTTTGTTTTAAATATGATAGGCGGAAGTTATTTAAATGTTAATATATTTTTGAATAAGCAGCTAATTCAAAAATTAATATTGTTCATATGCAAATAAATTCCACACTATCATAAAAATTAGCATATTGACTTACAAAAAGAATAAGAAAAAATAATAATAAATAAATAAATAAAATATTTCCCGAAGCATTTAAATTATTAAAGCTCAATAGAAAACATTTGAATTACGATCTGAATTATTTAAACTGTTTATTAATATTAAACAAAATCGTGCAATAAAAAAATAATTTTCTAAAATGCTTGTGGTTTGTATTCATATTTTCCCCATAGGCTTTTGCAATAGCGTGGAATAGAGCATGCCAAGTCATAACAATGCAATTTGTTAGTTACTTGTTAATTTTTTAGTTCAACTTCAAAATCATAAGTCTTTTTCTATTTTTCGTTTAAAATGATTCCAATCTTTGCGAGTAAGACTTAAGAAATTATATTCACAATCTTTAATTTTCACTAAATGGAACTTACTAACATACTAAGACAGCTTTGTTATCGCATGTATCCTGTTAGCCTGATTTGATATAGAAAACTTATAGTATTTACATTAGCGTAAAATAATTATAACTTGGCAAAGTCAGAACAATTTAATTTATTAGTTACTTTTCAGTTCAACTTTAAAATCATACGTCTTTTCCTATTCTTCGTTTAAAATTATTCCAGTATTTGCGAGTGAAACTGAAGAAATTATATTAATAATCTTTATTTTCCCTGAATGGAGTTCAATTTTAAAATCATACGTCTTTTCCTATTCTTCGTTTAAAATTATTCCAGTATTTGCGAGTGAAACTGAAGAAATTATATTAATAATCTTTAATTTTCCCTGAATGGAACTTACTAACATTTTAAGGCGGCTTTGTTATCGCATGTTTCCTCTTAGCCCAATTTGATTTTAAAAACTTGTAGTCTTAACATTAGCGTAGAATAATGATAACCTGTTAAAGTCAGAACGCAATTTGTAAGTTTTTAGTTGCAACTTTAAAAATTTCCAGTCTTTGCGAATAAAATTTGAGAAATTTTAATTGTATTCTTAATTTTAGCTAATTAGAGCTTCATTCTAAAGCAGCTCTCTTATCGCATGTTTCCTGTTAGCCTAATTTGATTTAGATAGATTTGTAGTAGGATTCTAGCGATTTCAATTTGTTCTTTACAATGGTTTTGTGTTTTATTTGTATTTACTCAGGCAAACTGAATGTTCGTTGCGTGATTTCTGTTAATAAGAAATCATTTTACAAACACTGTCTTCTATTCTTCAGTTAATTTCATATCCGTCAACCTTA
This sequence comes from Parasteatoda lunata, assembly GCA_949128135.1. Lineage (NCBI taxonomy): Eukaryota > Metazoa > Arthropoda > Arachnida > Araneae > Theridiidae > Parasteatoda > Parasteatoda lunata. The sequence continues at coordinate 31,049,959 of OX421981.1, read as the reverse complement.
GGCACGCAGAAATATTTCCTTATTTCATTTTTCATTAACTCATTTTCTCTTTAAAAATCATTCATTCATTTTATTCAAAATTGTTTTATTTTTCTTTATTTCTTTGCTCTTTTCATTTTCTTTAGGAAAGTGTTTTCGCTTTCATTATGTTACGAGTAAAATTAAATTTAAGGTTGTTTTTTTCTTTCTTTCTTTTTTCTTTCTTTCTTTTTTTCTTTTTTATTTATTTATTTATTTATTTATTTATTTATTTATTTATTTTTAATGTTGACTAAAGAGACTTTTGCGTGTCAAACTGATCTGGCGTAATCATTTGAAAAATCGCTCTCAATTAGTCAGAGTAAAACCTATCTATTTTCTAAATAAGGGGAACCTTAGTTAAATGCTTGCTCTTTGAATTGAATGAATATTATCTTTGAATAATTTTTTTTTTCTACACAAATAAAAATATTTTTTTAGTAATTAAAAACAGAAGGATCAAAAATTTTTTCCTGTTTCATAAATTTAAAAAAAAAAATTTAAAATATTTTTTAATCATTTTTTAAGGTATACAAAATGGCTTGGTTAAATAAAATAATTTTCATTTTTAAATCGCTTTTTTGGTGAAAAGCACCACAATTTCTGTGTAGATAATATGATGCTGTGTATAGAGTTTATAGTAAAAGTTCTAAAAATATTTCAAAAAAACTATCTAGAAACAATACCAAGGAACAGTTTTACGTAAAATGTCACTTTAGGGAACATTTTGGAATGCGAAATTATCCCATTTTTGTGTATGTGCTTTATCTGGATGAAATATTTTTTTCTAAATAGTAAATGCAAAGTAAAATCCGGGAGCATTTTGAAAATTTGCTGTACATTTATATTTACAACTTAAAATTTTTTATTAGTCTAACTCGAATTTTCTTACGGAAAAAAAATTTAATATTTTACTTAAAAATATTTATGCATTTTTTAAATTCTATAGTCTATAAATATAATAAATACATCATGTATTTATTTATTTCTTTATTTATTTTCGCAAGCATTTTTCGAATTATATAACTTCACTGCCTTAACCGAATTTTCGTTTAACTAGTAGTGGTAACATTTTTCCACTTCGAATAATAACTTAATTGCTTTAACCGAATTTTCTTTAATCGCCGAATTTAACTTATCACTCACTGTAAGTAACCCATCTCCACTCTTTAAGCGAATTTTCTTTTTAGTTAACTTATAATGGTGACACTTCTCCACTTTAAATCATAAAATTCACTTCTTGAACCGAATTCTCGTTTGATAGTCAACTTATAGTGGTGACCCATCTCCACTTTTAATCATATAACTTCACTCTTTAAGCGAATTTTCTTTCTAGTTAACTTATAATGGTGACACTTCTCCACTTTAAATCATATAATTCACTTCTTGAACCGAATTCTCGTTTGATAGTGAACTTATAGTGGTGACCCATCTCCACTTTTAATCATTTAACTTCACTCTTTAAGCGAATTTTCGTTTTAGTTAACTTAGAATGGTGACACTTCTCCACTTTAAATCATATAATTCACTACTTGAACCGAATTCTCGTTTGATAGTCAACTTATAGTGGTGACCCATCTCCACTTTTAGTCATATAACTTCACTCTTTAAGCGAATTTTCTTTCTAGTTAACTTATAATGGTGACACTTCTCCACTTTATATTATTTTATTTATTGGTTCCACTTTGGCTGGTTAAAAAGCTCTGCTTTAATGCCCAAATATAATAAAGACTACTTCATTTTGCCTCCATATCCATCCATCTAATGCTAGTACTTTCAAGAAAATAAAACTTTCTGAGAGGGCTAATTGTATGAATCCATTCCAAAGAATGTTAGAAAAATATGTAAATTTTTCCGATCTAAATTTCCTATTCCAAGTAAGAAAACTGCAATACGGATTAGCATTTTACCATAAATTTTGAGATATTTTTCCTGTTACGTTTTATGACTTTCAGATAATTTATACAGTCATTAAAGATCTAAATCTTTGACATTTTTTTGATCTCGTGAACATAATAGAACATTACATTCGCGCTCTTTTAAGATTTGGTAACTTTTCTTGCAGAAATTGTTAGTCTTACATATGAATGAGTTTGAGTTGAAAATTTTAAGAGTCCTAATAAATTAGATACCCGATTTTTATTCCATAAAATTAAAAGCCAATGTTCCAAGAGCATATCTTTTTTAATGAAATCTACGCAGTTTCTGTGTGTGTTATAAAAGTTAACTTTAAAAGACTTGTTATTATTCAATAAAAATAAATCCAATAAATGATTTCTACCTGCTTAAGTTATTCCATGTTTTAAAGTGTGAAAGTGTGAATTGCCTGATTATTAATTTTTTGATAAATTGATAATTATTTCTTTACTGCACTATCATTTGAAACATTTTTAAATAAAATCTAATAGCATAATCTGAATCGAAGAAATAAACGGAGTTTTATTTAAAAATTACAATTTATTTTTTTCTGACTAATTTATACCAAAGCAATTATGCAAATATCATTTTTAGATGATTTAAAGTGTTTATTCGTTTGCCGTGGTAGCTAAGGGGATAGAGCGCTCGCCTCCCAATGAGGTGAACTGGGTTCGAATCCCAGCGATGGCTGGTCGATACGAATTCAGCATCCGGCTTGCACCGACCACAGTACTGACGTGTAATATCCTCAGGGGTAGACGGATCATGGGTTAGAGTCCCTTTGCTGTCAGGCCAACCATGGAAGGATTTCGTTGTTTTCCTCTCCATGTAACGCAAATGCGGGTTAGTTCCATCAAAAAGTCCTCCAGGTAGATAAATTTCTCCCAGTATTTGATCCAAGAGTTCCCTTGTCTTCTTGCTGGGGTTCAAAATTACAAGGTTACGGTGTTGAACATCGGTAGTCGTAAACCCTAAATTGGTTCGGCTGTTCAACGACGGTTATAAAATATTCATTTGCTTATTTTTAAATATTTGAACAATATTTTTGTTTCGTGCTGTTTATATGAAAACATTTTTAAGCCTCATCGTAATCTATTTTCATTAGTTTAAGCAAAAATGAAAGTAATTTTTTTTAAAAATCTAAAAACAGACAAATATTTATTAATAAAATTATGAAATTATAGTTTTTAAATTTTTTGAAAAAAAAAATAAATATCGTAGGAGTTTTAAATACTAATTGTTATTTTTTTCTTAACGTAATAAAACGCAGCTTTTAAATTCCACTTTTTTTTCAGAGTTATTGTGTTAAAAACTATTTTATAAGTTTGTTAACCCTTTGGAGCAAATAAGAGACCGGTGTCCCTTTTATATATATATTTTTTCCGGCGCTCTAATTACAAGCGAAAGTATATTTTGATACTTTTTACTTTTAAAAAGCATTTTAATAGTTACTGAAAAAAAATCTGTTAGGATTATTGGAATAATATTTGTACTAAAATATAAAATCCGAAACAGTAGTTTGAAATTATTTTTTCATTTATATTAAAAAATTTATCAATAATTGATTCTGAAAATTAAAGAAATTTCAATGATGAAAAACTGTTTCTCTTAGATTTAAGTAACTAAAACTAAGTGTAAATTTGAAAATTTACTGTCTTGAAATGAGCCGTGTTTGGAAGATTTTGCCTTGAACGCAGAAAAAACACCGCTGTTTCATGCTGTATTTCATAACCATTAATTATTGATATGCTCAGTGGTCGGAAAAAACTGCATTATTTTTGTAGTTTACTTCAACCACAACTACTTAAGAATTGTAGCAGCTTTTTCGCTACTTTGAGGAGACTATCTTTGCTAGCAAATTTAAATCGAAAAATTAATTGCGCTGGAACCGATTTTCTTTTAAACTAACGTTAAAAGTACTTGCACTACACGACTACAGCACTATACGACACCACGACTACAGCACTATACGACACCACGACTACAGCACTATACGACGCCACGACTACAGCACTATATGACACCACGACTACAGCACTATACGACACCACGTCTACAGCACTATACGACACCACGACTACAGCACTATACGACACCACGACTACAGCACTATACGACGCCACGACTACAGCACTATACGACGCCACGACTACAGCACTATACGACACCACGACTACAGCACTATACGACACCACGACTACAGCACTATATGACACCACGACTACAGCACTATACGACACCACGACCTCAGCACTATACGAAACCATGACTACAGCACTATACGACACCACGACTACAGCACTATACGACATCACGACTACAGCACTATACGACACCACGACTACAGCACTATACGACACCACGACTAAAGCACTAAACGACATTACGACTACAGCACTAAATGACACCACGACTACAGCACTATACGACACCACGACTACAGCACTATACGACTCCACGACTACAGCACTATACGATACCATGACTACAGCACTATACGACACCACGACTACAGCACTATACGACTCCACGACTACAGCACTATACGATACCATGACTACAGCACTATACGATACCACGACTACAGCACTATACGACACCACGACTACAGCACTATACGATACCACGACTACAGCACTAAACGACATTACGACTACAGCACTAAACGACACCACGACTACAGCACTAAATGACACCACGACTACAGCACTAAACGGCACCACGACTACAGCACTAAACGGCACCCCGACTACAGCACTAAACTGCACCACGACTACAGCACTATACGACATAACGACTACAGCACTATACGGCACCACGACTTCAGTAGTTTCCCTACTTGTACTGCGCCACTTCAAACCACTGGATATGCTATATAATATTTTTTGCTTTTTTTTATATATAAATTAAGATAATATAATAAAGTATTTGTGTAAAGTAGATGTACCTTATTCACTTTATTTCTTGCTTTTGTCTACATTGCCCTTATTAACCTTTCCTTTGATGAATGTAAATTATGTTCGATAATTGTAAGATTGTATTATACATATGAATTATTTTCTCTTTGCAGTTTTTTTGGATTAGTTTTAGTAGATTTCCATGGCCAATATGTTGGATAATGGTGCGGTCCGAAGCATAGCAAAGCATCGGAACAAATTGATGTCCTTAGTTGAAAGCACTAAGAAAAGGAAGAAAAAGAAACAGAAGAAATGGGCTGTACCTCCTAGTAACATTGAGCACTTGGTCTTCAAAAAGATACCGACTAGTCCCATTGATCCAGGACCGCATTTCAATGGTACTCGCCTGGATTTCTCTGATGATAACGCAGCTGATGATTACGAAGGGGATGAGCCTGAAGAAGAATCCTGTGATGAGCTTGACGAAGTAAGAGTCTTTCAACTATCTTTGAATATCCGAACTTTGTGCTTCATAAAGCAAAAACGTGAATGAAGCGCAAAATGAATGTAATGGACATACTTTTGGTTCCGAGGTATAAACAGGAAACTACTCTCAGTGTCTGGACCATGGTGGACCAGTGCTTAAAGAAATTCGGTCCGGGGTTCGAACTTCGATTCCGCTAAGACCTACTAGTACATGCGATATACGTGCTAGTAAAATCTCTGGAATCGAAAGTCTTTTGGTCGGTCGTTGAGCATTACCATGGGTTCAGGGATCTGGAGAAAATTTCCTTCCCCTTCAGATCTATGTCTAAATTGAGGAAATGGGTTCACAAATGAAACCCCTTTTCCGATTCATCCTCAGGATCTATCCCAAACCGTCGCCAATAGCCCATTGTGCAGCTTTAGTGCGACGTCAGTAAAGTACCTATCTATACTTTCACGGTGTCTAAACACGAAATGACAGTAGAAAAAGTAACGAGACAAATTAACATCTCCTAGAAGAGAGGCCTCCGTATGGCTTACAATGAACGAGAAATCCGGTATTAATAGTCAGAAAGTAGTGACATCTTTCTTAGTTATCCCCACTGTGCAGTTTATGTTCATTACATCGGACTATTAAATTGATATGTGGGAGGGGGTCTTTTCTCTTTTGGGGGGTATGGAATAAATATATGCAAAGTTGACCTATTTATACGCGTTTGTCTCTTTACTTTTGCTTCTGTCATTTTGTGTTAAGACACAGATAAAAGCTCTTGTTTATAGGTCCGATGCGAAATTATATCTGTTACTGCATCTTTATTTGTGCTTCATTCACGTTTGTCTTTTGCAAAGATAAATATCTTTGAAATTTCGAGCAAAATCGCAAACACTTTTCATCCTTGAATTTTTGCTCGATGGAAAAACAACCAGTTTCCTTTTTTAAGGAATTAATCACATTCGTTAGTGCTGTTTATGAGATATTTTGGGGAAACTGCTTCAAATAATAGGGTTATTCTCTACAGATAGGCTAACTTCAGGTAATGACAAAATAACAACAAAAAGTGTGCTAGAAATTTCGAATTTTTTGTAATTAGATGCGGGGGGGGGGACTAGACAATAAAAACATAGCAGTCATGCTTATTATTTAAAAAAATTACTTAAATTATTAAAAGTTTTAATTAAAGTGAGGGAATGATAAAATGGCTCGAGAATAATTTTATTTCTAATTATGTTTAAAATAATTATTTTAATGACTATTTTTAAGTATATTTTTTTAACTGCTTTAAAAGCTAACAAAGTAAAACAAAAATACTAGTTTTAAAAAGATTAGAATTGATCTCTCACAGAAATGTCATTTTCTCGGGGAGGTTTCCGTTTTCTGATCTGTGGTAGAATATTCTTGGCAACTTCCGGGTAGCGGCCCGCGAGAAACTAGACAAAAAAAAAAAAAAGAAAAAAGAAAACATCACAGAAAGGGACCAACTCGAAATGCATAACTCGTAGCCACCCCCGGGCAAACATCTACATGTTTTTTTAAAAAAATTGCAAGTTTAAAATCTATTTGGCACCTTGGCGATTGCAGTTGGCGGAACAGATCACGATACGGAAATATCCCCATTTTTTCTCAGGGAGGGAATGCGATAAGATTTCACTTTTGAAGTTTATACCCTTAAATAAAATTAAAATAACTATATTGTTCTTAACTATCTCATAAAAGGAGCTCAAAACACTTATTAATAAATTTTTGAAAAATAAATAAACTTCATAAATTTAAAAGTTTCATGCTCTCACAATGAGGAAATAAGTGAGTGAATGAGAAAATAAACTTTTTGCTTCTGAAGTTTATTCATATAAATAAAATTAAAATAACATTATATATTCGTTGACTAAACCATTAGAGTAAATTAAAACACTTATCAATTTCTAGAAAATAAATAAACTTCAAAAATTTAAATGAGGGAATGAGAATGTAATAATACGGATCCGATTGGAGTTTTATCAGAATCTATGCTATGTTTCTACAAATATAACGCCATCTATCTGAAATATTCTGAATCACTATGAGTGAGGAAATTATTTGAATTTTGAGTTCCAAACTTTTTTGCGAAATAAAAACTTATTTGAAGACCAAAAAAATTAACCTAATGCATTGGTAAAAACTTAAATATCCTTTATTTGCATCATTTTAGCCTATTTGCAGAGAATTATCCAATTCACTATTCAGGGAAATTATTTTTTATTTATCAAATTTTTTTTTCTTTTGTCAGGCAACTGGAAAGAATATGATAAAATAAATTGAATGGGTTTTACCCATGGTGGGTAAGCAATGGTCTTTAAAAGATATCCCCTGAACACCAAGGTGTGTTCATATCTTTGTAATTTGAAGTATATTCAAGTTTTAACTACCTAAATTTAAGCTATAACGTATGCTAGCAAATGAAAAAAAAATTTTTATTACTCATTTTTTGCTTTTGCAACTTTGTTCGTTGGGATCTTGTGTCTTATAATATCATTTGCTGATCACAATTTATTATTAAATTTGAAAGACTATTTTTTTTTCCTTTTTTCCCCTCATAAATTATTTTTATTGCTTATTAGAATTGAAGCCATGGTATATCATCCTACATAAGTTCTTCCGATGCATTCTGTGACTTAAACTTGCTTGATTTTTCATTGATATAAATGTTCAATGAAATTTTAGAGTTAATTAAGTGAACTTTACTTCTAACGGTAATGCCAAAATTTGAATTATTATTCTATTAACCGGAAAAATATAAGTTTTTCAAAAGAAAAAAAGTATACTTTTTTAAATTTAAATCCTTTTCTGTATGCATGCGTTTTTAATTTGTCAAAATACTATTGTTTTATTCATTTTTTTTTCTTCAAATGTTTATTTTTTTAGATATCTATAAGGTTTATTGGTATTTATTTGTGTTGCTCTTAATATACGTCCTTAGAAACATTCAATTTCAGTTATTTACTTATTTAGTGTAAACAATTAGATCTAATTTAGTCACATTATGTAAAATATTGTTTGAATTTTATTCAATTACATTTTTATTAACTATTTTAGTGTAATAGTCTTATTAAAATTGATTTTTCGTAGTAAAAATAATATTGTCTCCCCATAACTATGAAGCTCTGCCTATCTTTAATAGATGGCAGCACTATTTACTTTTCAAAAACTTTTGGCAGAATAAAAATATGATATTCATGTTTTTAATTCCACAAATTTTTTCCTCTTCTGAATTTTCTTTCCTCCAATAAATTAGTAAATAATAATAAACTATAAAAATAAGTTTAAACTGTTAAAAAACAATTTTAATTTTGATTCCAATCTTGCCGATTTTTTTTTATTTTTTTTAATTTTTTAAAAATATATAAGAAAAATAATGAAAAACAAACTAAAAGTTGTCAAATAAGTAGCAATTTTCTCAAGAATTTGTCAATCAAACTCCTGCTTTTAATTTGAATTTATTTATTAAATTTTAATGAAGTGTTTTTTTATCTACTTATTAAAGTTTTCATGTTTATGAAATTTGAGATACAATTTAAAGGAAGGTGCAATTTAATCGTGTAAAAAAACACCGCTAGTTATAAAAAACGATGACCACTATTTATCACTAATGACAAAAAAAAAATCTTGTTTCTCTTTAAAAAAAAAAAAAAAAAGGTTTATTAATTATAAAACAAAAAAAAGTGAAAAACCTTAATTTTCCAGTCAATTTTTTTGAATATTGTTTCAATAAAATGCAAAAAAAAAAAATAAATAAATAAATAAATAAATAATTTACAATTTTACAGTGAAATAAGAAAAAATTCTAAGATAAACACCACAATAATTTTATTAAAACATTAGTTTCCATGTTTTAAATAACGTTTTCTCAAAAGTAATATTTTTGATAAAACGTTATTTAAAATGTCAAAGCCAATGTTTTAATAAAATTGTGCTGTTTTATTTTTGAATTATTATTATTTTTATTTTTGGGATCAAAATAAATTCTTATTATATATTTAAGAATATATTAATAAAATATATATTTAAGAGCATTTTTTTTATTGCGCTTGAAGTTTTTAAGTAAGTAAATGATAACTATAGTATTTTTTTGTTTTGTTCCAAGCACCACCATTTTATGAAATATATATATTAAAGATGTAAATTAAGAAATATTACTATTGATTTTTTTTTACATAAATAATTTTAAATATAAATATGTTTAGTCATTATTGAAAAATAAAATCAAAACTTAGCTATGATATTAGTACAAGGTCGAAGGAAAATGATCCATAATAAAAATATTTAAGATAATTAGATATTAAGATAATTAGAAATATTTAAGATAAATAAAAAAACTAAGAAACTGTTATTAAAAAAAAATATATATAAAGTAGTGCAGTTAAAAAAAGAAAAAGGGAAATAGAAAAAAAATCTCTTAATTCTGAAAACAAAAATTTAATGTTGAAAATAATTTTTTCGGGAGGCAAATTATCCATAAAACGTTACAAGAGATATAGTCTATCAGAAACGCTTTTAAAAATGCAATACTATTATAAAAAAGCCCATGGAAAAGAAGATTATATACAAAAGTAAAACAGAAAAAATAAAAATCGATCTTAATTTTTGAAAGAAAATTTTAAAGCTAAGCATCTCAATTTTCCGACTTCCGTACTTTAAAATAAAATAATGTAAAAGTAAAATCTAATAGAAACCCTTTTAATAGCTGCGTCATAAAAAATAAAAAAAATAAAAAAACAAAAACGTTTATAAAAACAAATGTTTTTGAAAAAGAAAACGCTAGATAGAAACAAAAAATAAAAAAAATAATAATAATAATAATTTCAATGTTAAAAATCTCAATTGACTTTTTCACACTGCCGTTGTTTTAGAGAAAAGTAACTAAAAAGGAATAACGTACGTTTGAAACTCTCTTTAAAAAAAAACTGCCTTGTCATAATAAAAATGTTGATAAAAAGAAGTCAATGAAAAAAGAAAAACAAAAACGAAAATTTTTTTGCAGTTCTGAAATGCTACTTTAACGTTAAGAATCACACACATACCGTACAGAAAAAAAAGTGACAATAAAAGAATTAAGTTTATAAGAAACGTTCCGTTAAAAGGCTGTGCTATAATTAAAACTGAAAAACAATAAAAACGAAACAAACAAAAACAAAAAAGTCATAAATTCTTAAAAAAAAAATTTTTGAAAAAAATTTAAAAAGTGACGAAATAGACTTCCCTGAATAATAATTACAAAAATTAAGTAGTACAAAACTTATTGTTTAGTATAAAGTAATCTAGTTTCAATTATTCAAGTTTCGCTTTTCTATTTGTCTTTCAGAACATAAATTAACAGTTTCAGAGCTTAACAAATGTGTGTAGAAACTATTTCGAATGATGTACAGTAAAAAATATCATTTTATATTATTCTTTATTAAATTTATTCAAATCACATAAAAAAAATAAAAAAAAAACTGTCGAAAAATACTAAGCTGAAAATATAGCCAAATACATATACAGTGGCTCCCAAAATGTTCATACACTTATAACTTTCAATGAAATAGGACTCTATTCATGAATTAAAATGAATATTTCAGAATTGTTAATTAATAATAGAAAATGTTTAGATGAGTTTATTCATCTTTATTCTTTTAAACTCAATAATAATATTAAAAAGACATTAGCACTGTATCTAAAATCTATTTATTTCAAATTTATAATAACCTTTCATGCTTACTTACAGAAAGAGGGTCTACAAATAATTTTAATAGCAAATAAATACTTAGAAAGAAAAACACATTATTAATAATAATGAAATAAGTGAAATTCTTTTAAGCACAATAATAATAATAATAAAATAAGTGAAATCTAAAATCAATTTAAATCAAATTTGCATTATCCTTTCATACCTTAGGTAGAGCATCCGCTTTATTGCGTTCTATAATTTCACTTGCAAATAAATAAGAGAAAGTGTAAAGTTGTTTTGGTGATATTATGTAACCATTTCTCTGTACTGTATCTTTTTTCATTTGCTGTAATGTATACCTTCAATGAAAGGAAATTCCATTTTGGAAAAAAAAAAAAAAAAAAAAGCATCTCACCCATTGTATAAATTTGTTTACGACATATCCACCTGATTCTATCTCCCCTACCCACCCACATGCTTTTCCTTACCGGCCTTGACCTGGCTTAGGCCCTGTGCGATGCCACCAACACTTAGTTTTCTTCCCCTATTCATGCAGTAGAGACCATGGACCTCGTTTTTTTATTCGACGAGCTCAGTTCCATACCGAAAAGCTCGTTGGATAGTCACTATCATGCAAACGATCGCGATGCTGCTGCTCACTTTTTTAATTTATTCTGATGTCCTGCTGTTGCCCATCAGGAACGTGAACTTCTATGGACTTTCGCCAAAATCGACTTGCTACTGACACGGTTGTTGAACTGGTCTGTGTATGGTGATTATATGATTAAAAAACAAACAAAAAAAATCTAAAGGAAGAGAGAAGAAAAAAGAACATTTAGTGCCTCGCGGTAAAGCCGGCTGGGGACTAAAGTGCGGAGGTGAAATCGACCTGATGTGAATGTTAGAACAGAATGTTCGGAACTCGTGTCAGACCCGTGCGTGCGTAAATGTGTGTATGTGTGCAGGTGCAGTCTGATGGTTTCGGACTTGTAAGGTTTCAGAACTCGATAGTTCTTTCATTTGGAACGGTGAAGTTTTTTTTTACATCATCGCCCACTGTCAATTATTATCTACTTGGAATTGTATCATTTGGATTACTTGTGTGCTTGTGCGTTATGCTGTGCTCTCGTACTAATTGAGGATTTATCATTAAAGGATGTGTTTTGTGCTTTGTATACGTCTTAGCGGCAGCAGTGTGTGAATAAATAGTGTGTAAATAAACACACATTTCATTTTGGATTGTAGAAATTTGTTTACAGTAACCGTAAGTTAGTTTTTAATAAGAATTTTTAACTTTTCTTAAGTTGATTTTGTTGAAAGTTTAAAATTTATTTTAGCAAATGCATTTTTATTAATTTAATTAGTTGATTTTTTTTTTATGATTTAGCTTAAGTTTGTTATATGTATTTATTTCTGTTAAATGTTTAGAGTTTATTTTCGCCATTATAAAATTTGTTAATTTTATACGAATGAAAAATTTATAGTAACTGTAAAACGTATGGATAAATTTATTTCTGATGAATTACAATGAAAAAAATTGGAATTCGCTAAAAAGTTTACTTTCTTTCAATAACATGAATACAAAATTTAATTAATTTTTCACTTTTTAAGAATTTAATTCATGATTTTACCAGAATGTTACTATGTGTATCTGGCAGTGGCAGTGAATTTTCTAGAGATAATCCTGGATCGCGTTGCAGCTTTCAAAGTCTGCTTATTAAAAATAATGCAAATTTGCAGGTGATGGTCGAAGAACGATGCTCTATGTCGAACTCAGCTGTCGACGCCACTGAGCATGTCCCATCACATGCCACATTATCATTTCATCTTAAGGCAAATCATAAAACGCGTGATAGCCCCCCTTCTTTAAAAGAATATAAAAATAGAGTGATTGTTGTTAGTGGCGAAGGTTCAGGGTTCGCTGCTGCCGCTGAGACTGGAGGGACCTGTACTACAACGACAACCTTTAAATCTAATGTTATAAACGGCAAGCGAAGTACTAACACAATTCTAGTACGCTATAAACCAGGCAAAGCTATATCCCCTAGTTCTGAAGATGAATTGGAGATTGAATTTAATAATTCAAAAAATGACGGTGCATCAGAGATTAACTCCTCACCACCATCTAGTTTGTCGGGTGATAGTGCACCAAACAAACTTGAAAAAACTTCAACTAGTGCTTGGGCTCAAATTATGGAGCTGGAAGGATATAGGAGTCCAGCAATCGGTCTCGATAATGTTGGAATGAAACAAGATGATAAAAACAGACCATCATCTGGTGATGATAGTAATTTTTCATCTTTGTCATGTGAGGCGTATAATAATGATTTGTCTTTTGATAAGTATGCAGGAAGTTCTACAAGCGAGGCTGTCTCTGTTGATGGTTATTCCTCGGTTCCTTTTCAAGAATTGTCCTCAAAAAATATTAAAACTGAAACTACTGGCGTTTATTTTAAGAAATACGATTGTGAAAATGACAGTTTAGATTCAGATAGTTTGTCAGTGATTTCAGATTCAACTCGCTCTTCAACTATCGAGTCTAGTGTAAGCTATCATCCTAACGCCCATTTAAATAATAATTTGAGTTTAAAGCATGAATTTTCGCTGTCTGGAAGGTCTGCTCTTGGAAGACCAAAGAGCTCACTTCAGTATCATTTTGGTGAGAGTGCTATGAACGAAATGCAGTCCAGCAGTTTTAGTTCTGACCAAACAAAAATTATTCCGAAACCAAAATCGGCTATGCTTAGATCTGAATCATCCCGTGTATCGAAAAGTCACATACAAGAGAGGAACAAAAGCAGACGTAAAACGTTACCTGATGGGAATTTATATCTAAACTCTAGTTCAAGCAAAGGTCAGAGTTCAGATGTTGTAGCTCAGAAAAGTCCAGAACATGATCCTAATGCTTCTTGGGGTAGGTACAATTCACGAGCAATGAGAGATTCTGTACGCAAGTACGCAGAGACTCTGTATCTTCGACGTCAGACCAGGGTTAAGCTCGATTCTCTTCCAGAAGCTAAAGGTGTGAAACTTACTCGATATGTTTCAGCTAATGGTAACCAGGATCATGTTCATTCATTGAAAGGACTTTATTTACGAAACAACTTGTATTCGTCGAAAACACGAGCAATCAGCACTTCCCATTTGCACGAATGCCCATCAGAATCTGTTTCTTCCTTTCCAGTTCATAGCAAATTTAATCTGCCGTCTGATTCCTCAATGAATCCAAAGCGTCGCGAGTATAGGTCAACATTGCACTTAGATCAACATTTTGAAGAAAATGTTCGCAAATGTCCAAATAGTTTATCTTTTAGTAATTCCCTCAAGAAAGTTTCCAGTGTTAACTTGCCTGATAAGGTGAATAAATATATAGATGGGGTTAATTGCAAGGACTCTACTACAGTAAGCGATTATGAACTTACCGACAAAAATTCTAATGATATTCTTTCAAATCATATTTATCAAAACTGTATTTCTGATCATTTAAAGTCTGCTAAAATTACTTTGCCTGTTGAGTCGAATGTTTTAGGTAATGATGATAATGACAAGCCTCATCTTTCAATGAATATGAAGGAAATAAAATCAAAATTATGTACCGATTGCGCTCAGTCGACTGAATTAGGACCACCACATAAACAACCCGCCAACCGCACCAGACATCAACATTTTAAATCATCGCAACATATTCATTATACTGATGCTAATTCTTTGAGAAACGCTCCTCTATCTGCTTGCGATGGGGATAAAAGCCTCTGTTTATTTCACCGCTCATATACCGAACAAGAAAGTAAAACACAGACGGAATCAAATGTTAACTTGAATAATATCGAAAAGTGCACGAAGTTAACGGCTAGAGAAATGGCTGAATTAGTTCACGGAAAAACTTCCGGAAATTTGACTGATTCAAAAATTCAAACTGGAGTGACAAGTAAAGTTTCGAATTGGATTCAAAAGCAAAAAGACAAACGGAAACCTGTATTTTTCATCGGTGATGGTCCTGTTTTTGAGGCTGAAAATGTTCCAAAAGCAAAAAATCGCAAGTCAAGGCGCTCTTTATCACTTTCTAGTGTCAGGGAAAGTGAAATATCGACTAATTCTAATGGAAGGACTGATAGTCCGGTAAAATTCTTGCACATAAATTCTTCTGAAATTAGTGAGGATCCGTCTTCAAAACGCAATGAACAGAAAGGCTTGTTCATTAAAAGAACTTCCAGTTGTTGCAGTAATAAAGAATCAACTGGCAGGAAAAATCGTCAAGCCTCGTTGGTTAGACAGGAGAGGGAAGATACTATATATCCGGACCATGGTCGAATTCAGGTCGATGAAAATGCAGGGTCATTCTTTTATGAACGCTGTGACAAATTTTCCAATGACTGTCGTAAACCTAAAACGGCGTTAGAAATTCAATCAAATTTCGAAAACTGTAAAACAAGGAAGACTGTTCCAGAATTGAAAACCTCAACCTTTTTAAAAAACATATCCACTGATAAGCGTTCCAAGTACCCTTCCGAATATAATTTTACACCAAAATCTTATTCTAACGATTACATAACTGAGGAATGCATTAAAAAATCTTACGATCTTGATACTTCTCTAACTGATAACCAAAATCAATTTCAAAACTCTAATCAGGCTGCTTCCCGAAATGAGCGCTTAGCGCTAACCAGGAAAATTTTGAGCATCAAACAGTTAACTAGAGCCTTATCGCTTCATTCATTGAAGAAAAAGGCCAAAGATGAATCTTCTGAGATTCAAATGGCTGTAAAGCCGACTACTAATTTAGTTAAATGGTCTCGCGGAAGTAAGCGTAAAATTGAAAACATGAAGTTCGGATCGTTGCGCAAAAGCTTGTCCTATTGTGAATTAACAGTAAGAGAGTCTAAGGTGCCTGATAAAACACCATTACAGGAAGAATTGGATTCTAAAAATTTTGTAAGAACGACTCCTGTTCGAGTTGTTTCTCGCAAAGTTAGTTGTTCTTGCGCAACCTCCCTTCGAAGAACAGTTTCACTTTCTTGGCAATTTCCTATGAGTAGAAAAATTGACTCTTGTTTGGAATCTGCTCACGATAATGCTTTAGCGAAACTATGCTATTTGCGATTGCATTGCAAGAATTCTTCATTACCCTTTGTTAGAAATTTAAGGAAAAAAGACAGCGAAACATTCAATGCAACTGAAAAACCGAAGATTTGTTCTGATGCTTTGTTGAAACTTGGTTGCGAGCTGGCTGCTACTTCTGTGGTGAGTTTTTGTATTTTAATATCTATTTGTATAATTTAAAACTTTTTAAATTTAAAAAGTGTTTAAGCAAATATTTTCATTTGGTTATTCCAATATTCAATTATTCAAATTAATATCTCAATTTTCAAAAGTGTTATCGCAAATGTTGCTCCTTTCATCATAATTAAGCATGATTGGTAAATAATAGAAAGAAATAAAAGCATATATTTATTTGTAGGACGTCATAAATTGGCAAAGTTAGTTGATTTAAATCAAGATTTAAACCATGATTAAAATAAGCTGGTTAAAAAAAAAAAAAAAAAAAAAAAAAAAAACATTGACTTAAATCAATTAGAAAAAATGATTTAAAAATTTGCATAGCGTTTTATTTTTTTTATTTATTTATTTTTATTTTTCAAAATGTGTTGCTGTACTTAATTTGATGCTGTATCATGAATTTCAATTAATGACGTTATATTAGTACTTGGTGCTTAATAAATATCAGCACTTTGGAATTGTCGTTTGAAAAATCTTACAATGCTTTCAAATTTTATCTAACACAAATAAAGAACAAAGCAAAAAGTTTCAGTTTTTCTATTTATTGTAAAAAACCTTAGAATTTAAATATTTTCCCTTTAATTTAATTAATATATTATGATTAAAAATGTTATTTAACAATAGCGAAGATATAAAAAAAAATAATAATTTGTTGCATCATTCAGCATAAATTTTAAATTATAAATTTTATTTAAATTTATGTGATTAAAAGTTTAACGAAAGCAAAGACATTAAAAAATAGTTTGTTGCATCATGCAGCATAAAATTCATTTTAAGCATAATTTATGTGATTAAAACTAACTTAACAGTAACGAAGTCATTAAAAATAGTTTGTTACAGCATTTAGCATAAATTTTGTTTTTAGCAAAATTTATGTGATTAAAACTAACTTAACAATAACGAAGTCATTAAAAATAGTTTGTTACATCATTTAGCATAAATTTTATTTTAAGCATAATTTATGTGATTAAAACTGTTATTTAAAAAGAGCGAAGACATTAAAAATAGTTTGTTACATCACGCGGCATATTTTTTTTTAATAATCTAGTTACGTATGCTAATTATTTTCAATCGTATCCAAGCAAGCGGAAGTCACAGAATGCTTTATTTGACTTGTTTGATTTCAGCAAGTTTCATTTCTTGTTTTAATAAATATTTTTACATATGATTTCCTGTTTAGTTAAGGAAAATATTTTACACGGACTATCCAAATTTGGTAAACATTAAAGTATCGAAACCAAAGTTGTCAAGCTGATTATTTCACTAATAAAAATTTTTAGTGTCCTCTCTTGAAAAAATCACATTGATAGATTATTAAATTGATCTATTAGTATCCCATTGATAGATTATTAAATTGATCTATTAGTATCCCATTGATAGATTATTAAATTGATCTATTAGTATCCCATTGATAGATTATTAAATTGATCTATTAAGTCATTTTTTAAGTTTGCTCAGAAGTTCAAAGGTATTACAAAAATTAATTATATAGGGTATCTCTTAATCATCACCCATAATATATATTTTTATAACCTTTATCAGAATTGTATTAAAAGAAAAAAACACATTCAGGGTTTGAAATTAATATTTAAGTAATGAAAAAAACTATAGCACTTTTCTGTTGAATAACTAGTGAGGAAGGTGGGGTGGAAAAAAATCAAAACCAATTTTATTGTTAGGGAAAACCCAATCGCCCTTCTAAACCCCTCACTGTTTATTCGTGTAATCCGACAGGTTTTAATGTTTTCATTCCCGCCAACCTCCATTTATGATTCCACCTATTTCATTAGTGTTTGTGATTAATTTGCATACTTTCTTCACTTTGTTTTGGCAAAGATTGTAAAAATATACATTAAGGGTGATCGTCACGAAACACCCTATATAGTTTTATTAACCTTTGACCTATAACTTCTGCAAAAAGTTGATTCTAGAAAAGGAATAGGCGCTTCTTGTACTATTCAAAGCATTTGCCCAGTTTTTTGTAATTAAATATTTCAGAAAGCTTCTAGATTTTGAAAGTTCCGGCGCTATCATCATGCTTGGCAAAAAGGAATTACTTACAGCTATTTTTTATTGATACTGAATTATATTATTTAAATTATAACAACCTGGTTTATATGGTTCTTATAAAAATGACGAAAAAAGACGTAAAAAATCGATTTCTTGGAATATACGTCTGGTGAAGCAAGAGTGATATGGATTTTCTGTCTGCAATGGATGAATTTTCAGTAGGTAAGTTTCTTTTTATTGTATTTTAATTATTTTTAATCTTCTGAATTGTTAGTGTGCAATTAACCCTGTCGTTACGGCAGTGACGCCACTGAAATGCGCATGTCGGTTTGCTGATGGTCGGATATACTTATTTCTGTGTTACATAACAATTAATAAATAAAAATGCAATTTGGGATAATTAAAAAAATTCTTAGTCAGCATGGTAAATTTTAAAACAAGGGTGATAAACTTTTGAGTGTGTACGAGCGCCCACTAAATAGGCGCTCCTATACGCGCAGGGCATCGCGCAGAATGCCGGCTGAATTCCGCGCTCGTAACGAAAGGGTTGAGCTTTTATTATATGTTGATTTAGTTGTTTATAAATATGAGTGTTATGGTTTGCTTTTGTATTTATGAAAGCATACTTTTTGTTGTAACATCATTAATTTATTCATTGTAGTTTATAACCAACAAAAATAATTTCGGCGTTATGAGAACGAAAAAAAATCCATATGGTATACCGATCCAAAATAATAAAAAGTGAGAGAAGTTCAAATAAAATCCGATGAATCTTAATCAGCAACTAAACCAAACTGATTTAATAAGAATTTTGAATAAAATACCGATTTTGGAAGTTTTGTTTCAACCCTTAGCTATTCTTATTTTCAGTTATTCAGTATTGAGGTAACTTGATATTATAAATTTCTCAACTATATTTGCGTTAACCAGAATTTTTTTGTTCAAAATATATGATTTGTTACTTTTATTAGCTTTGTTTTTGTTAAAACATTTTATTTGTTGTAGCTTGGAATAAATCCAGATAATTTCGACGTAATAAAAACTGTGTGAAGTCGAAGAAAAGTTCGATAAATCCATATCGGATACCGATCCAAAACAATTAAAATTGCCAGAACTGGAATAAAATCCGATGTATCTTAATCTGTTACTGACACAAACTGATTTGATAAGAATTGCGAGAAAAAAAAATACTGATTTTATGAGTTTTGTTTTGACTCCCCGTAATTCTTATTTTCTGTTATTCAGCATTCAAATAATAACTCGATATTATTGACTTAGTTGACTTTATTTGAGTTTTTTTTTAACAGATTTCTTTTGATATGAAAATTTTTCAACAAGCTTCTGTCGAGAACTACATGCTATCTTAAAAACCTTTTTAAAAAAATTCACACATCATGTTTTTTTTCTTATTTTTTGTCAAAATATAGTTTAAAAAAAAAACTTATATAGTTGATTTTCCCACTGTTTTCGATTTGACCTAACCTATGAATCGACATTGCTTTCCATAGTTTAAATAGACCACTTTCAGTAATTCACACTTTTTTTTTTTTTTTTTTTTTTTGGTCAAAATATAATATATGGTCAAAATATAAGTTCAACTGTTAAAGAAACTTAAATAGTTGATTTTCCCCCTGTTTTCGATTTGACCTAACCTTTGTTGTTACCTATAAAATTCCCTAAAATAACCTATAAAATTTTCAAAATTGGAATAAAATCTGATGTATCTTAATCTGTTACTAACACAAACTGATTTAATAAGAACTGCGAAAAAAAAAAAAAAAAAAAAACATTTTATGAGTTTTGTTTCGACTCCTCCATTCTTATTTTCTTTAATTCAGCATTCTCGATATTATCGACTTAGTCGACTTTATTTGAGATATTTAACAGATTTCTTTTGATATGAAAATTTTTCAATAAGCTTCTGTCGAGAACTACATGCTATCTTAAAAACCTTTTGAAAAAAGTTCACACATCATGTTTTTCTTCTTATTTTTGTCAAAATATAGTTTTAAAAAAACTTAAATAGTTGATTTTCCCACTGTTTTCGATTTGACCTAACCTATGAATCGGCATTGCTTTCCATAGTTTAAATAGGCCACTTTCAGAAAAACAAAAGAATTCTATTTTGTTAAAACTAGAAAGAATGAAGAAAAAAAATTGTACGATTTCCAACTACTGTAGTTGTGAAAATGCATTGAATGCGAGAGCAATTGTTCCTATAAACGTTGCTGCTTTTTATGTAGAAATTTAGTTCTAGTTGATCTAATTTCACTTATTGCTTTTGTTTATTTATTGAATGCCACCTCAAAGCATTTCCTTTAGAATTCGAATAATAATTTCATTTAAATTAATCTTTATTACGATGGACTAATTTTGCATCAGGTTTTGAAAAAATCATTTCAATGAATAATTGATTAAACAATTTTGGCTTTTGTTTTGTGTTCATATGAGTTTCTCACGCTCTGTTTAGAAAAATTAAAGCGTCAAGGGTTTTTTTAAAAATTATTATATTTTATTCTGTTTTGTTGCATTTTTTTTCTTCTTTTCTATCTTTTTAAAATATTTTTAGACTTGTTTGCTCCTTTGCCATTTTTGATTTTAGAATTACCGCGTCTTTTTGTTTTCAACTAACTTTTAAAGATGAAATAGCTTTCTACAATAAAATATCTTTGGGCGCTTCTTAAAAAATTCAACTTAAGTTAGCTACTTCAAATTTTGCAACTTACTGATATATATTTAATATACACTAAATATTTACTATTTATTCAGAAAGGTTTTTCTATTAAAAAATTTTATATTATAATATCTTTTTTTTTTATTGAATATAGTAACATGAAATTAACTAAAACTATAAAATCACTACGTTAATTTAACTACTATCGTTTTATGACTCGAAAAATCTAACTTTGTAAAAATATTTCATAAAAATCTAAAAAAATTCCTTTAAATTCTTTAAAAATTGTTCAACTGCTTAATTTCCTTTTTATTCAAATAGCTTTTTTTAAATTCTTGTATTTCGACTTGCAGGGCAACGATAAATTACTTTTCCAAAATATCTTAAACAGTAAAACCTAATTGATCTAAAGTTGTCATATTTTTAAAGAATATTATATTTTATTTAAAACTTATTTGTTAGACGCTGTTAATTGTATGTTAGTATTTTGTCTGACTCAGTTAATTAATAAAAACTTTGTCCTGTATAACTCAATAATATTGCGAATTTGCTGTAAACCTTAATAGGGCGCTAAGTTGTGCCACATTATCATAATTCTTAAATTTGATTACATTATTCTATGGTTAGATTTTAACTGAAACACGATTCAATTTTACACCCTAAAGTTGTAGCTGTGTTGCACGATATCATGCTTCGAGGCAGCGATATTCAACATCGCACCAACCTTTCTATAAATGTATATAAGCGATGTACTTTGTTAGACGCTGTTTATGAATAAAAACTATATAACTTAATCGCGTATAACTTTATAATATTGCGAATTTGCTTTAACCTTAATATGGCACTAAGATTAGCCACATTATTATGATTTTAAAATGAAACACGGTTTCTACACTTTAAAGTTGTAGCAATGTTGCACGATATCATGGTTCAAAACAGCGATATTCAACGTTAGACTGACCTTTCTATGAGTGTAAATATTTAGCGATTAAATAGTAGTATTAATTTAGGCGCTGTTAATAAAGAAAGTATATAACTTAATAATGCGAATTTGCTGTAATTTTAATATGGCACTAAGTTGAGCCACATTATCATAATTTTTAAATGTGATGACATTATACTATGGTTAGATTTGAACTGAAACACGATTTAATTTTACACTTTAAAGTTGTCGCAATGTTGCACGATATCATGGTTCAAAGCAGCGATAGTCAACGTTGCACTGACCTTTCTATGGCGTAAATTTTAAGGGATTAAATAGTAGTATTAATTTAGACGCTGTTAATAAAAAAGTATGTAACTAATAATGCGAATTTGCTGTAATCTTAATATGGCACTAAGTTGAACCACATTATCATAAATCTTAAATTTGATTAAATTATACCATGGTTAAATCTGAACTGAAATACGATTCAATTTTACACCTTAAAGTTGTCGCAATGTTGCACGATATCATGGTTCAAAGCAGCGATAGTCAACGTTGCAATGACCTTTCTATGGCGTAAATTTTAAGGGATTAAATAGTAGTATTAATTTAGACGCTGTTAATAAAAAAAGTATGTAACTAATAAAGCGAATTTGCTGTAATCTTAATATGGCACTAAGTTGAACCACGTTATCATAAATCTTAAATTTGATTTAATTAAACCATGGTTAGATCTGAACTGAAATACGATTTAATTTAATATCTTATTAAAGTTTTAGCACTGTTGCTGGAAATTGTGGTTCAACGCAGCGATATTCAACGTTGTACCTAAATTTCTACAAAGCGATGAATTAGTAGTATTTTGTTAAACGCAGTTATTAATAATATTAAAAAAAAACTAATCCTGTCTTGTTACAGTTTTAATTACTGTTTTGTAAGTGATTTGAATACATAATTATTTGTCAAAAACTTTTTTTTTATATATACAGTTGGGGCGTGGGGAAAAACTGCCAAGGTGTTAATAATGAGTCAGCATTTTTGTTTTTATTTGTTATCAACCTATTTATGATGTTAGCGACAAATAAATAATGGCAATCGAAACTCTTAGGGCAGATCTGAACAATCCACGCTCATTTTCAATGTCATGGACCTTTTCATATTATAAACTAGCCAATTTCTTGTTAGATGTTAATCACAACGCGGAAGAAAAAAAAGGGGTTTGGCCGCCAAGAGTTAGTTCTAATGAGGCAACAAGTTGTTGTTCTTCCCTGTAATTCGATGAAGATTTCCTTCTAAATCATATGTATTTTGTCCCTTCTACTATTTGTCATTTTTGACATTCGAAATTGTTAGGTGTTGTAGAAGTTCATGGAACTTATTAATGTTTTATTGAAATTCGTTTTGACCGTTATAAAATTTTATTTATAACATTCTGAAAATACAATACATTATTATCGAGTTCGGCGATTTATTGTTTTTTTTTTTTTTTTTTTTTTCCTTTTAACATAGCTGTGATGCTATTTTAAAAAGCTTGATATATTCTTACATATTATTGTAAATAAGATTTATTAAGTTTTATTTACTACACATAAGCTGCAAGCATGCAACCCATATTGTAAGAAAAAAAATTACAAAGAAAACAAGAAAGGAAATAAAAAAAGGTAAAAAAAAAATAATAAAATTATAGTGAATAAATAATTACAACATTTAAAATTTAAAAAAAGTATTTCAAATTTTTAAAATTAAGAAAATATTAATTTTGTAATCTGGCAATTTAGTTATGAAATTATTTTTGCAAGAAGTCAGAAGTACATGGGCGTCTGTTCTCGCTTTTAGCTTTATATATTCTCATTTGTTTTTTAGGTTGTATTTTTCTTAATTTTTTTTGTTATTTGCTTGATATGCTTTATTTTCGAATCCATTTCTTTCTTTTCTTTTTATTTTCTTTTTGGTGCTCCTCACACTGTTGTTATAATATATTTCGCTTTGGCTATATTAATACAATATTAGAAAGCACAATTTTGCGGATATAATCGTGTGAGCTGACGACAAGATTATCGTTCTTCTATTTTCTGGCTTTTTTAAGTTTTAAAACTTTATATTTTTTTTTAATTTTAATTAATTTTTCATTGTATTTTTTCTTTTATTTAAAAAAAAAATGTTTATCCTTTCTTTTTTATTTCTTTCCTTGTTTTCTTTGTATTTTTATCTTATAAATCATATATATATATTTAAATATTTATAAATCAAAGGTCGCATAGGATGGGTAGGTTGCATAAATTTACAACTTTATTTTAAAAAGAACGTCAACATACATGCGATGCTAGACTAAAATACACAAATATTTAATGAGCGAGCAAATAAATTCGAAAAAAACCGAAAAAGTAGCGAAGCAACAGCGAGCAGGGGATGGCACCCTAGTAGAGTATAAGATAATTAGCACCAATGATGATACCGCTATAATTATTGCTTACGTAATAATCGAGTACAGATAAATCATGATCCTAATCATCGATCATATTTATCGATTTAGGCTATATCGCGATCGCTTTTAGCTTCTATCATTCTAAGATTTTAAGCCAACGGATAGGAAAATTACACTTTCTAACTTTGTTTTTAGATGGAATTTTCACAATTCATTCGATGAATTGTGAAAATTCCATCATTCAACATTATTTATTATTCAACATTCACTGTTAACAATTTATTTTTAACAGAATTATTTTCCTTTTTTAAACAATTGAAAATGTCTTTTTATGAGAATAACATAAAGATGTAGACACCTTTGAAAAAAAATGTCTTAAGAGATTCGAAAAGATCTACATAATCTTTAAGATGCTAAAAATAAATATAATTGTATATAAGTGTTCGATATTAAGTCATGCCTGTATGAAATACACGGTATATGATCTATAATCCAATTTTTTTTTTTCTATGGAACCCTAATTGATCAACATTCTTCCAACGAAATCCCGACTTTTATAACTAAAGTATACAAAGACAATTGTGGAAGTATTGACGTATAAAAGACTGCTTTATTGAGAAAATATTTAATAAAAATGATGAAAAAATGCCATCCTTCTCTCTTAAATTGGGATTTATATCCGACAGTTTGAATTCACAGTTCTGCAGTTGAATCTAGTATTATTATGAATTTGATTTTGGTGTATAAACATAAGCCAAAAATGAATGAAATAAGCCGAATTGATAAATTGATTGAAATAAAAACTAAAAAGATGTGCTATAAATGTAGAAAATTACTAGTAGGGGAACATATTTCTTTAGTAACAATCTAGTTATTTTATTTTGGTTTGAGGGGAAGTACTAATGTAAATATTTTATAAATGCATGTAATTTTCATAGTTTATTTATTATATTTGAAAAATTATAAATTTTCCCCCCAAAAAATGTGCTTTTTCTTTTTTATTGGGCTTTTACTTAAAGAAAAATCGTAAAGGCAGTCAATATATTAAGTGAATAATGGATTATTTATTGGATCTAGACATAATTACAGGTTTCAAAAATTTAAAAAAAAATCCTAGATCTCGGAACCAGTTTACCTCTTCCACGGAACCCTAGGGTTCCACGGAACACCATTTAGGAACCGTAGTTTCACACGATCTTTAAAATATTAAATATGATAATATAAAGCGTTTGATATTAAGTCATACCTGCCTGATCTACACGGTATTTTATCTACATATTTTTGTTATTCGTTATTAAACGTTAAAGTATATATCTTGTAAATTTCATTTTTAACAGCGGGATATATCGTATTAAAATATCAAATTATTTCCCATGAATAGCATTTTCATTTATTTACATTTTCTAAGAAATAATCTTATAACTTACGTCATGATTTTCATTTGAACAGGCGTCACTAGACGGTAGAAATATGCGTGTTATAAATAAACTTATTTACGTCGCTGAAGAATTTTGCGTCTTCACTGTGCGTCATTTTTTTTTTTTTTTTTTTTTTTTCTCGTTATTGAAATTTTCGATGTCTGATGATTTGACGTATCTTTATTTATTAAGCAAACTATTTTTGTCTTATACTAGCATTAATTTAATTAAATATTTTTTTAACTTAATACTAATTAATAAATAAGATATTTAAGTTAACTTAAATATTTTGTGTCAAATGGTTATTAAAACGTTGAATGCCACGCTAATTTTGCATGGCTTGCCCGTTTGGCTACTACGGTAAATAACTACTAACTAAATTTGCAAATATTAGACAGATTTTGCTAGTTTTTTAAAAGGTTTAGCGTGACGTATTTGAAAAAAGTGGTGAATTACATAAGCCTAAGAATTGTATGGAAATAATAATGGATAAAAATCTACTAAATTGAATTTATTAAACCGAGAATCACAATTAATAAATTACCACTTGAAAATATTTATTCGCTGTCCGGAGCAAGTTGGCATCTCTGTGTATATAAATAAAACTATTTAGTTTTGTGTGTTCTCTATTGTATTATTTTCTTCAAATCTTCCCCGGACACCGGTGACCCCGTGGCGCTACGAACAAACTCAGTGCCGGTCACCGGTGATTCCCATGGCATTCAACGTGTTAATTTTAGAATTGCAGATGGAATATTTTAACTCGAATATAACTTAAGACACTTTATTTTTTACTCACAAATCATTATTTGATTATCATTAATCTGCATCTTTAAATTAATCAGTTATAATTGTAGAAGAAAACATGCACCCCGTTAAACCGATTTCCGTTGAATTTCAACTTCAACTATTTAAGGTGGAGCAATAACTTGTTTTGAAGGACGATACCCTGGATATTTATAATTGTGTATCAAACAATACAACGATAAATGCTATACCCTTGACAAAATTAATAGATTAAAATGGAAATGCTTTGATTGGCTAGAGATCGTTGAATTTTTTTTTTAACGATGTAGTTTAATTCCTTCAAATTTTTTTCATGTTTTTTTTATTAATTCTTTTAATACTTTTTACACACTGAATGTCACGCTAATTTTACATGGCTTGCCCGTCTGGCCAAACGGTAAATAACTATAAACTAAAAATTCGACAGATTTTGCTAGTTTTTTTAAAGGTTTAGCATGACGTATCTGAAAAAAGTGGTGAATTATATAAGCCTACGAATTGTTTAGAAATAGTGGTGGCTAAAAATCTACTGAATTGAATTTATTAAACCACAATTAATAAATTACCACTTGAAAATATTTATTCGCTGTCCGGAGCAAGTTGGCATCTCTGTATATAAATAAAACTATTTATTTTTGTGTGTTCTATATTGTATTAATTTCTTCAAATCATTTTAGTAACGATAATAATATAAAAAAATTAAAAATTTACTCGAATTATGTGTTTCTAATAATCTTGGCTTCGCCGGTCACCGGTGACCCCCGTGGCTCTACGAATAAACTCAGTGCCGGTCATCGGTGACCCCCATGGCATTCAAGATTTGAATTCATAAGTTTTGAACTTAAGTTCGGAAAATGAACATATGCTTGTGCATCAGAATTTTTTTGTGACAAGTCTTGCCGAATATATTTATTTTTCTGTGCAGAAAAAAAATTTCAGTAAAACTTTATTGGTATTTGATTATAAAAAATATGTATAGCAAACTTTTGTTTATTTTATACTTTTGTTTTTATCTCTTTCATCGTGAGGGACGAGATAGCTCGTCTTCCAGGAATATTCGCTGTGCGCTAGCGACGAGATAACTCGTACTTGAAGGGCAAACAAAAGAAAAAACAGAATGAAGAAAATCATGTAAACAACCAACAAAAGATAAGGTATTCTTTGTACTACGTGGACTAAAGCAAAAAACGCGAATTAAGCACAAATGAAAGAACAAAATAAGAGTCTGAAAACAAACAAAGTATGTAGTAAAAGACCCTATGTCCATTTTTTGCAAAATAGTTTCTTTTTTTTTTCTGGAGATACTAAGAACTATGTATTGTACATAAGGTGTCCAGCGTCCTCAAAAAATGAAAAAGCTAATAGCGAAATTTCTAAAATAACATTCGAAAACTCAGCTTTTTAAGAAAATTATTTCGGTTAGAGAAGCTGTTTTAAAAATATCAATTCGAAAAGATAAAGCATAATTTTTAAATATCCGTAAACACAATTTTACTACCAGTTTTTTTAAGGACGCTGGTCAGTTTAATTATACCAAAACAATATGCAAATTTTGCCTGTCGGAAAAGGTAATATAACAATATTGCGATTAAATGAGTTAAAGAATTAAATAATCGGCATGTCAAGCGCTCAAAAGTAGTCACCCGTTTTCTAGACTTGCCAGACGTGACTGAGAAGAAATTAAAGTGATTTGAAATATAAAACGTAAAGCTGCCAACGAAAAATTTAAAAATAACGGTAAGAAAAAGTTCTGTTGTTTTTCTTATTCTGTTTTTCATCTTTTTTTCTATCTTGGTAACTGTAGTTTTTCTAGTTTTGTTTCTCACCTTTATTTTTCCATTTTTCGTTGGCTACTTTACGTTTTTTTACATTTCAAATCACTTTTGTTTCTTCTAAATTACGTCTAGCCAATCTTGAAAATGATGGCCTGTTTTCGGGTGCTTGAAACATGTCGACTGTTATTTTCCACGTATATATTTTTAAAGTAAATGCATTTTTTAATCAAGCAAAATCATTCAACTGGTTCTTCCGAAAAATTCCCATATTTGTGACCCCTCTGAATTTATGCTTGAATGTTTGCTCGTTATTTTAATGTATGTTGAGATAATATATAAAATATCCTAATTTCAACGAAATTTACTGAGACCCATTTTCTGTACGACCATCGAGAAGACTTTTATTGTGATTATTCTTTACACTTGTTGCAATGAATGCGACTTCTAGTTGCCTAATAAAATATTTGCGTCCCTTTTATTAACAAGATTTCACATTTTGAAGAAAAATAAAATCCTTCAACGCCTACATAAAGATACTGATACATGAGTTTACTGAATAAGATAATAAACCCATTCATTTGTATTCCATCTGTTGGTGACTAGGACAGGCATTGAAACATTTATGAGACTCATAAATATGAGACCGCCATTTATGAATAAAACTTTTTTTTCATGACCACCTGAACTACTTTTTTTTTTCTTTTAGGAAATTTAATTCTTTTCAATTTCATTTTTAATTATCTTCAGCCACTCTGTCAAAAAAAAAAAAAAAAACATTTAATATTATTTATTTTTATTATCTAATCTTTTTACCAAACACAGGATATTTTTCTTTTCCGAAAAAAGAATTCATAAACAAAATAAATTCAAATTCATACATACAACTTTTCAACCGTTTGTTACATTATTTAATAAGCTAATTAAATTAATTACATTCTCAGACAATGTAGTATTTTTCTTGATTTAATTTCACTTGATTTCATGGATTCCAGTGGGCACTGTAATATGTCCCAATTGTTAAGTCAGAAAAGTAGCCAAAAATATTGGCCTTATAATGTTATTTTGACACTTCTAAAGCTAATTGATCGAAAATATTTGTTCATATTTAATAAACTAATGTGTCTGTATGTAATTTATGTAACATAAATTTTTTATTTAATTTCATAATTATGAAATGATAGTTAAATAATTTATTATAAAATTATTTTTGAGTTATACGATATGAAATTTTTGACTGTGTAATGTTTAAATGTTAAAATTAGTAACAAATTTATGAAACAGTTCCCGAATAATAATTTTAAAAAATTAACTTATTAATGCAATAATCTTTTTTAAGTTCTTTTTAGTAGCAATTAAACATTTTGTTTCGAACTTTGATCGTTGTTATTTATAATTCGGCATGTCAAAATGGTAGCAAACACTTAAGCTTAATAATTAAATAGATTTTTTACTATTGTTAAATTAAGTAGCTATAAATAATTAATAAAAAAAAGTTTTGGGGGAGAGTGGGGAGTTCCAGAGATATGTAAAAATAACATTTAGGGACCCTAACTAACAATCACTCTCAGGGCTAAACTATTGAGAATTCATTTTTTCAGATAACTGGCTTGGAGGTCAAAAAGTAAAAATTATTTCATAAAAATAGCATGTTTATTTTTATTAAATACGTTTAATGTTTGATTTCGTAACTTATTTTTTTTCGCTAATTAATTAACACATTTAAAGCAAGCCACTCCTAAAATCACAACTCAGTATGGGAAAAAAATCTATCAATAGCAAAGGTTTTTTCAGCATTATTTTTTCATTCATTTTATAATATAAAAATCGGAACGTTTTTGAGTATAACACATTTCTTTCAAAAATTCACGTTTATAGCTAAAAAATGGAAAAAACTATTTCAAATCTGCTACGTATATTAGCTCTTTTGTTCGAAAAATACATTTATTTTCACTAGTAATATATTTTTTTTATTAAATAAAGCATATCTAAAACAATGTTTTGATTTTTCAAAACGATTTATTGCTATAACTAATTAATTGGGCAAAATTTAAAACCGAAATGTCACAAATTTTTTCTCTTATCTGTCCACCAAATTCCTTGTAACTTTTAACCCAACCCAGAAGCCAAGAACTCCTGGATAAAGTATTTTATAACCATCATTGAACAGCCGACCCAAGTTTTTAGGTTTACGACTACTATCCGCAGCCTTGTAATTTTGTACCCAATCCAGAAGACAAGGGAACTCCTGGATCAAGTATTGGGAGAAAGTTTGCCTTCGTGGAGGACTTTTTGATGGAACTAACCCGCATTTTCGTTACATGCAGTGGAAAACAACGAAACCCTCCCACGGTTAGCCTGACAGCAAGGAGACTCTAACCCATGATCTGTCTACCACTGAGGATATTTTACGTCAGCAGTGTGGTCGGTGCATGCTGGGTGCGGAACTCGTTTCGACTAGTCATCGCTGGGATTCGAACCCATCACCGCATTGGAGGGTGAACGCTCCATCCCCTGAGCCAGTGTTTCCCAAACTTTTGACTTTTGTGTACCCCTTCCAAATTTTTCGCAACGCTGTGCACCAATTATTAAAAAAATATGAATGCATTTCTTGCATCATAAAAAAATTGCACAAGAGTTAAAAATCGAAACCGGCTGTTGGCTCTGTTAACTGTTAACTCTGCAAAAAATAGCCAATCGAAAAATACGTAATCGTAAATTTTCATAGCTAGCTTTGTTTTTAAATAACATGTTTTGAAATGTTTGTTTGTTACAAGATATTTTGCATAAGAACGCGTACCCCCGCTAAACTATTCTCGTACCCCTGGGGGTACGCGTACCACACTTTGGGAAACACTGCCCTGAGCCATCACGGCTCTGGATAAAGTATCGGGGGAAACTAGCCTTCGTAGAGGATCTTTTGAGGGACCAATCCCACTTTTGGAGAAGGAAACCACCTACGGTTTGCCCGATGGCAAGGAGATTCTAAAATATAATCCAGCTACCACTGAGGATATTTTACAACAGCGCTGTGGTCGGGAGCAATATTCGTATCAATTAATCACAGCTGTGATTGAAAATAAAGTGTTTTAACAATAAAGGTAAACAGCCTCAACAAAAAATTTCATTGTTAAACCATATCATCTCTCAGAGCGTAATTGCTATCAACATTAAATATCGCTCGTATTTAGAACTGTTCTACTCCTGAAACAATGTATCATTCTTTTCATTAATATATTCCAATGTATCATTCTATTTATTAATATGTTTCTTTAATTGTATCATAATCAAAAGGGCACATCATTCTTTTTCTTATCGAAATAATTATTTAGATCTCTGATACGTCAACTACTACAGTTCAGGTTTTGTTTTGAAATTATCTGAACTTTAAAAGGCAATTTTATTTATGTATCCATTAGTTATTGAACAGAGTTGACGAGAAAGCATTTTCGGCTGTAGGTGGTATTTTTGATATAAATACGGAAGTTATTTGTTCAACGTCCCACCGCGGAAGTGGGATGTTCCATCGAAACTGACACGAAGGTCAAAAATGCATGTTTTGAACGTATCCTTTTTTGTTCCTTTTTTAAATTTACCTTTTCAAAGCTGGATTCTAAATAAAAATGTGTTTCGTTAACCCGAAATATGATCTCTGTTTCGGTTTGTTGACATCATTGTCGATTGCTGTGATATTTTATAGTTTATTTTAACGCATTTGTTCTCATGTTCTTTTAATAGGGAGGGTTCAAAAAATGCGTTTTTAATTACTTACACATTGATTCTACGAAAATAGAATATATTTTAAAATTGATGCGTATCTTTTTTCCCGTTTTTAAATTTACATTTTCAAAGATAGCTTCGAAATTGACATTTCGTTAACCCGATCACTGTTTCGATTCGGTTTATTGACACCCTTGACGATTGCTGAGATATTTTAACAAATTTTTTTATTTTAACAAATTTTATTTATTTAACAAATTACATCGCTCAGCTCAAGGATTGCTCAAAAAATTTATCGTGAGCAAAAACTCACTGGACATATTTTTTTAAATTATTTAAACTATTTTTTACTGTTGAATATTTTTAATTATTATTTTTTAACTGTTTTTGTATTTCACTGCTCATAAATAGCTTGGGTTTTGATGTAGTCGTGATTATTTTCAAGTTCGAATCATAATTTTTTATAATTTAATTAGTTATTAAATAATAAGCAATTAGTTAATAAGTACTAAATTGATTAGTAATTGAATATTTAGTAATTTGAAAATAACTGAGTAATTCATTATTTAGTAATTAACTAATTAGAAAATATAGTTAAGGAACACATTTTTCCTAAAATCTCACACAGTTATTTATTTTAAGTTTTTGATAAGCTCTTTATAGATTTAGATTTTTTGATTTCAAGTATTTTTTAAAAAAAATTGAATTGGCTTTGTGTTTAAACGCAATACTTATTCTAAGATTACGCTTAGAGTTGAACTCATTGCTAATTACTTTTAAACTATTTCATTTATTGCATTGCAATATTTATGTAATCAAGACTTTCTGCAATAACAGATTAAGAAATAATTTTTTCCTCCACCAGTAATATTCAAAACATATTTTTATTTTTAGTATTATTTACACATTTTTTTAAGTTTACTAATTAACATTTCACATTAGAATAAAAATGCTAACTAAGATAATTATTTAATAAAAATATACCATTGTGGATTGTTTATTACCTATTAGTTAGCTTAAAAAATTAATTTATAATTAATAAACAATACAATTTACGTAAATGATATATATTTTTTTAAATAAATCAACTTTAAAATACACAAATCAATTTCCTTTAACGAAATATTTAAGTCCGTTAATGTTAAAATACAAATTCATTAAGAATATACGTGTATTTTTAAATATTCTTTAATTCTTAAAAGTTCAATTTTTCCAAAACAGCTTTGACCCTGCGTCGTCAACTTGTGCTTGCGCCGTGAATATATGAAAAAATGTATTTTGAAATAAAAAATGATGAAGCAAATTTGACTCCATATTTTTAAAGACATAATAAATTCGTAGTTTACAAGCATAAAAGAATTTCATGGTCTGATGCCCTTTTTATTCTTTTATATTCGTTTATCCAAATACCTTTCATATTTTCCCGCTTATATTTATTATCGACTTAGCTTGAAAAGTACTTGATTTAAATCACTTTTTAAGTCCTTTTGAGTATTTAATCTTTGATTTTAACAGTTAACAAGTAATTTCACTTTTATTCAGCGTTTTTTTCTTATTTGAGGAGATTTTGTATTTAAGAACATAACTACTTCCCCCTTAAAGTGTATTCTGAGGGACTTTCTTCTAAATACTTAACTATTTGAATAAATCTTTTTCTTTCTTTATTTATTTTATGAATTGCTCGATTCTTTTTAATCTCATAACTATAATTTTTTGAGAAATGTTGAACAGCTGACACATTTTGATGTTGGCGACTATCAATGCTCAACTCCGGTGCTCTACAATTTTGAACCCCACCCGCAAGACAAGGGAACTCTTATTAAGCA
This sequence comes from Parasteatoda lunata, assembly GCA_949128135.1. Lineage (NCBI taxonomy): Eukaryota > Metazoa > Arthropoda > Arachnida > Araneae > Theridiidae > Parasteatoda > Parasteatoda lunata. Next base: position 31,016,127 of record OX421981.1, on the reverse strand, counting down.
TTGAAACTAACTAGCATTCATAGAGGTCTTTTCGATGAAACTGACCCGCATTTGCTTTACGTGGAGAGGAAAACCTCCCATGGTTAGCCTGACTGCAGGAGACTCTAACCCATGACCAGTCTACCATTGAGGATATTTTACGTCAGCACTGCGGTCGGTGCAAGCCGGATGCGGAATTCATATCGACTAGCCATCGCTGGGATTAAACCCGGTTTTCTCAATGGGAGGCGAACGCTCTATCCCCTGAGCCAACCTCCATAGGTCCACTGCCCCATATCTATAAATCAAAATAATTGGGGCTCTGAAAGCATAGAGCTCTTAAACTATTAATCGGATAACAATTTTGGTAAACAAACAATATGATTTATTACCGTCGTTGAACAGCCGACCCAATTTTTGGGTTTACGACTACTAATGTTCAATTCGAACCCAATCCAGAAGACAAAGGAGCTCCAAGATCAATTATTGGGAGAAATTTTGCCTTCGTGAAGGACTTTTTTGATGGAACTAACTCGCATTTGCTTTACATGGAGAGAAAAATCACGAGTGCCTCCCACGGTTAGCCTGATGGCAAAGGGACTCTAATGTGTACCACTGAGGATATTTCACGTCAGCACTGTGGTCGGATGCGGATTTCGTATCGACCAGCCATAGCTGGGATTCGAACCCGGTTCACTTCATTGGAAGGTAAACGCTCTATTCCCTGAGCCATTGGTTTATATGGTTTAATGTTTCTCAATTTGCACACGGTTAGTTTATGCTTTGGGTTTTCAGAGGAATGTTATCCTTTTATAGATAGTTTTTCATTTCTTCGCACACTTCTCGCGCTGCTTCTTCCAAAGTTGCAAGCCCAGAAGTTCTATAATAATTATATATTGCTTGAGAAATAACAATTAATTAAACAAATATTTTTTATTTTTAACCTTATCTGCACTTATTAACGTTACAACATGCTGATTAGATCTTTTATCTCCATCTCCGAATAATTTAAATGTGGTGCAATTTCAAAAAATTGGTTTAAATTTAAACCGCAATACAGTGAAAATTTACTGCAACAGCAGTGAGGTGTTAAACTGAATATGTTTCCGTTCAAATTAAACCTTAGTATTAAATTTAAAGTGTATTACTATTGCTGAAAGTGGACCCTGGTTCGAATCCCAGCGGTGGTAGGTTGATGCGAATTCTGCTCGCGGCTCGCTCTGACCACAGGGCTGACTTAAAATTTCCTCAGTGGTAGCCGAATCATGGATTAGAATTCCCTTGCAGTCGGGCTAATCGTTTGAAGTTTTCGTGATTTTCCTCACCATATAACGATAATGTTCCATCAAAAAAGTCCTCTACATCTCAAAGCTTCATCTCCAGGCGTTTCTTTGTCTCCTAGGTTGGGTTCAAAACTACAAAGCTACGGAGTTGAACATTAGTGGTCGTAAACTCAGAATTGGGTTGACAGTTTAACGCCGCTTATGAAATATATCAGGAGTTTGTTTTTAAAGACATTTCCCTTCAAAACGTCCCCATATTTATTTGTAAATGATAATTAAAACGGAATTAATGAAATTGAGCTATAGATAAAAAAAAAAAAAAAACATATAAAAGATAGCTGTGAGTTTGAAATAACAAGAAAGGAAACAGGAAGAATTGTCTCATCTTATAATTCCCGATTTTGTTCTTTCAATGATGTCTTGTAATTCCTTATTAATGATATCCTTATCCCATGTTTTGAAGTGTATTATCAGAGGTAATGCTACTTTAATTTGAATCAATGCCACATTTTGACCCTTGCTAATAGATCAAGATGCTTCCGATATGTTCCAGTAAGCCGCTATTTTTTGAATAAACTCATCTGCAATTTTAGCCAGTTTGAAACAAGCTACATTCCATACACAGTTCGTCCAGGAACGGGTTAAACTTCTCGTTGGTGTGTTGTTTGACCCTTGTTCGTCTCGGTTAGAATGCTTACGGGCATGCCCATATCGGAAATGTTGTTGTGGAAACAGGGTGAATATAAGATATAAAAAGTGGACATTATTTTTGTCCCGGTGATACGCATTTGAGTGACTTGTTTACTTTGTTACTTTGAGTGCGAAATACTCGACATGCTTTTGTGTCTGGGGCATGTTTCAAAAATATTCATTTAGTTGTTATTTAAAAATATATAGATATTATACAGTCTATTTTGTTTTTCGTCGCTAAAAATTTTTTTTTTTAGAAAAATTTACTCTTTATGTCAAAAAGTTCTAAATCTATTTCGATGCCATTTTTTATTATTTAAATTTTTTATATTTTTTAATCCTATATGGAGATACGCATTCGAGTGACTTTGATTATTTCAATCTTTTTTTTTTTTTTTCTTATCTTTTTTATTCAGCTTACTGAAATATCCTGATATGCTGTTTTCTTTTTCTAATTATGAACTGCAAAATGCAATTTTATGTTGCATTATGCAGTCAAATAAATATATATATATATATATATATATATATATTTTTTTTTTTTAATGTACTTTTCTTCTCCTATTACACCTAAAGAGAAACACCCAGCCTTTTTTTGTTTTTTGTTTTTTTTTTTAATTTTTTATTATCTCAAAAGCAAATTTAATACAATACGGAAAAGTTTTAAAATTTATACACCGTTTAAATTGTTCTTCATTTTTTGATAAAAAATTGTTCATTCCTTAATATAAGTCAATTAGCTTTTTTTCTTTTAAAACAACCAGCTTTGTCTTGAAACCAGATCTTTACGAAATTATTATTTTTTTACTTATTATATTACACAGTCTAATTTGTTTTTTGTCACTGAAAAATTGAAAAAAAAAATTTAAAAAAAATACATTTCATCTCAAAACTTCTGAATTGATTTTGATGCCTTTTTCATGTTTATTTTAAAAAAATTTTATTTCATATATACATACAGCTGACTAAAATATCCTGATATGTTTTCTTTTTCTAACTATGAACTACTGCAAAAACGCAATTTAAAGTAACAATTAAGCCCAAGATAATTTTTTTTTTTTTAAAAATCCTACTATTTTTCTTTTTTTATGCCTTGAGAGTCCTATGCCAGTCCTATTTTTATTTATTATTATTTTTTTTTAATTTTTCCTTTTTTTCTCAAAAGCAAATTTATTACAATACTAAAAGTTTTAAATTTTATACACCGTTAAAACTATTCCTTATTTTTTGATAAAATTAAGTTCATTTCTTTAAATTTGCTTCTTTTTTTAACATAAAAAAAACGGCCTGCTTTGTATCAAAACAAGATATTTACAAAAAGTAATTTTTTTAGTTTCACAAAATTAAATTGTAAAATTACTTTTCTTTTCATAACTGGAATAATGCTAAAAAAAATTATGGAGTTTTTTGCTAAATAAATAATAATATAAACATTTACTAAAATTCAAATTTCTGCATATATGGGATATTTTATATCTTCTTTAATTTATTTCTAAGTAATTGAACTAGATTTCAAACCGAATTCCTTGCCTTAGTTGACTATTTATTCAAATTTGTTTATTAGACGCTTGAGTAAGTTAATTGGTTTTTTTTTTATAAAAATTAATTAAATGAACTTAGCATTAAGAGGCATTTTCTCATAAAAGTTTTCACTGCGTAATGTGGTTTTTTAATGATTGCTTATTCTTAGCAATAATAATTTTAAAAAATTTAATCTATCTATATTATAAATAGCGACAGGAGATCCTATTTTTAGAAAACTGAAAACTCTTTGCTAAACTTTTATTTTTTTTATGGCAAACTCGTATGTAGCATATTGAGCATTATGTCTAAACTGATAAATTCGCAGATATTCAAAAAATTAAAAAAATGTCTTCTTTTTTTTAATTTTATTTAATTACTTTAATTTAATTTATTTTTCAATATTATTTGTCGAAAAAAGTTTCGCTTACCTTTGCTAAAATTACACAGTTAGTTGAGCCGATAGTTTCAGTCTTGGCTCATTTCGAATTTACAATTCGATGTTGAAACACAATAAAAGGAAACTAATTTTTTTCTTCTAAACCGTGAGCATTGTTATCTATTAAGTATTTTATGAGAACAAATCTAATAACCATTGTTAATAAAAGTTTCAAAATACCTGTTTCGCTTTAACTTTTTAAAAAAAAAAAAAGAATTAATATTCTTGTTCTAAAGTTTCTTGAAAAGAAAGGATCCCGATTTTAAGAAGTTTATAAGAAACAAAAACTAGTTTGAAAGTCACAGTGTGTCTTTTCTAAGGGTAAAAAAAAAAAAAATTCTTGAGACTGAAACTAAAAATGTAGTCAAAAGAAAACTCCGTTACTTCTTTAAGATAATTAATCATCTGCTTTAAAGCAGCGAGCTAAAAAATTACATTTTGTAGGACAGGAGTTATTTTGCCACTGTAATTATTATTTTATGAGGAGATCTGTGAATAACAAATTTATATTTCATATATATATATATGTATGCAGGGCCGCGCTAAGGATTTCAAATTATTAGCCAGTAAATTAGCCAAATATCAAAAGTATTCGTCATTTTTAAAGTCTTTGTCAAATGCAAATTTTAAAAAATTTTTAAATATAATTTTTCTTTCCATTGGAAAAAATCTTTCGCCAAAACACAATTCTAGTCGCCAAATTTACGATTTTATCGCGATTGGTGAGGTGGCGAATGCTTAGCGCGGGCCCTGTATATATATGTATATCTATCTATATATATATATATTATATATATATATTATATATATATATATATTATATATATATATATATATATATATATAATATATATATATAATATATATATATAATATATATATATATATATATATATATATATATATATATATATATATATATATATATATATATATATATATATATATATATATATAATTTAAAAGTTTATATAAAACGCCATTTTGTTCCAGCTCTCTGGAGGTGAGGCTTTTGAAAAATTGAAAAAATTACTAAAAATTCTAATTCTAGAAGCTTTAGTTTTAAATTGTCAACCATTCTATGAATATATATGCGATAATTTTTATATTCCTCACTATCTTATAATGTTTTACATTAATCCATCCTTTTTGAAGTGTTTTTATATTTTTCTTTGTTCTATTATATGTTACATTAATCTGTGTTTTTTATAATTTTCTCTATCCTGTATATGTGTTAATATATTTTTCTCTATCCTATAATGTGTTTGATTAATCTGTCCTGTATATGTGTTTGTGTATTTTCGTGGATCCTATAATGTGTTAGATTAATCTGTCCTGTATATGTGTTTGTGTATTTTCGTGGATCCTATAATGTATTACATTAATGTATCATATTTATGCGTTTTTGAATTTTTCTCTATTTCTCACAATCTCAGAGATAATTCTCACAAAAAAGTACATTACAGCATCGGCGGGTCAATATTTAGAACTGTCACCCATAAAATATCCACATTTCTTTTGAATTTGAATTGTTTTAGCAATAATAATATCACGTCTGTGTAGTTATTGTGAAATATGACATCATCTATGGGAATTGTAGATATCAATAGCTAATTTTTTTCTCTTTTTCATTGTGACCAGATAGTTTCCTAATTCTTTCTCTTTAAAGAGATGTCAGTGAAAGCTGGTGTAGCGTGACCGTTGTTCTTCTTTTATGTTTTATTGCTTACGTATAAAGAAAACTGAATTACTCAATTCCTCTCGTTTAAGAAAAAGTGTTTTGTTGTGCTTGCGTAATCAGATTGCACTTAATTGGTCAACTTGGATGCCTACATTCATCTTTATATCTTCTTAATGAATGATGTAAAGTTGATGATTATCTTTTGACTACTGGTTTTGTTTTGTGATGGCTGAAGAAATTTTTTTTTGTTGATTATTTATGTCGAAAATGCCATTTTGTCGTGATTGTTCTTTAAAACGCTTGCGCTTCAATCAACTGTCATAAAATGCAATTAATAAAAAGAATGGGCGAAAGATAAAAGAATAGCCAGGACTGATGATAAATGCTCTTTTTTTTGTAATTTTTTTATTGGCTATTATCTATGGGTTTTTGGTAACTTTTTTCACTTTTTTTTTTATTTTCCAATAATTTTTTTTAATGAATTTTGAATAATATTTTTTCATTAAGAGCATTTTTCTTGGGAGTTGATTCGTTTTCTTTCCAATAACAAGTGGTGATGTTTGATTGAGTTTTTTAATATATAAGAATTTGCGTTTGGACAAAAGTTATCTTTCAATTTGAAGAATAAGAAAAAAGCATTTGATAATTTGATTATTGCAATTCTAATGTTCTTAAAAATTTAACAAATTCCTATTTGTCTTTATCGAGTATTTATTTACATTTTTATTTTATTCATAAATTACATATTTTAATTATATTTTTTTACAAAATTTATAAATACAAGTTACGATTTTTTAATTTTTTTTGTTTACATATGTAAAATCTAATATAAAACATGTTTCGAAAACTTTTTCATTTTAACTTCATTTTTTATGTTTTTTAGAAATTTTTTTGTAGCATTTTTTAAGAACTTTAGGTTAAAAATAGCCGGGATAGCCTATTTGGTAAGGCGGGAGCCCATGTCCTAGAGGTCGTGAGTTCGATCCCCATTGGTCGAAGACTACCCTGTACAAAATGGTGAATAATGCATGCAGAATCTGTCGGGGTCACTAAGTCCTCCAAGTTCTCGTATCAAATCAGTGCCTCTGGGGGTGCTAGATAAGAGATTAATCATGTTCTGGTTCAGATCAAACTTATGATCTGCGGATGAATGGATGGTGTGTGAATGTGTACTCCCGGTGAAACGAGCTGTGACTCATGTACGTGGTAGAAGGCGAATTCTTGCCCATAGATAGCGCCACTGGAAGAAAAGTAACGCACCTTTCTGTCTTAAAATAGGCTTGTCAGTATTGACAATTGGCATAAGACAACAAGGTTTTAAACATCCTAGCTGTTATAATAATAGCCGTTAGCCATATTATCCTTTTTTTAAAATACTTTTATAGTTGAATCAAATCAATTTTAGTTTGCATTATTTTTTTCAATTAATCTCTTTTTTGTATACAAATTACTTCTTCTATTAAAAAAATAAAAAAAATTTATGAAAATCCGACAAATATAGATAAATTTTTAACTATACCAATTTTTTGAAACATTATATATTCATTAATAAAGTATATTAATTAGGCAGCCATTAAATTTTTTTTTTAAACAAAAATATCTATTTGCTTAAGAAACTCTTCCTACTCCAATTGTTACTTTATTGACACTTTTTAAAAAATGTCCAATGAATTTTGTAACTAAGTAAGTAAAAGTAAAGAGCGCTGATTATATTCCACCTGAGTGTAGATAGTTGTCCAATTAGGTCGTAGCTTATATGTATGTTAATTCTTACGACGCAGGTGCGTTTTTTATTCAGAATCATCATCAGTCCGGAAAGGGATTCTATTTCCTCTATATTTAATCCTTAGAAAATTATATGAACGCAATGTTATTATCTATTAAATAACTAAATAATATTTTAGAACATTTTTGTTTCATTTCATTCGTTGAAATGTTTTCTGTTGTCAATTTTTAAAGTTGTAAGTATATTTAAAATTTTTCAAAGTTATTATTATAATTTTGGAAAAGTTTTTAAATTATTTAACTTACGTAACAAAGTTTACTGGAACATATTTCAGTGAATAAAATGATAAAAAAAATATTCCGAAATGGGATTTAGTTGCTCAATAAATAATAAATTACGTTCATATAGATAGTTTTACACGGGAAAAGTGGAATCCATTTTCTGCCTGATAAGAACCCTTATTAAACCGGAAAAAGTGTACTAATTAAAATTTTTAGATTTTTAATCAATTCGAAAAATAATTGTCAAATTAACAGCTCGTGATTAGGAAAAATATTGTTTTGAAAAAACGACAATTATAGTTTGCGAATGCTTTAGGTCGTACATATGCACGTCAATCCGAAATCCGTTTTTTTCCCCGTCGTTGATACAAGTCTTAACTTAAAGTCAAAACGTACTTTTTTTTTTAATAAATGTACTTTTTTCAGCTTAAAAAAAATATTATCCTCGTAGTTGGGGCAAGAAAGTGGTCACCATAACTGTAAAAATATGTAAATCTGAATTTTTATACACAATTATAAAACTTATTTCTCCAAAAACGATAAATAGTTACCAAAAAAATTCTTTTTTCCTAAAACTATTTTTTAAATCTTTTTAAACTATATAATTTTAAGTATTGGAAAATTCGTGAAAATCATTATTCAAATTTTATTATTTCATTGAGTGATAGAAGATTTAAAACTTAAAATTGTTACAAGAATAAATAAAATTTTTTGACTCATAAAGGGCGTGAACCTTTTGATGAACTTTTTAGTAATGTATATTAAAATTAATTTTGAAATAACGCGAGGAATAAAAGGTTAATATAAAAAAAATTTGTCCAAGTTTTATTAAATAACATAGTTAATGAATAAAGAAATTTTAGTTGAAAAATAAATCTCCAATTTTTTTTTCAGTAATAGTTAAAATCTTTTACTCGGGGAAATTTTTCTTTAAAAAAAAAAATTCATTTTTATTTTCTAGCCAAATATATACCTCAAATCTAATTTTATGTACTTTGAATTATGCTGGGCCTGATACAAAAATTATATTCCAGTAATAATTTTGCATTATTTGCACTATTTTAATGCTTTTTCTCTCCTTATAAAATATTTTTTTTAGAATTGCATATTTTAATTTTTTTTTAAATATTTCTTCTCATGATTCTTTAAACTGAACTGAAAAGTTTTCTTTCTCGTTGATAAAGTTGTCTCATAGATGGCAGCACAAGCTATTTCTCAAATTATAAATATTCGTTTTATATTCTATTTCTGGCTATAATTATTTAATTCAAAATAATGAAAGTGTGATATATTTTTATTTTCAAATTTTGAGAAAACATTTAATAATAATTTCTGCAGTTTTTTTTTTTTTTTTTTTAGCTGGGAACGTTAATATTTAATGATAAAATCATTATCATCTTTCATGATTAAATTTTGAGCAAGCTTATTATTTTTTAACGAAGCCCGATTAAGTTAAGCTCAATTATTTTTTGACGAAATAAGAATTCGCTAATTTAGAACCTTTAAAATTAAGTTTGGCCATTACATAAGCAGAAATAATTAAGGACGAAATTAGTTTAAGAAGTATAAGTTTTATTTTATTTTATTTAGTTTTTTTTTTTTTTTTTTTTTTTTTTTCCTTTTTCAAACCATAATAAAACAGTTATTAAATTATTATTTTTGAATAAAACATAATTATGTGTTTCAAATAACTATTTTATTCAACATAACAATAAAGCATGTTAAATTTAACTAATTTTTATTTATTTATTTATTTTAATTACCCAACTTTTTAACAAACTTCGGATGCAAAATAATTTTTATCCCTAAAATTTTTATCCATGTTCCCAAATTTTAATATTTTACGAATTTAAAGTTATAGAATATTTTTATTCATTCTATAACGATGACCTGTGAATACATGTTTGCAAACTATGCTCATATAGAGCTATAAAATTTCAAGTGAGGACAGAAAAATATAATTTTTAATTTACTAAAAATTGTACTTTTATTTAAAAAATTTGAAAGACACGTTTTGCATTTTTTTTTTTCCTTCAAAATTTCATCATCATTTAAAACATTACTAATTAATTATGGTCTATTATATGTATATATGAAAATTTTGGAGCAGTATTACAAGCCACTTTGATAAAGTGGCCAACAGAGCGTTTTTTTGGGAGGGGGGAGAACAACACGATTTGCATTTGTAGGCTATAAGATGTTTGTGCATTTGCTGTTTTCATGTTTCCAGAATTTCCACTACCTATTTTACTAGATAGTACCTATCTGTAAACAATATTAATAAGCAGTTTGATGTAAACGGTGGTTTTTAGAATTAAAAGAAAAAGTATGGCTTATTACAATATCGCTCCGAGCCTTTCAAATGTATAATATCATTTACTAGTAGTGGTGTTAAAAATTAAATTAAATTCGTTTTGTTTTACTAAGAATAAAATATTTTTGTAATTGCTACTGAAATTTGCTAACAGAGAGAAACTAAATTGTTAAATAATCTCTAAAATATTTACTACGACTCTTTATTTCTTTAATAAAATACAACGTTTTTATTAATTCAAATGAATTATGGCTAATCTCTTAGCTTTATAAATTACAATAGTGTTTAAAAAAAAAAACATATTGAGTAAGAAGTTAATATGAATGCTTAAAGTGATGGAACATTTAAATAGGATTGATTATTGACTAATACAGAGTTGTAATCTTACATCTTATTGAACATTAAACATTCTAATTGCGGATATCTATACTTACAAAAGAAATCGGTTTAATATTGAACCATAATACGATGCAAATTTGGTGCCTTAATAAGGTTTTAAATTGAACCATATTTTTGTTCAAGACAATCCATAGTATCGTGTAACCACAGGTTGAAAGAGTACTATAATATAGTTCAACCAGAACTGTACTACGGTTTAACTCGCTTCAGAATTTGTTACAGTATAGATAAGTTGAAAAATCTGAGAATTTCTTAGTGGATTTATATTGTTATATGAATCATAGGTTAGAATTATCGTGAAAACATTTATATTTCGTTTGAAAAATACAATAATCAACGCAATCGTACTGTCATAAATAGAGACCACATTATACGTGTACACGTAAACGTACTATTGATACGTGTTGTGAGTATAAACAGCTTTAAAAAAATTAATTTCTCAAAAAATAAATAAATAGAATTTATGTTCGAAAACAATTCCTGTGAGGTTATGATGCATATTTAGATCAGCTCTTAAATAGAGGACTTTTGGCAACAATGGGTTTAAGCTTTAATCGCCATGGCAGCCAAAAAATTCGTAACTGGCGCCGAATGTTTCAGTATATCTTAAACAAACGATCCACAATTCCAATTTTTTTTTTTTCTTTTTAAAGAAAGAGGGAAAAATTATTGTCAAAATAATTCTTTTTATAATATTAGAGTGCTTACAAAGCTTGGCCTAATCTGCATTCCTGCTAAAATTTTAAAATTAGATAAGCTTTCAAAAGGTTCGAATGGCGCCTATAATCAAATGTGGTCAAATATTAAGATTATTAAAAAATATTAAAATTAGATAAGCTTTCAAAAGATTCCATTTACGCTGTGATCAAACTTATTACCGGTCATCCTAAACAGTGTTGGAGAGTCCTGAAATTTCCGATAATCTTATCAAATTACAAATATAATTGCTCTCATTTGCCCATGTAAAAACTCTTTCGTTACCTGAATCAAAATATTTGATTATCCATCAATTAACTTCAAAAGTCAAGGTCTAGTTTCTTGTCCTTGGTGTTCTTGATCCTCTTAAACTGTACTTGTAGTCGTTTGCGATTTAGTATGCTTGATTTATTCATCTGACAGGTGAATAAGATCACCTGCTGTAATGAATTATCGCCCATGAAAGACAAAAATGAGTAGCTATAAAATTACATAGCTCATTTTGTGTAAATGGCAAATTAGGTGTGTATGCTATGTTTTTAAATTGTAGCGTAGCGTTTCATTGTTATTTTATGAACAAGGCCAGAGGTAGTGTTCCATCTATTCCTGTAATGCGAGTTATGTGTTTCCTATATTCCACTTTTTGAGTTATGTAGGTGCCCATAAAACGCAATGTTCTCAAACTTTGTAATGTTAAAAACAATTTATTCTAATAATATAAAGAAATTTTATATTTGTGGTTGTTTGTAAAATTTTGAACTGATAATAAATTCAAAAATCTTTTCTGATCGAATTGAACTGACAATAGGGGTTAGCCTTTAATCATATTTAATTTTCACAAATAAATAGTTGACTATACAATATTTTTTTGTAGTTGTTTAATGTTATAAATTTATCTGTTTATTTTTATTTATTTTTTTAATTTTTATTTTTGATAAATGTGTTTTTGCTAAATTTGCGATTCTGAAAAGAAACTTTCAGAATCGTCCAATTTAGTTTTCTTGAATTTAAGCTATGATAAAAGTATACATTTTAAAATATCTAAAAACAAACAAATGCGTATCATTAAATTGCTTACTCAAAATTTCTGATCGCATGATTTTATTGTTTTACACTTTTTAGAAGCATCCGTACAAAAGCTAAAAATTATGTATCTCATAAACAAATTAAGTGACGTCATTTTCTTCCTTTAAAAAAAGTATAGTGTTATTGAATAATATTTCTATCATCGCGAATTCCTTAAGAACAAAAAATGCATACAGAAAAATATTATTTGAGATGCTTCTGATATAAAAAAATAATTACTCTTAGTGGCATCAAGAAAAATGGAGGAAAATTTTCGTTTCTATGTAATATTTTAACTATATTTCTAGATTCGAAATTCCTTTACTATTAATTATCAATTAGTAACTTGATTGATAATTAAAAGAGTATAGAGACGTTTGGGACTAAAAGAAAAAAAAAGGACTTTTTAACCAAATACTGCCATTGATTTAATTTAAAAGAAAAGAATACTAAAAGCTATGAGTATGCTTTAAAATTTCAGTGTTTTTATTTTCTCTTTCTAATTTAATAAATTATGATATTATTTCAAACAATTTATTTCAAAAAAGCAAATTGTTTTTCTAATTCAACTGACTAACATAATTTTGATTAAGACAATCAGCCCAGCAAAAAATCCTTAAAGGTAAATAAAAAATTTTTAAATTTCGAATTGTCACCGATTTACATTTACCGATTTCCACTTTATATGCACGCCTATTAAGTACTTGTTTTCCAGATATAAGAAAGTTTTGTAAGGAATCGAATATTAATATTATCAATTATGCAATAATAATTTCTAATCTCCCATTTCAAACTTTGTGACTCAACGCAATTTTATATGTTTCAAATTTTACATTCAGTATTTAATATCTTATTTAGAAAATAATAAACAAAATAAAATAGAAAACTTAAAATTACTATTGTAAATAAGATTGTCTATAAAATTATAAACATTCTCTTTACTACAATAATTTCTAATCTCTCATTTGAAAATTCGTTACATCAAGCAAATTTATATGTTTATAGTTTTTCTGTTTACTTTCGATAAAAAATTTAGAACCTTGGGTTAAAGCTAAATATTTTCAGTGTGATCATCTTGCTTCTCTGGAATATCTTTTTTTTTTTTTTTTATCTCTCTTGGAATCTTTCAATATTAAAAAAAGTAATAATAAATATTTTACATCGCATAAACGTTCCATTGCAAACCTGTATATTATTAAATTTATATCGAATAAAAAGTCAATAAATCTTGATCCTTTCAGAGCAATTAATTTCAAGATAGTTTTCTTTATACATGGAAATGATGCTAAGAAAAATTTATCTATTTTTATTACTTTTAAGTTGAAAATAAACATTTATCACCATTTCATTTATTTGATCTTTAGGTTCGAGAGTTTTTTATTCTGCGTGTGTAATTAAATTAAAAGAGAAATAAGATTAAACGCGTCAGATATTTCACAAAATGTTAATTTTCTCATTAAAAAATATTCTTTATTTGATGATATTGAATTATGCCGCATAATTTTAATGAATAATGATATTTTTGAGTCTAAAAAGTGTAATATATATGATCAATTACTACGTATAATTTAATATTTTAAGTAATAAGTCTAATTTGTGTTATACTTTTCTCAGTTAACGAAAATTATAAATATTTCCTGTTTACGAAATTTAAAGATCAGCTAGCAATGGAAGGGGTAAGTTGTGACTTTTTTTTCCTTTTCTCGAAGAGACGACAAAATTAAAAAAAAATCAGTTTTATAATAATAATTGTATGAATTTTACTTAGTTCTCGATTTTATAGGAATAATCGGTTTAAAATTACTTCCTTTTATCTCTATTCATGGTTTTAATGAAACTATCTTTGGTTTGTTGAGTTAGTGAAAGATAGTTTGCAGATTAAGAATTTTAATTCTAAATTTAGGAAATTATGTTCAGGTTACATTTAGCAGTTTCTTCTCATTCTCTCTTTGAAATTTCTTACTGGGTTATATTTAGTAATAAATATATTTATGATACAATTGTAACCAACACGTTTATTTCTTTCACTAGAGGGCGCTTCTTTGGGAAATCTCCTTAGATCCGGGGATTTCCCTTTTCGAACGGGAAATTCCATTTTCCTTTATCTTGTGAGTAATAATAAAACTATTTTATGTTTCATTCTCGTCTTTTTTTTCTTACAAATAATTATACGAGGCAGTTATACAAAGGTTAATTTAACTTAAAAACAGAATTTTTGTTGCATCTTTCTCGATTGAACGAAAAAAAAAAAAATTTTTTTATTACTTTACCAATTTAATAATTGGAAGTTTTCGTCTGTTATGTAATAAAACCAACAACAAAAAAAAAACATCTTTTGATGAATTATTAAAAAAAAAACACTAATTTCCTGTCTTAAGATTCAGAACACTCAGTTTTTTTTATTTACTTATTTTTGCATTATTCGGCAAAATGCATATTTGAATAAACTTTAACATATTCATAAAATTGAGAAATATAGGGGAGAGTGGGGTAAGATAGAGTAGTACAGTGAAACCGGTTCGCGATTTTACAATCCAGTGGCGTTTAACAACCCGCTCTCCTGTTAGGCATTTTCTAAAATATATTAAAAAAATGAGTTATTCCTGACTTCTTTTATTTATTTTTTTTTTTGGTTCAAGTATTCATTATTCATTTCTGTTAATTATTCATTATTCTGTTAAGTTTCAATAACTTCTGCTCTCGTGCGAAGATCGAGTACTAGTTTGTTTTGTCCCATCCCTTTGAATGCTAGGCCCACGAAAGCTACAGTGCAGAGAAGAAAAAAGATAACTATTAGGGGGACCGAAAAGTAATGTCGTTTCGGTGCATTTGATATTTGTTATCAATATTTTATTTTTAATCTATAATGTATTCACCCTCGTTAGCAACAACCTTTCAATGTCGGATTGAAAAAAATTATTTGGTTTTTAAGTCTAACGAATATTTACTGCTCCGAACTTCATTACTTTTCGGTCCCCCTAATACATCCAAGACTAACCCATAAAACAAGGAAAATTCTAGATCAATCATTTTATTTTATAACCGCCATTGAACAGCCGACCCAATTTTTGGGTTAACGACTACTAATGTTCAACTCCGTAGCCTTTTAATTTTAAACCCTATCCAGAAGACAAGGGAACTACTAGATCAAGTATTGTGAGAAATGCGCCTTCGTGGAGGTAACGCAAATGCGTGGAACTAACCCGCATTTGCGTTACATGGAGAGGAAAACTACGAAAACCTTCCAGGATTAGTCTGAAGGCAAGGGGACTCTGACTCGTGATCCGTTTACTACTGATTATATTTTTCGTCGCAACTGCGGCAGGTGTGAGCGAAGTGCGGAATTCTTATTGACCAGTCATCTAGGGAACTCGAACCCGATTCACCTGATTTTAAAGCGAGATCTTTATCCCCTGAGCCACCATCTTTATATGGATGTATTTTAGCTTATAACCGTCGTTGAACAGCTGACCCAATTTTTTGGTTTACGACTACTAATGTTCAACTACGTAGCCTTGTAATTTTGAACACAATCCAGAAGACAAGGGAAATCTTGGATCAAGTATTCGAAGAAATTTGCCGTCGTGGAGGACTTTTTGATCGAGCTAACCCGTATTTGCGTTACATGGAGAGGAAGACCACAAGAACCTCCCACGGTTAGCCTAAGAAATTCTCGGCAATTTTATTTCGGTTTGGCCCTCAGCAGTCCTTTGCTTCGAAATAACCCCCCCCCCCCTCCCCCGCTTGAGTATGGCTTTGGCTACATAACATGTAAATTACATGCATAATTTTCTTACATTGTCATAAATAGAAATGTCTGATACTTATTCACTGAAATTCTCATGTTTCTAAAACACGTGTACTAGTATTACCTCACTATTGGGGTTAACACTGGTACACGTGTTTCACATTTCTATTATAAAAAAGTAGTACATTATTTATTAGTAGTATGTACATTATTTTCAGGAATGATATTTTGTATACAACTAAACAATAAATATCCTGATTAAATCTGATAGTTTCTAGGTCCAACAACTTAGCTCCTGGTCTTGAACCACTTTCCCCAATAGTTCTTTTTGCTAAGCGTCGTAATTGATAAAATTTAAAAATTCTAAATTTATAAATTGATTTATCATTAATTAAAAACGTAATGAAAAATTTACTTTGAATGGTGGACTGCGTTAAACTTTTAAGTAAATCGATTAAAAAGTGAAGAAATTATCATTAGAAGATAAATAATTTCTTCACTATCGATTAATAGTGAAGAAATTATTTATTAAGATTAAAAGTTAGAATTATTATTGTATCTGCAACTATGAAAAACGTTATTTCCTAGAAACGTCAATTAATGTTGTGTCATTGAAAATTTATTTCGTTAAAATATTTCTTAACTTTATGAATTTCAACGTAAATGTTTATATTTAAACGCTAATGTTTAAAAAATGCTAATTAAATCACATTTAAACATTGTCAGCGATGAATTATCAGATAATTTTGCAAAAGAGCGAAAAATTTGGTTTTTAAAACTTTATAAAATTTCTTTTAAACTTTAGAGCAGTTTACTTTTTATTCTTTTGTTTTTAAAAGGTCATATTTATCGTATACGTTTATAAATTCCAACAAGTAATATAAGTTTAAAGTTGCATTTTGTTTCTGAACAGCAAAAACTTATGTAGCGTTTCAGATTAATTAAATTACGATGAAATAAATTCTATTATCCTATTCGTTAATCGTTATGCCTAACTACTTTTTTCAATTTATAATTTTGAATTTATCTGCATTTTTATTGTCGTTGTTTATTAAATCGATTTATTGAATAACAATTACCATTGCGTACAATTTTTATTTTGTTTTCTCGTATCAATTTAATAACTGGTAAAATAATTGTGTAGTTAGTAGTCAAATTCTTTCTTTGATACTACTATAGTTAGTTTCTCTCAACTATCTCGAAAACTTCAGCGTACTTTTCTCTTATCTCTAAAACTTGCTGTTATAAATGTGAGCATTTTCAATTATATTTTAGATCCGGAAAGCACTATTTCTTATTATACTTTGTCATATCCGTTAAGCTAACATTTGATGGTCACTTGTTTAGCAAACATACAGTATTATTCTTCATCGATTTAATTTGAAACCGGTCTTACGCTACACGTATTCTCTAATGCATAAAATGTAATAGTATTCATGGAAAGGACAAAAAGTTTGCTAAACTTGTTTTGTTTTTTTAAATGGCAATACCATCCAGCATTAACGGTATGTTGAGCAAATTCTTTTTTTGATGTATATCTATTCTTTTCTCGTAAGCAAATTTTGCCGCCAATTTTTTTATATTTTGTATACATAATCTATTTGTTACAAAACTATTTTTTCGGAATATTCTTATATTCTAAAACGATGTGAACAATAAAATTATTTTCTGGAATATAAAAGCTATTACTTGATTAGAATACAATCCCATTTGTATTCGAAATTCGATATTATTCTATATCGATTCGTTCTGAAACCGGTCTTATTATATACAAATTCTCTTATGCATAAAATTTATTCATATTCATGTCAAGGATTGAAAGTTCCGAAAGCATGCTTAATTTGTTGTTTTCTTAAGTGGCGTTGTAATCGATCATTAATGGTATGTTGAATAAATTATTTATTGCTGTCTTTTAATGTATTTTGGTTTCTCAAAAGCAAATTTTGCTGCCAAGTTTAGTTATTTTTTGTCAGTAATTTTAATATTTTTCGCATTCCGAATGTATAATCTATTTGTTAAATAAATATTTTTGCTTTACATTGTTTTGGAATGTGTCTAATGAATTTTATACTCTGGATTAGGAAAGCTACTACTTTATTAGTATAAAATTCTATTTAATTCGATATTATTCTATATCGATTCATTCTAAAACCGGTCTTATTATATACAAATTCTCTTATGCATAAAATTTATTAATATTCATGTCAAGGATTGAAAGTTCCGAAAGCGTACTTCATTTATGTTTTCAAGTGGCGTTGCAATCGATCATTAATGGTATGTTGAACAATTTTTTTTTTTTTTTTTGCTGTCTTTTAATGTATTTGTTTTCTTAAAAGCAAATTATGCAGCCAAATTTTTAAGTTTTTTCTTGTCAGTAAATTTAATATTTTTCGTATTTTGTATTCATAATCTATTTCTTAATAAAATATTTTTGTTAATCGTCATTTTGGAATATGTCTAATGAATTTTATTTTCTGGAATATAAAAACTGTTACTCGACTTGTATAAAATCCCATTTCTATTCCAAATAAATACATACGATGTTAATCTATATCGATTTATTCTGAACCCGATCTTATTGTATACAAATTATCTTATGCATGCAATTTATTAATATTCATGTCAAGGATTGAGAGTACGAAAGCGTGCTAATTTATGTTTTCTTCAGTGGCGTTGTAATCGATCATTAATGGTGTGTTGAACAAATTATTTTTTGCTGCCATTTTATAAATTTCTTTTTTTCTTTTCTCTTTAACAGAGTTTGCTTTTCAATTTTTGAGCTATTTCTTGCCAGTAATTTCAATAATTTTCATACTTAGTATACATAATCTATTAGTTAAATATTGCTGTTAGACGTTTTGGAATATGTCTAATGAATTTTATTTCCTGGAAGCTATCAGTACTTGGTTAGTATAAATTTCCATTCGTACACTATGTATGCTTACCATGTTATTCTATATCAATACTTTTTGAATCCAACCTTTTTACACATTAATTCTTTGATGCATAAAATTTATTAATATAAATTTCGACAATTCAAAACTTCGATAGCTTAATGTTTTTGTAAAATGACATTACAGGCGATCATTAATAGTATGTTGAAGAAAAAAAAATTCTGTCTTCTATGTGTTTTCTGTTCTTTTCTCGTAAACAAATTTTACTGGTAGGTTCGTGTTTTCTTAGTAAATAAAGTTATTTCTTGTCTGTAAATAAAGTAGTTGGCCGGGATAGCCTGGTTGGCAGGGCTCTAGACTCACGTTTGTGAGAACGGGATTTCGAATCCAGCTGGCCGAAGACTCTCCTTGTGTTAAATGGTGACTGGTGCACGTTTAATCTGTCGGGTCACAAAGCCTTCCATGTTCCCACAAAAAATCAATGCCTCTGGGGGTGCTGAATTGGAGATTGATAGTTCTCTGGTTCAGGTCAAAATTATGATCTGTGGATGAATGAATGGATGTATGAATGGGTCCGCCCTATAAACGGGTGTGACGTATGGGCGTGGCAAAACTTGAATTCTTGGGCCATTGATGCCGCCACTGGAAAACAAGAATCCAAATAGTTTAGTCAGCAGAGCGAACCAAAGTTTGAACCCCTTAATGTTCATTTTACTTTTTGTTTATTTTAACATATTTCGAGAACTTTTTAAGCTAATTGAAGAATATTTGCACACAATTATAAAATTTGTTTATACTAAGATAAATTAATGCTAAATATAACTTAAGGTTAATATTTTTTTATTATTATTTAATTTAATATTAGTTGAAAAAAGTTGATTTGTAAGGAGTACAATTTTTTACATCATTTTAAATAATGCAATATGACAAAATACAAAATTCGAGCGAAATCGTTCGAATAATTCTGGAGAAATCAAATTTTAAAAATACGAATTTTCGACCGATTTTGCTCACATTTTGTATTTTGCCATTTGAAATTGCATTCTTTAAAATGATGTAAAAAATTGTATACATTACGAAGTTTTTAGGCTATTGTTAAATAAAATAATAAGTATTTACTGCAAGTTATTTTTTATTTAGAATTAATTATCTAATTATCTATAAACTAATATTATAATTGTGTGCAAATTTTTTTTTAATTTTCTTAAAAAGTTTTCGAGATATGGTGAAATGCGCAGAAAGTAAAATTAACATTAACATCCAAACTTTGGGGCCCCTTCCTGACCAAACTGTAGGGACCCTATTTCCCAGATGGCGGGCTACCCCTTTATGTTTTGAGGGTCAGAAATCCGAATACTTCGAAAAAAGAATATGTTTATTTAGAAAAAGTACTTATTTTGTGTTTGATTTCATAACTTAATATCATCTGCACTTATTAATTAGCATACTTGAGACCACCCCTTTTAAAATCCAAGAACGTGAACCTAGAATCCTGGAAAGTGAAGATAAAATCATCATTCAGGCTGGTCCGTTTATTTTTCTTTCATTTTTTAATTCTTTATTTATTATTTTGTTGAATATATATTATTATAATATAAAAACAAAAAATACTAATTCTAGTATGCATAAAATTTTCTAGTATTCGTGACAATGACCTAAAGTTTATTTGAAAACATTTCTTATTTGTTTTCTTAAATGGTATAGCAATCTATCATTTATGGTCTATCAATCTATCAAATTCCTTTTGCTGTCTTTTTGTGCAGTTTCTGCTTTTCCCCCCCGTTCTTGTGAACAAAGCTTCTAATTCTTTTTTGTTATTTATTTTTTAAAGTTTGGTTTGCTCTTTAATTAATACGGGCCTTTGATATTTATCTGTTAAAAATTTTGTAAACAAACAGGTTTGCAAAATACTGGTAATTTTAATATTTTTCATATTCTGTTCTACAGAATCTATTAA
Source organism: Parasteatoda lunata (assembly GCA_949128135.1). Classification (NCBI taxonomy): domain Eukaryota; kingdom Metazoa; phylum Arthropoda; class Arachnida; order Araneae; family Theridiidae; genus Parasteatoda; species Parasteatoda lunata. Next base: position 30,995,454 of record OX421981.1, on the reverse strand, counting down.
TTGATAAAAACAAGATTATTGCTATTAGTTTGCCGTTTTGTTATTTACTCCATGGATTTTAATTTTTGGAATATTAAAGCCATTACTTGATATGAAATCTTATTTGTAAACTCGTAAAAGCCAATTAAACATTGAACCATAATATCGATACTTAGAATCAAAATTTCCTGAAAATTTTCTACAACCTTAATAAAGGTGTTAAATCAGATTACCTTTGAATTTGAACCGTAGTAGCTTATATTCAAATGCAAGAAGTACGGTAATACGGTTCAACAAAACACCATTTTACGGTTGTAGCAAATGTGAACTATATCTTTCAAAACGATCAAACTATTCTTTACAGCTTAGAGCAATCTTATAACTCAATGGTAGGATTTAAATTAGGATGTTTAAGTGTAGCAAAAATAAAAAGAATACTAAAGTTCGATCATGGTTAAATAGTAATCTGGTGTTACCCGATTGGAATGGTGCACTTTAAATCTTTCAGATCACTAAGTCCTCCATGTTCCCATAACAAATCAATACCTCTGGGAGAACTGAATTAGAGATTGTTCGTTCTCTGGTTCAGGTCAAAATTACGATTTGTGGATGAATGAATAGACGTATGAATGGGTCTGCCCTATAAACAGGTGTGACGTATGGACGTGGCAGAGGTCGAATTCTTGGCCATTGATGGCGCCACTGGAAGACAATCGTACCCCATGCCTTGATGGCCTACGACAACAAAAACAACCTGATTGGAAACTTCAATCGCTTCAAAAATAAACAAACATGAAATAAGTGTCGACATGTTTCGAGCGCTTCAAGAATAAGCGCCCATTTTCACGACTTGCTGGACATGAAAGTAAAGAAGACAAAAATGATTTGTAATAAAAAACTAAGTTGTCAACGAAAAAAGGAACTTCAATTGACAACAATTGGATTTTGGATGGTGTTTTAAATTTGTATAGGTTTTAAAATATAGTTTAAATTTATTCTACAAATTTTTTTTTCTCTTCATTTTCTCATTTAAAAATGAAAAGCAAAAAGATTTTTTTTTTATTTTTTTATTTTTAGTTTTCCGTCTGTGCAAAAAAATGTCCCAAATTCCAATTTTGAGTCGCTGTTTTTCTTTTCAAGCAAATATGAGAAGAAATTAAATACAATGTAAAAATGAAGATACTTGAATGCACATGCGATAAAAATAAGCCCGTGTATTTTTTTATTATTTTTATTTTTTTTACTACCATCCGTTATAAGCATTATCTCTTGTTTATTTTACCTGTTTTTTTATTTTTTTTATTATTTTTTTTTTAATGATGTTTTGGTTATTTACGGTTTTGTCTTGTTGAAGAGTGCTTTAGCGTGCTCGTAACTCAAGTACTCCAATTTTTATAAAGTAATAAAAAATAAAAAAATTAAATTATATATATATTTATACATATGATTGATTCAGGAACCATTCTAAGAAATAATTTTCACTAATTTGAGACTTCTTTTTTTAAAAAAAAACGATTATTTTTATTATTATTATTATTTTAAGTTTGTTTGAGCAGCAGCTTAGCGTGCATCAATCGTTTAATTATGTTTTGAACCTCAAAGTGTTTGTTTGTTTTTTCCGATTATAAGTTAATTTGGTTATACGTTATAGGTTCATTTGTTTTGTTATTTGTTTACACACAATTAACTTGAATTTATCTATTATTAGGCTAAATGTAATTATAAAATTGCATTTATTTTTTTCTCGATTTTAATTTTTTTTTCTTCCTCTAAACCCTCTTTGCATTACTTCTAATTTAAAGACTCGGACAAACTTTTTTTCGTGGAGGATTTTTTTCCTAGTAAAACTTATTTTTATTTAAAGTATGTAAACATAGATAAGAACGACTGGTATCTTTATGTAAGGTATCTAAGAACCACAGTTATATAATTAGGGCAGCTATATTAGCTATGATTAGCTATGCTAATAACATAAACATAGCTATAATTTAAAATACTTAAGTTGTTTTTTTTTAATAAAAAGATTTTAATTTGATTATAGAGCTTTTCGCTTTCCAATGAGGTGTAACAGGTTCGAATTCCAGAGGCGGTTGGTTGATATGAATTCTGCTCCGGCCCTCGACGACCGCAGTGCTGACGTGAAAATGTATCCTCAATAATAGTTGGATCATGGGTAAGAATTCCCTTGCCATCGGGTTAACTGTATGAGGTTTTCGTGGTTTTCCTCTCCATGTAACGCAAATGCGGATGAGTTCCATCAAAAAGTCCTCTACGAAGGCTAGTTTGTCCCAAACTTGTCCCAGGAGTTACCTTGTCTTTTAGGTTGGATTTAAGATTACAAGGCTACGGAGTTCAACATTGATAGTCGTTAACTCAGAATTTGGTCAGCTATTCAACTCTGGTTATAATATAATATAATATAACTATAATATAAAATAAATATTAGTAATGAAAATACATTTACTTTTTTTTTTATTAAAAATTTTATATTATTGGATAACTAAGTATTTATACTATTGCGAGAAAAAAAAGTGTTTGATAAGGAAAACTGTCAATGGTATCAACAGTTGATGTTTTACTATATTTAAGTTACGAGTAAATGTTATTAGTTACTAGTATATATTTTAAAACTCAAAACTGTTTTACTTTTTTAAAAAATAACGATTTCCTTATTTTGTGATACATTGTTCCATTGTTAAAATACTCTTATCTATTTAAATGATGACTTGTATTGGAGTTTTAAAAAAAAAAAAAAAAAAAAAAATACTTTTATTAGTAGAGAACGAAGAAATAATTTACATTCATTGTTTGAATCGTATCTTTTACGTTGCAACCTAAAATATCAGTTTAATGTCTTCTGCTGAAGATAATCTTTTATTCATTTTTATTATTTGAATTTATTGGCTAGTCACGAAAATGGAATGAAAAAAATGTTCTGTACTTTTTAAAAGCATAATAATCCGCTGACATTTTTTTTCTTCCAAATCCTTCATAAAATTGTTTCATATTTTGATCGCAACCATAATATATATATGGAATAAAATATTCCTTAACCATATTTTTAGCAGTATTCCATAAAATATATACTCCCTGGATGGAAACGCTATATTAGACATATATCATTTGGTTAAAAATTAAATTTTTTTAAGTGTTATTTGTAACTCTTAAAGCTGTAGTTAAGGGCAATTGGATATTCCATAGTGCTAATTAATATTTATAATTATAAACCCATGTAAAAATATACAACTTGATGCAGCTTTTGTCAAAAAATACTAAATTTTCGAAGACTTTTTTGTTTGTTTTTTATGTTTTGTTTATTCTTATGTTTCGCTTATTCTCATTATGTTATATTTTGTTCTTTTTCGTTATGGGGCGCATTTTAATACAACCATTTCATTGAAATTTTCAATATAAAATATATAAAAAATTTGCTTTTTTTCCAAACTTATTCCGCTTAAAATTTTATTTTTAATAAAATGAATAATTGTAAAAAATAATTATTATTAATCTATTAAGATTAAATTGAAAATTTTAAAAGTCTCATTAAAATATTCTAAAGCACTTAAAAATAAAAATAAAAATATTTTATATAATTATTTTAGTATTCCTTATATTAACTACATCAAATTTGCTCATTAGTTTTAATAGAATTCCCCTTATAATTAATTTTTAATAAAGGAATATAAATAAAATATAGTTTTATAAAATATAGTTATAATTTATTAGGATTAAAAGCATATTAAATATTATTTCATGATGAGCGTTAAGTAACATAAAAGCAGTTTTGGAACTCTTTGTGTTAGCAAGCTAATACCCATAATCTAACGGTAAACGCAATCTGTCTAGGCGTCTAGTTTCTTCTTGGATTCATATACATCTGGGGAGATTATGTCACCAATCTTTAATCCTTTCTTTCAAAGAAAGAATAAAATATTTTGCCAATGTAGAGGACAAATGTATGTATTGTACAGAAAAGGTGTTATCATATCTTAGTTTTCCATTTCTAAAATTCATTGACCATCTTTCTAAATTACTTACTTCCGTTTTATTGATAAATTATTTCATTCACCTTTTAAATCCACGTGACTTAAACATTTTTGTTACTCACTCTTTCGCCTTTGTCTGTAATACTGGTGGATTCTTGTGGAAATAAGATTTCACACACACTAATTATCTTTTCTCTTCTTTTGGCGCACTGTGTGAACACTAGGCGTCGCACAGTGTGAAATATTACTAACAAATTTTATTTATTATTTTTAGTTTTATTTATTATATTTGAGTTTTATTATATTTGAGAATTTGGTGAAAATAATTGTTTAGACATTTTAAACTTACTATTCCCATATTCCTTAGCTTTCAACGATTTTTTCACCCAGAGTCATTTTAAAATGAATATAAAATTTAAAAAGGGAGAAATAATGGATTAAAAAATGCAAATTATGACGGTTCTTTAAGACTTTGCATAACTATAAAAGATTCATTAAACATGAAAATTTGCTTTGTTGACAATGATAAAGTTCATAAACAAAGTTCTTTATACACAAGCATACACAAGACATCATGAATATTAATTTACATTGATTATTGTTTGCATTAATTAATCTTAATTTATTTAGAACATTTAGTTTATTTCGCCAGTCTTTAAAAAAGATGGTTTACAAATTAAATATGAGATTTAAAAATGGATATAAAAATTAGGCTAACTATGGCCGGGTTTTAGAACGTAGAAACTTAACTAAAGGAGTTTCATAAAACTGAAAAGTTCGCATTGTTGACTGAAAATTAAAACATACGAGTTTTTATTCATAACTATGTACATAAAAGTCATCACAAATTTGAACATATTTAATTATTTTTCATGTTAATTAATAATATTAATTTGTTTTACCCAATCTATTCATTTAAGGAAAGAAAAAAATTTGAAAGTTTTCTTTTGTGTTTCTATTCAAAATAAAGCTGATTTTATCAACTTCATCAATGTATATGTTGATGTTTTTCTTTCAAATTTAGTCCTGTTTCAATTTGTTTTGCATCCTTGCAGTATCAATCTTAATTTAATCAGAACATTAAATTAACCAGAACATTAACATTCTTTACATTTACAAATAACGATTAAGATTATTTACAACTTCCTGGTGTGAGTTTTATACAATTTAAAACTGATTTTTTCCAACTACATCATTGTATATATTGAATATTGATTTGCTTTCCTTCAAATTTAGTTTTTTTCCCATTTATTTTGCATCTCCGCAATATAAAAAAATCTATAAACCTACTAAAGTTTTTTACATATTTCGTATTTCGTGCACAATTGGCTCCTTACACGTGAAGTTTTTACGAAAAGAAAAAACTTTTAACGACTGATAAAAAAAAATGAAAAGTGTTGACATCCTGGAGGACTAAGGTGAAAAATAAATTGTTCTTTTTGTTATTTGTTTCTAGAATAAAACGGAGTTTCTTAAAAGAAATATTTTGCTTTGGCGTCTTTTTCAAAAAGTTAAATAAAAGTATTACTCGTATATTAATTTTATTTTCTTAAAAGATTTCCGTTTCATGTAGGATTCTTTTTTTCTAAATTTATAATAAAATACTTACGTAAAATATAATTCGTGATAAATAAAGCGTAAATAAAGATCTGAATGTTGTATTAAAAAGTTAATATTATACCTAACCTCCGTGAATTAATCTTACATTGGTGTACAATTCATTCTATATATACAAACAAAAATTACTCTTTATACATGTGAAGACAAAAATTACTCTTTATAATACACAAATGCCTATTAAAAAAATATTGATGCAATTGTAAATGAGTTTTATAAATGAAAAAAGAAAAAATAGAAAACAAACTTATCGATATAAATTTAAATAAAATAAAAAATACGTTAAATATAGATTGACTTATCTAACAGTTAATAAAAATCGTTAAGAAAAAATAAAGTTTGTGCTTTTAGTTGTCATTGTATAAAATAATTGGTGAAAATATGGCAATTTAAATATAATATAAATTGATTTTAAATTTATTTATTTTTTAGAACTTTCGTTACATTTTCCATGTACGTATAGTATTTTTGGTTATTTTGTTGATACGAAAACTATAGTCATTGATATTTCAGTAACTTATAAAATACTAAGTTGTACTACATAGAATAACAGTTATTGTACAACAGATTAATAAGGAAAATTCATAAAATTGAGCATCCTAAAAGGGAATTATTACTAAACAAATATTATGAATAAAAAAAAAAAGTTTTATTTCTTTTTTTAACATCAATAAAATTTAAATAGAGTTATCAAGTAAAGTATAAAAATTGTAAAGGTTTAAGTTTTAATGTCAACTTGAAATTAAACCGATTTAAAAAAAACTGTTGAAAAATTTATCAAAGTAAAAATGGGCAAGTTTTTTATTCTATAAATAAATAAAAACTAATGATGATTTGTGACCTTTTCTAAATTAGGCTGGATAATTTCGCAGAGCTTTTGGAATAAAATAAAATTTCACTCCCCCCGCAAGGATTTTTATCATGAACTTCTTGCATCCAAATAATATTCTTAATGGAACAACATAAAATAAAATTGATCATAGCGCCTGAATATGAATGAGGTTTCTAAGCACTTTCTCTTCGGAAAATTTAACTTTTATTGTACGCTGCAAAGCAACCTTTACTTGGCGATATTTAGAATTTGGCGACTAATATCAGTTGTGAAGTGCTCGCGTTTGAATGTAGTGTCAGTGTGTAGGTTTGTTGCTGTGCGAACGATTTCGAAACTAAGGGCTGGAAAAAATGTGCCGTGCTTTTTGTTATGAATACGTCAAGATTTTGATATTATGAGATTAAGAGCTACATTATACGTAAGTAAACTTTACCATTCTTAACTATTAATGTTTCTACATTTGTTTTAAATAGTTTTATCTTAAAAATATTGCTGGAAGATGCAACACATGTCCGATACTATGTTCTGTATCGGCTTCTTAAATAAAGAATAAATATTTAAAAAATGTGCTAATTTAAAATTTTTAAACATATAAGATTTATTTTTCAGGATTACTATAACGGCCAAAAGCCTTTACATAATTTTTAGTTTTGAATGCAAATTAAATGTATGGTATTTATATGCATTTTGGAGATTTGCTAATTTATCGATTTTTAATTTTCAGTTCAACAAAATATTATTATCATATTTTAATTAATGAAGTTATTTTTAAGAGTAATGTTTGTATATTTTTCCTTATATCTATCGTAAAACAAGTGCTTTTCTTTTTTTTTATTTTCTTCAAAGAAAATTTATTTTATTTTATTTTTTTTAAATCTATTTTGAAATAGGAGTAAAAATATATATTTTAACAAAACAGTTCTTTAATATTTGATGCTTGTTGTTGTTTGGCTTGTTGTTGTTTGGCATGTTTATCCCTGTGGCTATTTATGGGTCCATACTTATTTCTTTGGCATAATCTTTAGATAATAAAAATTTCAATCTAAGATTTAATTAATAAATAAATAATTTTTAAATTATTTATATTATATAGATTAAGAGAACAAAGTTGATATTTAAATTGAAATATGATTATGATGTTTTATTTAACAAAATTTCTTATAAAAATGTGAAGTCAAAAAAAAAAAAAAAAAAATTTAAAAATATCAACTTTTTATAAAAACTTTATTTGAAAAAAAATATATACATACGTTTAAATTTTATGTTTTTTATTAATAAAAAAATCGTGAACTCTTAAATCATATTAAATGATAAACATTTGTTATATTAGAGTTCTTAATAGAATTTCCAAATATTGCATTAATATTAAATACTATTTAATATAAGATTTGCTTTTAATATTATTGTGTTTTATAATTTAAATTTTATTATCGTTCAAAATTTAAATTTTTCTAATTTTTTATTTGGTTCAAATCATCCAACAATAACAGAGGCGTTTACCGTCGTTTTATTTATCTATGTGCGTGCAATAGACTAATAGTTATGGTCTTGTTTGTTTACTCTGACTTTTGGTACGTAATTTTAACATTTGAATACTAACTGTTGACTTGTATTGATTAATGTTTTTTATTATACTTTTTTATTTATTCATTTTTTACCTATATTCAATCGTTATTACCAAGTTTTTCTGCAACTCTATTCCGTATACAAATATTTATAAGCATATAAATAGTACTGAATCCAGATTGACTAAGATTGCTGATATTACTCTGCTTTTGAGACGTTGTTTTAACGTTTGAATAATAACTGATCACGTGTATTGATCAACAGGAGGACTGCTGATTCTACTACAGTCTTAATTTTTTTTTTTTTTTTTTCATCTATTTATTCAGTTGTTTTTACCTACTTTTTCTTTACCTACTTTGATTTCATTCACAAATATTTAAAACTATATAAATCTTACTGAATCTAGATTAACTAAGATTGCTGACATTTATAGTAAACAAAATATCAAAAAGAAAATGGAATACGAAAACATTCCTTATAAAATAGCAGGTAAAAAACGATTCGCCTTTTATAGGAATTTCCAATTCAGGGGTGGTGACAGATTTTCCCCGACACTAAGACCGAAATTCGGGAGAGGGACGAAAATTGATCCAGACTGCCACCTGCGTGATAAATCCTTAAAAACAAAGCCTGATAATTGCTAATACTCTCCCAAACCAAGTTCGAATAACATCGATGGCTGGTCGATACGAATTCTGGCTCACCCAGTGCTGACGTAAAATATACTCAGTGGTAGACGGATCTTTGATTAGAGTTTCGTGGTTTTATTCACGATGTAAAGCAAATGCGGTGTAATTAATTATTGTATGGTAAAAATGATTAATTATTGTATGGTAAAACTAAATACCCATTGTATTTGTTGACTTTACCCATGTTTCATTAATATTTGTAATATATCAATAATTTTTCTATTTTTACATGTTTTTAAGAAATTGGGATAACCAACGTAGAAACTAGATAGCTAATTTTAAGAGTAGATAAATTATCTACTCATAATATGACGAATCTCTCTCACTAACAGTTTTTTTTTCTGAAATTTTTATTTTTTAGTTATTTATTATTATAACTACTCAACCACAAAATCAGAGCCAGTATTAGTATTATTGTGAATTACTTGATTCCTGGCTACAAAATAAGCTCAAAACAAATTTCTTTAATTTGCATAAAAACAAAAACTTTTTAACGATGAAAGTTATCTTAAAACAATCATGGATTTCTGTTCTTTGTTAAAATGATCGAAAATTAATCTACGTTAAAAGATCGATTAGAGAAATTAACTCTCTGACGCAGATGGGAATATTTTTTTTTCTGACGCTCTAATTTCGAGCAAAAATATATTTTGCTATTTTTTAATTATAAAAAACAGTCTAATAGTTGCTAAAAAAATTCGTTAGATTATCGGAACTATATTTGTACTAAAATTTAAATTCTATGAGAGTTTTTTTCATTCATATTCAAAAATCTATCAATAATTTATTTTGTAAATTAAAGACATTTCAATAATGAATAACTGTTTCTCTTGAATCTAAATAACTACAAATAAGTGCAAATTTTAAAAAAATATTGTTTGGAAGATTTTATTTTTAACGCAGAAAAATACACCGTATTTCATGCCGCATTTCATAAATATAAGTTATTAAAATGACAAATATAATATTTTTTGCCATATTTTGACTTAAATTAATACAAAATAATGAAAAAAAAATATTAAAAATATGTTTAATAAAAATTCTGCGTCAAAAGTTTATCACCCATCTTAACATTTACAGTTCTATTTTAAACCAAATTTTCTTTTCTCTCTGGCATCTAAGCTTTATGGTGCTCTTATATTTTAGAAAGCGACGTCCTTATCTGTTAATGATAAAAAATAAAAAATCAGGTGTTTATAAAGCGAAAACAGTTGTATCATATATTTCAGAGTAACAATACGTTGTCTCTGTTTTAATATTTACTAAATCCGTTCCGCTAAAAAAAAAAATTTTTTGCAACAAAAAAAAAAATAATAAAGTATGGGAACGAGAGAATAAAAGATAATTAATTTTTTTTTAACTCTCACTTTAATGTTAAAGAAATAATTCCAAGAAATTAAAGCGGTAAGATAATACTTGATTAAAAATTTCGATTCGCTTCTAAAATATACAAATTGGAAATAACAGTTGACATGTTTCAAGCTCTCAGAAACAGGCGCCCATTTTCAAGACTTGCCATGCGTAAATGAGAAGAAATAAAAGTGATTTGAAAAATAAATATTTCAATTATAATATGTGACTAGGGTGTAAATAATTATTTCCATCCCAGTCACATCAGCTCCTCTTGATGGCCTAGAATCTTGTTATATTATGCTGATTCTCTTGTTAACGACATTTGTTCCTCACCACCTCTCCATAACGCGTGGAAATGCATTTTACTCTGATTTACCCCTCTCTGCAATTTTTTTTTTCTGTTTTTCTTATTTTTTCTTTCTCGACTACTGTGGTTTTTCTAGTTTGTTTCTTGCTTTCATTTTTTTCAATTTTCGTTGGCAACTTTACGTTTTATTTTTCAAATTACTTTTATTTTTCTCATTTAAAATTGGCAAGTTTTGAAAAATGGGCGTCTGTTTTTAAGCGCTTGAAACCTGTCGTCCGTTTTTTCTAATTTGTATATTTTTGAAACGACGGATGTTTTTAATCAAGTAATCTTCATTTAATGGGTACAAATCTCGTTGTAGTTGCTTTCGAAAAACAGCAACAGAATTTTTAGTAAAAACTTTTTTTGCTCATTTAAATTATCGTAAGGATATTTTCATTTCTTCTTACCTTATTATATTTTAAAGAGAAAAAATAGCTTGTCCTCCAAATGAAGAAATAAACGTTTTATTAAAAGACCTAACCAACTAAGCCATAAACAACAATTCTTCATTAAGGTTAATTATCAACAGGGTGCATAGTGTTTTTAAAAAGTGCTTAAAGGTATTTATTTTTGATTTACGTTTTTAAAAACCCCTAAAGGTGCTTTTTTTTATTTGGAGTTTGTAAAATTTGTAAAAAGTGCTTAATTTTCTGTCTTTTAAAATGAGATTTTTTCTTTGCCGTGTTGATTGTCGTTCTAAATAACAAAAAATGCAAGATTTTTCACAATTTTCTCTGCAATATTTATCTGAATCTAGTTATTTTATCACGATTATATGAAGTTTTTGAAAATATTTTTGAATTTTTTTGATTTTATTTTTATTGAATTAAGAACTTTAAACGATAGGCAAAAATAATTTTTTATTACTGCATGGATCCTAATAATTATATATTTTTTTTTTTTTTTTTTGGAAAGTGATTAAAAATATTTTTTCAGTGCTTAAAAGGTGCTTATTTTTATTTAAGAATCTGGCTACGCACCCTGATCAAATAAACATGAAATAATAAAATGGTAGTCAGTAAAAAAAAAATAATAAAAATTATCCTCAAACCAAAAAAGGAAGTCAGGAGAATCCATTATAATTATAATGTTTGGAAGCTACTCTTGGTTCGAAAGGGATAAGTAATACTTTTATTGTTATGTGATTTTTAATTTATACATTATAGCATGCGTTGATCCAGTATAAATAAAAATGCCATATGGCATCTGAGATTCTAACTATATTTTATCTCTTACCTTTAAGTGTTTTCTGTTTTATTTTGAAACATGCACCGATATATTTATTTATTTTTTATTTTCTATTGTGTCTAAGTTTGTCTTTTCTTTCCATGTGACGGCTCAATGAATTTCGACGGCCGGTCACACGAACTTGGACATAGTTCACCACGGAAGCTTGGTAGCTGTTATTGTCCAAGGTTGTTTAAAAAAAAATCATATTCATTAGTTTTTGCGTTATCATTCATCGAATAAGGATTTCGATAGGAATCAATACACTATACCGTATAATTCAAATAAGTATAAAACAGAAACTAGTATTTTTCAGTAGACGAGTTCATTTCCAGTAAACTGAAATTAAGTCTCAAATTTTTCAGTTATTGTAATGTTTTTTGTGATGCTTTTAGTAGATGGTCTTGGTCCAGACTAACCGGTATTCATTTGTGTTGTTTTATCAGATGGAGGATACATACTCGGAGAATACCAGATTAGATCACTTTTGAAAAATGTCAGTTAATGTGTTTTTTTTTTAGAAATCAAATCAGATTTATTGATCAAAAACTTTGAAGACTATTTGAAATAGAATTTTTTTTTCTTGAGTTTTTCTAAGGTATGTCAAGCAATATTGTTGCGTTTCAAATGTGATTTAAAAATAATTCTAAGCCAGTCAAATGTTATTAAAAAAATAAATATTAAATATGTTAAATAAATATTAAAATTGAATAAATATTAAAATTAAATTATTACTAAATTTCGACCGTTGGTCACACGAACTTGGACATAGTTGTCTAAGGAAGCATGGTAGCTGATATTGTCCAAGGTTGCTTAAAAAAAAATCATATTCATTAGTTTTTGCGTTATCATTCATTGAATAGGGATTTAGATAAGAATCAATACAATAAACCGTATAATTCAATTAATTGAAAAACAAAAACCGGAATTTTCCAGTAAATTAGTTTATTATTATTGTTCTAATATTTTCAAGTAAACTAAAATGAAGTCTCAAATTTGTAAGTTATTTTGATTTTTTTGTGTGTGTGCATTTTTTTGCATTTTTTGTGATGCTTTTGGCCTAGACTTGCCGATATTCAATAGTGTGAATAGTTCAATAGTTTTTTTTATTTTATCAAAAGATAATATATGCTCTGAGAATACCTGATAGGATCTTTCGAGAAACGAAATCAAATTCCTAGAAATCAAATCAGATTTATTGATCAAAAGACTTTGCAGACTATTTGAAAATGTATTTTCCCTCTTGTTTTGAGTTTTTCTAAGATATGTCAAGCAAAATTGTTGCGTATCTTGTGTGATTTAAAAATAATACTAAGCTAGTCAAATGTTATAAAAAAAAAAAGTAATAAATTTTCGTTACGGTTTTCTAATGTTATGTTTCTTTTTTATTAAATTAACGATTTGGCTCCAAACTTGAGCGTGTAGATTTCTTTGAGTTTTTCTTTTTATTTGATTGAACGATGCAATAATTATTACGCTTTTTTTTTTTTTTTATTTTACCTTTCACTCCAGCAATAATATTGAACTTTATGCAATAAAAGTATTTTACATTTCCAAATCATCAGATGAAATTATATTTTTAAACCGACGTTGTACAGCTGACCCAAATCTGAGTTTACGACTATCATTGTTCAACTCTGTATCCTTGTAATTTTGACCCTACCCAGAAGACAAGGGAACTCCTAGATAAAGCATTGGGACAAACTAGCCCTCGTGGAGAACCTTTTGATAGAGCTATCTCGCATTTGCGTCACATGGGGAGAAAAACCACGAAAAGCTCGACGATAAAAGCCATTCATATGAAATTGAAAATTCATTGATTTTTCTTATACAAATATTGCATAAAAGCCTCAGCGGAATTTTTATATAAATATGTTACTATAAAAGCCTAAAGTCTGGTAAATCCTAAGTTATACCGGTAAAATCTAAGATTTACCGAAGTGGCTTTTGACTTGGTAGCTCCTAGGCTTAGTAAAACGCCGAAATGAAATATTAAAGCGTACTTCGGTCTTTTACAAAGCCACTTTGGTAAAATTTAAGATTTACCAGTTTTTACCGTTATATATGTGTGTAAGTGTGATTGCGTCTCTGCCAAATTAATTAACCATTTAGCTTCAATTACTGATTATTTTTTAATCATTAATTTCAAGGTACTTCAGTCACTCCTAACAATATATATTCAAAACAAATGTCGTTATTAAGTATTAACATTTATTTAAACAATAAACAATTTATTTTTTTAAGATTATTTATATTTACTTTAAAGAGTTAATTGATATGGCACATGAGGTATTCATATATACTTGTAGTTAAATTTTTTTATTCATGTATTAAAAAGATATATTTCTGATTCTAAGAGGTTTCTTCTAAGTTTTATTTTGAAAAATAGCCTATTTTGAATTTTTCTTACCCGAATCTTTATAATCTTGTCTGAATACATGAGTGTTTATAGCCGTGAGCCAAGGAAGTATAAAGGAAATGCTATTTTTACGTTAAAAGAAAACAAAATCTCCAGATATGTTTTCAGGAGAAAAAAAAAATTATTGTTTTTCATTCCGAGTCGCTGATCAAGTTCTGATGTTTTTCTTTTTATGTTATAAAAGAATTCACAATTGCTATTCTCTTGTATTTCTTTATCGGCAAACTGTTAAATTCAAACATCTTTTATACGTTTTTCCCTGTCTTGAAAGAACAAAAAATTCTTATTTTATTTTGGTATTCTTTGAAGATTTTGAAATTGAAGAACTTCCTTTTCCTTCGATGTTTTGAAATTATAAAAGAAAAAAAAAGTGAAGATGTTATTGTTAAGAAATTTCAATTAAAATAAATTCGGTATTTCCTGAGAAATGTTAAACGAAAAATATATTTAAAAAAAAATTATTCTGCTTTAGAGTTGAATTTTAAAAAGGTAGACATTTTTCAAGCCTATGGCAAAGAAAAATCGAATAATCAGTACAAAGAAACTTAAATGAAGCTTATATTAATGTAATTCGACTCTTAGTAAATGACCTTAGTTCTACCCCGTTCCTGCATTGCTCATGGAAATACATTATTATATGTGCAATGATGTCTTGATTTTCATCTTATGGCCACCGCCACCTGGCAACATTTCTCTTATCTTTTTTACCTTTTAATTTTCCTTTCACGTGTTCAAACTTGTCAAACTATTTTTTTTATTTCAACTTCAAATAACAATATTTTTATTTTAGAGTTAATTTCAACATGCATTGTTCTTTTAAATATTTCCTTTTTATTCTTTGCTGTTATTTGAAAGAGAGCTGAGTAAAAATTGGAATTTTAAAAATTTTGCTATCCTCTTCATAGAAATAATTTAAACGTATGTACAAAAGCTCAGATTGACAAATGGTCATGGTCTTAAAAATTCGATAAAAGTTTTATAAAAATTCCATTTGTTTTAAAATTTTCTGCTTTATTTCTAACACTGGAAAAAAATGTTTTACGCGTACCTCGATGTTGGAAGATAGGCATAGAAGAAGCATAACAAAAGTCGGAACTAGCTTTCGAAAATGTTTCTATTGTGAATTTTATTTTTCTTGAAATTTATGTGAAACATCTAAGTGAACAAATTTTTCTAGAATTTTCAAAAAAAACATATTTAATGTTAAAAAAAAAATGTTTTAAAATTATTTCATTTAATGCATGTCAGCTTGAAACTTAATATCTATTTCTTAAAATGCAATTTAAAAAAATCTGTGCACATTTTTATGAAAAACAAACTGGTACATATATCAATGTGTACCACGATAGTGTGAAGTTTGACTATTTAAACATGTGACAGAATTTTTAATTTTAAGTCAACACATTTGTGTTCTCTAATTGTATTTATTTATGAAACAAGATGAAAAAAAAAAACATTCCAGTTAATAATATTTTCACAGTTTTAAAAATCTCAACCGTGTATAAGATTGAGAAAATAAAAATGAAGACTTAAGTTTTATTATTTGAACTTAAACTATAGATCCAAATCTTCTAATTTTCGAATGTCAACTCAGTTCTTCGAAACAGCAAGACACGCTTACGGACATGCTTTTTAAGAAAAATCAATTTGCCGACCTATTTCTGAATTTTCACCTTCTGTAAGTCATGTAAGTTTGAGTTGATAGTTTATCGTAGATTTATTTATATGCAGACTTCGTACTTTCTTTCAACTTTTAGGTTTTATTCTTAAATTGAAATTTTGTTTTAACTACTTAGAGAAAAGTTTTTTTTTTCTTCCAAAATTAGGATGTGCTCTAAAACAAGCTTAATCAAACAAATATCTTACAAATATATTATAGCTTACAAAATTCTTTTGGAAGGTCTGCCATTATCTTCCTCACAAGGTCGACATGTTTTAGACGCGCTTCAGTAACTACTGTCCAATTTGAAATATCTTTTTCCTTGATTAAAAAATACTTGTTTGACAACCTAATGATCGAAACATTAATTTAGAGCATTCAATTTATACAAGGTGCAAATTTATGCTAAATATGTTCAAATATAAACTTTCTATGTGGTCCTATTTAGTTGTAGGGCCTATATCCTTTTCAGACTCTAGCAATAAATGCAATTTTTTTTTAAAAATATGTAGCTTAAGTAGAAAGTGAACTCATAAATGCGGGATTTATCACTTTTATGTTTAACATGTTGAAATAAAAAGTTATTGAGCCAGTTATTGTATTCTTACGTGAGTTTTTTTTTTATTTTATTCTTCATGATATTGTAAAAGGTGTGAATTATTTCCCTAAGCTTTATTTTTCATGCATGATTAATTTTTATTTTTTAAACGTCGTTGAAAAGATGACCCAATTTTTGGGTTAACGACTACTAGTGTTCAACGTCGTAGTCTTGTAATTTTGAACCCTATCTAGAAGACAAGGGAACTCCTGGATCAAGCATTAGGATAAATTTGCCTTCGTGGAGGACTTTTTGATGGAACTAACCCGCATTTGCGTTGCATGGGGAGGAAAACCACGAACCGACTGTTAGCCTGACGGCAAGGGGACTTAAACCCATGATCCGTCTACCACTGAGGATATTTTATGTTAGCACTGTGGTCAGTGCAAGCCGGATGCGGAATTCGTATCGACCAGCCATCGCTGGGATTCGAACCCAGTTCACCTCATTGGAAAGCGACGCTCTATCCCCTGAGCCATCACGGCTCTCTATGAGTAATTGTAGAACCCCCAGAATATATTGAGTAGAAAAAATTAGACCAACTATCAGAATTTTGCTTTCAGCTTCATAAATACAGCAAAGATGCCAACTTGATCTTGACAGCGGATAAATATTTTCGATTTGTCGTCTTTTAATGAATGATTCTTGGTTTAGTAAATTCCATTTAAGAGGTTTTTACTAAAAAATTCAAAGGCTTATGTAATAAGCCACTTTGTTTCAGTTAAGCCGTATTGAACCTTTTAAAAAAATGGCAAAATTAACTAAAAAATCTGCAAATTTTAGATTGTAGTTCTCTACCTTTTTTTTTTTTTTTTTTTTTTTTTTTTAATATTTTGTTGAATCGGGAGTAATTGGTATCTCTGATACAGATACAATAAAGATCGTGATTTTGTTAAATATCATTTTGTATTCTATGTATTTGTTATAAGTTTAAGTTTAGAACTATGGTTTGCTTATAATGTACGAATTAATTCACAATTTTTTATTAATTTTTTCATTTAATTATTTCATTTTTTTTGTTGTGAGATAGCTTTTTTCATACGCTCAGAAAGAGAGATTTAGTACAGTTAATGCCTTAATCATACATATAATACATTATGTTATTACATATGTATGATACATAATGATATTACATATTTATGATACATAATGATATTACATATGTATGATACATAATGATATTACATATGTATGATACATAATGTTGTTACATATGTATGATATATAATATTACATATGTATGATACATAATGTTATTACATATGTATGATATATGTTATTACTTATGTATTATACATAATGTTATTACATACGTATGATACATAATGTTATTGCTCTTCTATATTACCATTAGGCTAAAAAAATGAATTCCATTCTTATTTCATAACATAAACATCAGTTTCAAAATAAATTTAAAATTTAAGCGAGTGTTTTTAAAGTAGGACCTTGACGCCCTGACAGGTTTCTAAATTGAGCAACAAGAGAAAACTTTTAATTTTTTTTTTTTTTTTCAATTCTCCTAATTAAGGATATAATTTTTAATCTTTAGTATGATTCAAGAAATTGCCAGAGCGTTGAACGCGTGCTTTAAAAGCCCGACATATTCGACCGATTTACAGAGGTGTACTTTGATTGGCATTCCCAATTTTGTATGTTTGCTGTTAAAAATGGTGCCTATAATCTATATAGTCGCTTAACGACTAAAAATTTTATGACATACAATGTATGAAATGAACTTAATTCAAACAAAACTTTGGTTATCTCCGCAATTGTTTTAAACGCGGCTCTAGATGTTATTTTTGCATAAGTCCGTATCTTTTGTTTCAGTAGCTTATCTTAAAACGCTAATAAAATAGAACGTATTTTATCTTAATTGAGAATATAAAAAATAAAAATGCGAATGTTTCTTTAAGATCTGCCTGCGTCTACAGATAAAATGCTATTTTTTGTTCCCGTACCTGAAAATATCGTTTGCAGATTTAACTTTAATGAAGGCATGCAAAGCTATTAAAATGAAGAAAAAGGAAAACGATTTATTTATTTAAATCTGAGCTGCTTTCGTTAGAAAAAGTAATAATAGAGAGCATAATATAAACTATCAGGGACCGTAATTAGTTTAAATAAGAAAAAAATTTATCACTTTTTCAAAGCTAACAAAGACTAATGAAAAGAAAGTATGAAATTGAGTGATAAATCTTCCTAGGGTTTTATCTTTGTTCCTCCCCCCTCCCCTCCTCACAGTTTTTGTAAAATTTCAAATTACCGCAGAATATTTTTAAAATTGCCTTTTTTTTTTAAATGTAATAAAATATACTTTATATTAATAACATCAGCCATCATAAAAATTTTTAGCTAGAACTAATTCAATTGTTCTTAACTATACGTTGAAAATGCAAACGACCATAAAACTTTCGAACACTTCTACTTTTAAGAACTTGTTTTTATTTGATATCTTTTTTTTTTTTTTTTTTTTTTTTTTTTTTTTTTTTTTTGTTACAGAACGAACTAAAAACTTCTTACTACTGTTGAAGAAAAACTAAAAGTTGAATTCCTTTAATGTATTTATTTCTAAACATTTTTTTTAGACTTATGAGAAGATGTCATCGACTGGTGAATTTCATTTAAGTTTTATTTTTCCTTTCCTTATAAAGAGCCTTTATTAGTCTTTAAATGTAGAACAAAAGCATGAAAATAATAAATACTAATTAATTTATTTTTCTAACTAAGTAAGTTTTGCTTTTCTAATTATTACTTTCCAACTACTTTATTCCTTCGGTAATCAGATTTGTGATTTTCAGTCCCACCTTCCTCAATAGTAATTGATTAAATCCCGATCGTATTTTTTTAAAACGTTTGCGATTCTTTGTGTATACATTGAGGTCATTACGAACACCTTGTTTATCAACGTCATTTATTTCTTTTATGCTACAATCGCCTAAAAACTAAAACTACTATGACTGTCTGTATTAAATTCCACTTACCGTTGCACTAACCTTAGGAGGTTTTTGTTGTTTTCCTCTACGTGTAACACAAATGAAGTTTAGCTCCATCAAAAGTCCTCCACGCAGGATAGTTTGTCCCAATACTTGATCCATAAGTTCCTTTGCATTCAGGGTTGGGTTCAGAACTAAACAAGTCTTGCTTTTAAAATTATTTATTTTAAACTACTTTTTTCTTCGATAATCAAACGGAATTTTAGATTTTCAGTCCCACTTTCCTCAATAGTAATTTATTAGATCCCGATCGGGTTATTTTTCCTTCATCGTTCTAATATTTGCTATCCGTGATGAATATTATTTTTTGACTCCATTTTTAACAAGGATTAAAACAAATAGGCATTAAGGGTATGCTTTAACACTTAACAAATATGTTGAAATCTTTTGCTGAAAACTAATTTATTATCGTTGATTAGTACTACCTTTCCGAGTTTTCTTTCATTTACAATTTATCTTCAGACATTGTAATTTCTCATAGTTCTGGAGAGCTTTCTTTGTTTGAAATGGTACCAACGTTGAATAAAGGAAGAACCTCAGCTCTGATGTTATTTCTTGGCTGTCTCTTCGCATTTCCTTTTCATCCGAGAGGATTATTTGTTCTGACAAATATAATTCATGTTAGCCTTTCATGTGGTGACAAGAAGTATTGTATTGGGGGAGGGGGTACCTCATCTCCCTCTTCTTTAATATCTGTGAGAATTAGTAGAAAATTATCTTTTTTCTTTTTGCTTGAACAACCCTGGTTTGTCCTTTATCAGATGTCTTCTGATATTTGTCTTATTTTCTTTGTAATTCATTCTATGAATTATGTAATAAGTAGCTTCTGAATCGTTCTTTTGTTCTGAATTTGCCTTTTGATTTTTAACTCTCTGCTCTATGATGTTTAGTTTTTTACTGTTTCTGTCATTGAGAGATAATGTTCATTTTATTCTGTTTATTGATCCTCTGACTATTTAAATCCTGAATTTATTTTATTGAAAGTATTGTCTATCCTGAACAGGGATCCATGTCGGATAGCCTTTTAATTTTGAACCCTACTCAGAAAACAAGGAAACTCGTGGATCAACCATTTTATTTTATTTTATAAACGTCGTTGAACAGCCGACCCAATTTTTGGATTTACGACTACTAATGTTCAACTTCGTTACCTTGTAATTTTGAACCCTACTCAGAAAACAAGGAAACTCATGGATCAAGCATTTTATTTTATAAACGGCGTTGAACAGCCGACCCAATTTTTGGATTTTCGACTACTAATGTTCAACCCCGTAGCCTTGTGATTTTGAACCCAATCTAGAAGACAAGGAAATTCACTATTCAAATATTAGGAACATTTTACCTTCGTGGAGGATTTTTTGATGGAACTAACTTGCATTTGCGTTATATGGAGAGGAAGACCACGAGAACCTCCCACGGTTAGCCTGACAGCAAAGGGACTTTAACCCATAATTCGTCTTCCATAAAGGATATTTCACGTCAGCACTGTGGTCGGTGCAAGCCGAATGCGGATTCGTATCGACCAGCCATCGGTGGGGTTCGAGCCCGGTTCACCGCACTGGAGGGCGAATGCTCTATCCTCTAAGCCATCGCTGCTCTGGATCAAGCCTTTTATTTTTATTTTATATCCGTCGTTGAACAGCCGACCCAATTTTGGGTTTACGACTTCTAATGTTCAACTCCGTAGCCTTGTCATTTTGAATCAATCCAGAAGACAAGGAAACTTCTGGATCAATGCCCCCAGAGGTATTGATTCGTTATGAGAACATGCAGGACTTTGTGACTCGTCAAATTTAACGTGCATCAGTCACCATTTACTACATGGGGAGTCTTTGACCGGTGGGGATCGAACCCACGAACTCTTGGACATGGGCCCAGTGCCTTACCAACAAGGCCCCGTTCTGGATCAAGCATTGAAGAAAACTCGCTTCGATAGATTTCTCGATGTCACTAATTCGCATTTTTGGATTCAACGTGTATAGGAAACCTCCCATAGTTAGCCCGAAGACAAAAGGATTAGATCATATTATCCGGAATACCATAATCGCCCAAAAACCACACTCGTTTTTAAAATATATAGCGAAGTAAAAGGAGAACAGCGGTGATGGTCTTTGTCTAATAGCATTGGCAAAAAGGCAGTCTTGTAATCTTTAAGTCATAAATTGAGCTTTTTTGTTTATAGTAAGGCCTTATTCTTTTAAGTCAATCCAACATGGAGAGCTCTTTTTTACCTAAAAAAGATAAGTGTCGAGAATTTATTATTATTTTTTCATTAAAACTTCATAAGAATCCTTCGCTTTATCTGCATTTTTAAAAAGCTTTGAGCGATTTTGGACTAAATGGCTTTTCAAAATAAACAAAACTTAAATGTGATTTTTCTAATTGTTGAATGTGTTTACTTGCCGTTTAAATCCGTAAGGATTTTGAAAACTTTGAGATAAATTTTTACAATCAGCCTGATATATTTAATTAAAATGTTCATTATATAAACTTTTACAGCATGAATTGCCTATGTGGCCAATACTTTTCATTTGACTTAACCTTAGAAAAATGTTCTGAATCTAAATGATACATAAGCAGATGAATGCACAGATTTGTAGCGATGATTATTGTTATGATTTAAAAAAATTCTTTTGGAAAATGTAATAATACATAAAAAGGTTAAAAATTTAGATTGCGATTTTTTATTTTTTTTTTCTTCGAACTTTAAAAAAAAAAAAAAAAAAAAAAAAAAAAAATGGGCATTGTTATTTATTTTAAAAAGCAAGATATTGGTTGCCAATAAAGTGTGCCTATGAACCACCCAACAAAAATTTTTATATATTTTTTTTTTTTTTAAATCCTGAGTAATTTTAAAAATCCAACTCTTACGTCATCAAAATAAGTATTTTTTACCACCGATTTCTGCAAATCTAATAGATCACTTAGTACCTATAATTGCAGCTGATTTGTAATTGATGTTTTTTTTTAAAAATTGTATCTGATATTTTGATTAAATTTTCAACCTGTATAAAAATATTTTTTCCTACGTCTTATTGAAGTCTAAAGAATCGTTCTATCGTTCACAAAGATTTGCTTGACCTCTGTATAAGAATTTTTGAAATAATCTAATTCGCAAGGAAAAGAATTAGGCATGTATTTTTTTGTTATATAAATTAAAACTATTTGACATTAGACCAGCTATTTGACATTTTACTAGCTATTTCATTACAATAGTTTTAATATCCATTATTTTATGAATGAGGGCGCCAAGTCGTTAAATGAATTCGCCAAAAGCACTCTTTTCTTTAATCCTTTTCTTAAATCGTTCTGTAATATTTTTTATCTTGAACAATTACTTCATAATATATATTCTCTAGGTATTTAAAAAAATTTCCTTATTCGCTGTTTTGGTATTGTAGATTGTTCTAAGAATGTGAAAATTATTTTAAAACTTTTTCTAGACCAGCACCAATCATTTTGTTTTGGTCTATGAATTATCGGAACAAAATGGCATGTTCATAAAGTATATTGTTATTTAGATTTGACTAATTTCCATTTATATTAAACAGCCTTATGTTTACAATAGAACTTAATTTCAATAGAAATATCTGACTGATGCACGTTAAATCTGTCGAGTCGCAAAGTCCTCCATGTTCCCATAACAAATCAATTCCTCTGGGGGCACTGATCCAGGAGTTTCCTTGTCTTCTGGATTGGTTCAAAATTACAAGGCTACGGAGTTGAATATCAGTAGTCGTAAACCCAAAAATTCGGTTGTTAAATAAAAGTTAATAAATAAAAATACAAACATCTTTAAGGGAGTTGTGTATCTTTTTAAAATTTTTCAAAGTTATATGTAAAAAAAAATTTAAAGTTATAATATATATATTGGGCAAGGAATTTTGCACGCCATTGTAAATCTTAGACCACTTTCTGTCCATAATGCGTGATAGCAGCTGATGTTTAATTCATGTTTTTCTAAAATTTTGTCTAACATTTTGATTTATATTTCAAAGAATCTAAAAATATATTCTCTCTCATATCTGTTTGAAGTCCAAAGAAAAAGTTTCTTTCATTCTTTAATAAATGTTTGCGTGACCGTAACATGAGAATTTTCCCAGATTTACAGCCGAACTATTACTCTAATTTTTGAAGTGATCTCGTTTGGAAAGAAAAGAGTCTAACGTATTTGTTTAGCTATAAAGGTTGAAAATGAAGCTGTTTGGCATTTTACTGAACGTTTCATAAGAATGATTTAAAAATCCATTTCATAAATAAGGGCGCGAAAAAAAATATTTTTTTTATCTCTTTTTAATAAAAATACGTTACATTTTTATTGAAAGCAATTACTTTAAATGTTAGAAACTACTTTCTCGGGAGCTGTGGTGCTCAGGAGATAGAGCGCTCACCCTCAAATGAGGTTCGAACCCCAGCGATGGCTGGTCAATTCGAATTCTGCACCCGGCTCGCACCGACCGTAGTGCCGACCTAAAAATATCCTCAGTGGTAAACAGATTTTGGATTATAGTCCCCTTGCCGTCGGGCTAACCGTGGGATGTTTTCGTGGTTTTCCTCTCCATGTAACTCAAATGCTTTTTTTTACTTCCCTCAAAAAGTCCTCCACGAAGGAAAAATTTCTCTCAATGCTTTATCCAGGAGTTTCCTAGTCTTCTGGATTGGGTTCGAAATTACAAGGCTATGGAGTTCAACTTTGGTAGTCGCAAAATTGGGGCGGCTGTTCAACGACGGTTATAAAAATGTACTTTCTTGGTATTTACGATTTTTTCCTTTTTCATTCTTTTCAGTGTTATGCATTGCATTTCTAAACAAAACGCCAATTTTTTGGTGTGAGTACTTTAGCGTAAAAAAGTACTGAACTATAATTAACAAATTGTTCAATTCATTTCTGTACAGAATAATATACTTAATATCCAAATCCACACCCTATTTCTTTCTCTTTTTTTAATGTTTTTATTTTAAAACGTTTAATAACGCAATTGAATTTAGCATTTAGGATTAATGATAAAATAAAAAAAATCTTTCTACATGTTTTAGAATGTTTTAAAAGCGCAATAAATTGTTCAATTAATAATTTTTTTCATTTTGCTATTATGCAGTGTGAAATTAAATGTACAATGCAGTGACAATTTTTAATTTATTTGTGAAAGTATTTAAATTACAAGGTATAAGAAACTTAAGATTTTCAGTAAGCCTGTGAACTATTTAACATTTTATTCTACTACTACTTATTGAAAAACTGGAGTTCATATTGAACTGATAATATTCTGAGTTATTTTAATTTTTTTTTTTTAATTTATTTATAATTTGCTATTGCCCTATCTTTATTTAATATTTTATTATATCTGAACTTATTGTTTATCTTTGGAATATTAACAAGTGAATGTATAAAAATAATGTATTAATTGTCTATATAACATATAGAAATTTATGAATTATTTTTTTTCCGTAATGCATCAATATTATAAATATAAACAATTCATACTTATATGATGTACTCGAAATTATATGAAAATTCGCCGCGTTAAACACTTCATTTAGTTTTGTCTGAACGCTAAAAAATCGACACGAGTCTAATTCATTCTAAATGTGTAGCATATTTCAGAGACATTCTAGCTGGAACACATTGATGTCATGTCTGGTGACTTTCCACCCCTGTCATTTTCGGGAAGCGGTTGCTCGGGTTACCAAAATATGACTACCCGCCCTTCCTTTCTTTTTTTTTTTAATTATTTTTTTATTTTTAGACAATTACTTGGCGACAGGTTCAGTAGCTGAAAGGTGTCAAAGGGAAAAATTCTCACGCCAAAATATTTCTTAAAAAAAAAAAAAAAAAAAAAAACACTTAATTAAAGTAGAAAAGGATGATTTTTAGAAATAATAATAAAAAAAAGTAGCTGTGTAGAAGTTTTTGTTATTGATCATAAAAAGGCGTTTACTTACCGAAAGAAATTAACCAGGCGGATATTTATAACGGCAAGATGATGATGCAAATTTATTCTATTGTTCCTTTGGCGCTGAGGAGAAAGAATAACTTCAATATAAAGTGTGTTGATGAATTAAACCCATTTAAAACTTAAGTTTCAAGTCGCATTACTTTAACATTATAATAAAAATAAATGAGTTTTATTTTTAAGTACAATTTCCGGTCATTTAATAATGAATAGAAATATCGATTTAAAGAAAAAAATTTTTTTTTTCTCTTGAAATCTTAATTTCTATTTAATGCATTTAACATTCTTCTTTGCATTCTAATCTTAAGCAGAATATTAAATTTGACATTTCTATTTATATATTTTAATAATGCATTAAACATTTTACTTTGCATTCTAATCCTAAGCAAAATATTAAATTTGACATTTTTATTTATATTATTTTTTTAAAGAATGCTTTTACATTCTACTTTGTATTCTAATCCTAAGCAAAATATTAAATTCGACATTTATTTCTGCGTGGTAACTGTTATTTTGCAAAGGATGAATAATGAAACATTTTTAATGCAAAAAAAGTGATGAAATCTTTATGGATTACGGCATAATTTTGCTAAAATGTTTAAATTTTTCTCAGTGAAGCAACAGTAATAATTTGTTCCATAAATATTTAGTACAAATTGTTTTAATCACATTAATATTGCAAAAGATATTTAATTTATAAGGAAGTATGAATAGTACTAATACGTTAAAAGTGTAATGCAGTCTTTAAATGTATTACGTAGCATATTTAGCCCCTTTCAAAGACAAACTACTTTAAATATGAAATTTTGTTTTCTGTAAGACAATTGTATAATTAATTTAAAATAAGTTTCATAGTTCTCTGACTATATTGTTTTATAAAGTATGATAGTGGTGCGTTGAGATTTATATAAATCGTGATACTTTAAAAACCATTTTTAATAGACCAAGTGCAAATGAAAAGAAATTAAGGTCAACTTCCTAAGGTTCTTTTTATGTTTACGCCATTTTAAAAAGACTAAATTTTTGTAACTTCAATCGAAGAGATCCTCCCTTTATTAATGTAAGTTAATATTTCTAGGGAAAAAATGAAAACAAAGCCTTATTCTTGAAGTAGTTAAAAATTAGAATAATCTAGATTCAGTTAAAGTAGTACCTTACAAAGCCTATCATTCCTTTTATTAACGTAAATTAATAATTCTAGGAAAAAAAAATTAAAACGATGTCTTGTTCTAGATTCAGTAAAAAGCATGATTAATATCGATTCAGTTTAAGTGATACCTTCTAAAGCATATCCCTTTTATTAACTTAAGTTAATATTTCTGGGGAAAAAATTTGAAACAATGCCTCAATTTTGATTTAATCATGGACTCCCAAGTTTTTTTTTTATAAGCCTTAATTACATAACAATAACGCAATTCTTTCATCATTGTTTATCATTGGTTTTGAATTTGGAATACCCGTTTAAACTTTTTGTGCATATTTTGCTTGCTTTTTTTAAAGAACATCTTTTTGATTTTTATCATTTCCTGATAGCGTATATCTAATATAAATATTAAACAAACAGAATTTTGTTGATATAGTCATTGAAAATTTAGAACTTATCGCAAATATATCTTCACGATCATGACGTATTTTTATTGTCAGCAAATGCCGGCCGGATGTGCTTTCAAACTCGTAAATTTATTAATTGTTTCGAAGATGAGAATAGTTCTTGAGAAATATTCTTTCATATTTTTAGCTCGAGGGTTGATCTTAAGACCTTCAACCGCAGGTCTTTGGTTTAGATCAGATCTTTTTGCGATAAATTGTTAGTCAAACATTTAAGTTCACCGGAATAAGATCTCTAAAACTAGTTAGCTACTTATAGATTTGTTTGTAAAAAAATTTAGATATTTTTTTTATTTTATTATTATTTTATTACTATTATTTTTATTATTACTTTTTATTATTATTTTTGTTATTATTTTTATTATGAATTTTATTATTCCTTCTTCGTTTCCTTTAGTTTCGTGTTTTGATCTTTCATTGCCCAATAGTATATTTAATCATAATTGTGAATATTCTCTGTATTGTAATTTTCCGTTTAAATTTTCTTTTCTTTCTTTTTTTTATTCTTCAGAAAATAAACTTTTTAAAACATGTAAACGGACCAGTGAAAATGTGTACGGTCTAGTATAATATATCTTTTATTCACTGCTTTAAGAACCAGTGAGTAAATTTTCTTAATTTTTACCCCTGCCTCTCGAAAGGATCATATTTTTAAAATAATATATTCCTTAAAATAATTTTTTTTTTTTTTCTTTACTGTAAATTTCATTCAAATCATTTCCCCCTTCGTGTTAATTGTAGAAACAATTAATTGGTTTCGATTATTTTTAAAACAGAATTTTAAAAATAATCGTAATTCTAAATTCTATGTCCTTTTATGATATCATTGAGGTTACGGTTATATCACTGAGTCCCTGGCACTAAAAGTAGAGAATGGTACACAAGGAGGATACACTTATCGACGCCTTCAAGACGTTTGCAGTAATGTACCGGAGTCTGGCCAGATGTTAAGAAATCGTCTGTATCTGATTTACAAGAGGGTTATTCCCTTCCCCCTCGTCTCTAGTTTCTGTTTTGAATGAAAAAGATAGTCGCACGAACTTTTTTTTTTAATGCTTCATTTTACCCTACACACACCCTTATACCCTTTAAAATATCTTTTTTTTTTCTTTGATATTAGGTAAAAAAAAAATTAAAAGTGCTTTTTTTTTTTTTTTTTTTTTTTTTTTTTTTTTTTTTTTTGAATGATGATGTATTAGCCAAAAATCCCTGTCAATATATCTAGGAGGAAAATGTATTCATTTTCTTAAAGGTTTGATTTTTGTAAATGTTACAGACTGCGGCAAAAGAAAAAGCAAGCAAGCAAGCAATTTTTAATATAATTTTATTAAAAATAAATAAACAAAATATAACAAATGATAAGATTATGATTTTTTTTTTTTTTTTTTTTTTTTTTTAAAAAAAAGCTTCATTTTACCCTGCACACACACTTATACCCTTCAAAGTATCTTTTTTTCCTTTAATAATATAAGGTTAAAAAAAAAATTAGAAGTGCTATTTTTTGGAATTATGATTTATTAACCAAAAATCCCTGTCAATATGTATGGGGGAAGGTGGGTTTTTTTTTAAATTTATTATTTTTATTTTTTTAATTAAGATTTGATATTTGTAAATATTACAAGGAGGTGTGGCAAAAGCGAAGAAAAACTGGGGAAAATTTTTTTAATATAATTTTATTAAAAATAAACAAACAAAATATAACAAATAATAAAATTAGACTTTCAAACAAATTAAATTTATTTATTAGTAAAATTGGCCGCTTTTTGGAGCGATGCAGAGGCGCAAACTATTATTGAAATTTTCAGAAATGGGCCGCAAGTCTTCTCTACCTTTTATTTATCTCATTGCCGCTAAAGCAATTGCTTCCATATTATTTGTTTTTAAGTACAGAAATGGCTGCCTGTTATATTTATGTTTTGCCTGTTTTTTTTATCATTGATTCAAAAATTGTTCTTTCTTAAAAGAACTAAAAATAGGAAAACATTTGGAATAATAACTAGTTCTCCAATTTGATTAAACTAGGATTTACATCTATATTCTGTGTAATTCGGATATGTTTTCATGTTTGTTAATTCAAAGCGTTCCAGACCATGAAGGTCAGTTTCAATAGAAAAAAAAAGGATGATTCTATTCTACAACAAGCATAAACCAGATAAAGAAACCCTGATTATTTATTTATTTATCTTTTATTTATTTTATCTTTTCGTCTGTGTATTTATTGCATATCAGAAATATAGAAATCATTTTCTAAATAATTTTGTTTCGTTTCATCCTTAAACTATAAACGAAACATAACTATTGTTACTTATTTTTTAGACTCATAGTTTTTTACTTCTTATTTTCTTTCCTTGAAATTCAAACGTACAAGTGGACTTTCTGTTCCGGTAAATTTTTCTTTCATTTTTATATATTTCTTATTTCATTTTCCAATCGTAATCTACTGTTTCTCATGTTTATTTTTTTGGGGGAGGGAAGGTATGCAATGAATAAATAAACTAAAAGTGGTAGCTGTTTTTGCTTACTTTTTTGTTTCTATTTTTTTAATTTGTTCACTCAACTTTAAAGATGAAAATATAATTTGTTTCTGAAATTTTTTTGATGAAAAAAAGAAGTTGAAAAGGTGAACTTTAAATCAACGAATTTGCAATTCACTACTAGGGTTGCTATCCATACAAACTTCTAAAAAGCAATACATTTAATATGTTGAACTTAATAAATATTGGCTTTAAAATGAAGATGCTTGTAAAAATATTTATAATCTAAACGAAAAAAGACAAATTTCTTTTTGGTTCTAAATATGTACGAAACAACCATCTCTCTTTTTCAATATCCAAAAGAAATCGTCAAGTTTACGCAGTCAGTAAATATTTATGTCTGGCTTTAAAACAAAAATTTTTCTGTGATCTTGGTGGAATTTTTATTTATCACTAATCTAACCTCCTAACTTATTTGAATTCTCGGTTGGATGTCTAGTTTTCTTTCCCTTTTCTCTTCATATTCTTTTCTCTGTCCTTCCAATTGGCGCGGAAAAATATCCTTCCAACTAAAAATCGTTTTCTATAAATACAAAAAGAAAACGATTTTTTTTTTTTTTTTTTTTTTTTTA
This sequence comes from Parasteatoda lunata, assembly GCA_949128135.1. Lineage (NCBI taxonomy): Eukaryota > Metazoa > Arthropoda > Arachnida > Araneae > Theridiidae > Parasteatoda > Parasteatoda lunata. The sequence continues at coordinate 30,965,518 of OX421981.1, read as the reverse complement.
AAGTTCTAAAGTAATTGGTCAATAAAAACTTTAAAAAGTCAGTTCATTTACAGAAGTTCAATGTTGTTGTGTTTCATCAGCTGAGAAAATGAACTTGAACAATGAAGATGTGTTGATTGATGTGTGTGTTTTCTTAGAATAAAAAAGAATTATCGTTTGCGAAATTAAAATAAATGTTTTGTGTTTTTTTTTTTTTTTCTTCAGATATTCATCGGAAATTCAACTCTTAGTTGGAAGTTTATTCAGGCGTGATAGGATTTTGTGCTTATTATTCTATTAGCATTTTCAAAAAATTGGAAATACTTAAGTTAAATTAGTTTTAGTTCACTTTTTTAAGCCTCATTGTAATAAATCATCATTATTGTAGAACAATAAAGTAATAAATTCAATTAGAATTTTCTTAGAATTTCAACACCTTTTTTTTTTTTTTTTTTGCTGTAGTTATATTTTTTCATATTTCTCAAGAAATAATGACAGAATCGTTTTATAACTTCTAAGTGTTTATAACCTGCGATTTCTTATACTTCTCAATGAAGTTTAATGATTTTAGGGACCGACAATAAATTACAAACGGAAGATAGTGTTTTTGTACACTATATGCCAAAAAATGTAGGAATAAATATGTAACCTGTAACGATTATTTTGGTTATTACATGCGATAATTAAATAAAATTTCGTAAACCTAGCTTAGGTATTTATGGAGATAGACATTTTTATAAAAAAAATTTTTTTTTTTTTCGTCTTACGTTTTTTAGGTTAACTTCAAATATATTTAATAAAATTAAACAAAATTTTTTAGAGCAATTTAAAATCAATTTCAAAATTTTTGCTTTAAAATTTTAGAAAAATTTGCTTAAAACTGTGCAAGATAAAAGCAGTTAAAATAGTTCTCTTATACTGCGCATGCGCGGGAAAAATTTTAAATTTTCTCGTCATAATTTTATAGAGAATCGTATTTTGGCAACTAATAAAAAAAAATCCGATTTGAATATCTTAAAAATTTAAGACGTTTCAAGCAATTTTCTGAGTAGTTTTCTTACTTTTGAAAACTACTTAGAAAATTAAGAAAGCTCAAAATGATGAGGGATTTTTCACAATTTCATGTACAAAAAAACTACTTTGAAAATAGCTTGGAACTTTTTAAATTTCTAAGATATTCAAATCTGACTTTTTTCATTAGTTGCCAGATACGATTCACTACAAAATTATGAGAAAAAAATTTTACATTTTTCCCGCGCATTCGCAGTATAAAAGAACTAGTTTAATTACTCATACCTTGCGCAGTTTAAAAAAAAAAATTGAAAAATAATTCTAAAATTTTAGAGCAATAATTTTGTAATTAATTTTAAATTGCCCCAAATATTTTTTTAAAATTTTATAGAATATTTTTAAAGTTATACCAAAGAAACGTAGGACCAAAAAAATTAGTTTTTATAACAATATATCCATACATTTTTTGGCTTAGGGTGTTCAAAAAACACTATTTTCCTTTTGTAATGTATTGTCAATCCCTCAAACCACTAAAAGCTTTAAACTTCATTGAGAAGTATGTGAAATCGCATGATCTAAACACTACTAAAGTTCTAAAATGATTCTTTAATTATTTCTTGAGAAATATGAAAAATGTAATTGTAAAGAAGTCTTTCCATTATTTTATCCACCCCCGTGTATGTATATACATTTGGGGGGCCGAAAAATAATGTCGTTTCGGCGCATTAAGTATTCGTTAGTCTTAAAAACTAATTAATTTTTTTTCGATTCATTTTCGATCCGACATTGAAAGGCTGTTGCTAACGAGGGTGAATGCATCATTGATTAAAAATAAAATCTTGATAACAAATATCAAATGCACAGAAACGACATTACTTTCCGGTCCCCCTAATATATATATATTAATCTTAAGTCTAAACATAATGTGCGTTTTAATTGGCTGTGAATTTAAAATCGTTTGGGTTATTCAATCTTAGGTATAGTTTATTTGTTTATTTATTTGTTTTTAAAAAAATATATATCCCTTGTGGCGTAACGTCTACCCCTTTAGTTTCTTCCTTGCACGACTGAATTTTTTCCATTTTTATCTACATCATTACTCAAGATCGGTGGAGCGAAGTTTTGTCAACGCTGCCCCATACTTACAAATTACTATATTCACTGTTGATATTTTACTTTTGCCCGTGAGATTATTTGGGTTGCAACCTTAGATGCCTTTTTGTAGTTTCCAAAAAAAGATCAAATCTTGCTATTAAAATCAAAGAAATAGTTTTTCCAAAGCATCATTTATTGTTTTAAGTTTTTCCTGTGTGTTTACTGGAGTTTCAAAATGCTAAACTTGTGGGAAAGAAATATTTTTCTTGAATTTGCATGGCAAAAATGCTTATGCATGATTGTTTGTATTTTTCTGGTTTAAATTTCACTCCCTTGTCACTGTGCATATTTAATGATTAAAAAATATTATGTGGTTAATCCCTACTTTGCAAAACTATCTCCTGTATTTTTATTGATGCTTCTTTTGTTATGTATATATATATTTGTCAATTCCTTGTGTAACAGACACGGGTATTTTGTAATAAATACCCTTGTAAAAAAAAATAATATCGAAATTAGTCGAATAAATAGTAACAAAAAATATCTTAAACCAGTTTGATAAAGGCGTTTTTAATAATCGCTTTTAAACTCCTCTCCTTTCGATTCGTATTAGATTTCTTTTTGTTTTTCTTAGTTTTTTATTGTTGTTAGTCTCGCCTTCCTCTATGGTGATTTGTTAAATTACATCAGCATTTTTTCTGCTCCTAAATATAAACGTGTTTTTTTATTTCATTTTAGACTAGAATTTTAAAAAATATATATTAAGAGCCGTAGTTACAGTTATATTTTCGAAGTTAAAAATATTTACAGTTTTGCAGACATCTTCAGTATATAAAATAAAGAGTTGATCTTTAATAAATTTAAATTAAAGCAATTTTCTAATTTTAACTAAACTACTTGTATCATTAATTTTCTAATAAATCTTTTAATTACATATGTTTTGATGAATGTGTTGTTAAAAAAAGCCCATCAAAAGCAAAAAAAAATTAGAGTTATGTAGGATTATAAAATGTTTTTAAGGAAGTTATATTGATTTTTTATAATTTATTGGCTAGATCCTTGCATCACCCTTTAAAATATAATAATAAATTTAAGTCTCATCGCAAAATGCATTATGTCATGTGACCCCGTGAAAAAAAAATTTTTTTTTATTGTTACAAATTAATTTATTTTTTCTCTGGATAGTCAGTTTATCTTTTGATAAGCAATTTCATATGCATTCAGAAAGATAACATAAGAGTGTAATATTACTAAATTTCCTTGATATCTAATTAAGTTATTATTTTATGTTTAATACGTGAAGTAAAGTATTTTCTTTTCGTATTTATTTTCACTAATACAATTCCTACTTTTTACGTATCCATCTTAACAATTTCCAGAAAACTTAGACATTCTTCTATGAGGATGGATATCTTAGCTAAAATTATCGTCCAAAAACTTCCTCGCGTAGCTTGGCTCTTCGAATAATTCTTTCGCCAAGCTACAATATAACAACATAAATCCTATTTCAATCAAATTTGTTACATTTCTTTTGCTGCTGGCTGTCCTTTTGTCTAATTTACTGTGACATTGTATCCAAACAATTCATGTTGCTCACTCAAGTGAAGAAAGTTTTTCCTTTTGTTAAAAAAAAAATTACTCTTCCTGATTTCAATATTTCAGACTTATGATCTATTATTAAAACTAAAAATGTCAGAACTTGTGTTTTGATTTAATAAAGTGGGGGATTTAAACACAAAAAAGGATATGTCTGATTATGAAAGAAACGTGATGTTCGGAGTTTTATCACAATGAAAAAAGAGAATAGAGAAACGGCCTGATTTTATTGTAATTGAGTTTTATTATAGACAAGCCAAAAATTACGCCAAATATAAAGCTGGTATTGCTAAAATTATAAGTACCAATCTGATTTAATAAAGTGAGGTATTAGAGTATTTTTTTTTTTTTTTTTTTTTTTTTTTTTTTAAAAAAACAAGTTTTCCCTTTTGCTTAAAAAAATTATTACGCTACCAAATATAACGCTGTTGTTGCTAAAATTTTTAAGTAACCATTTGGTTTAATAAATTAGGGTATAAGAGTATTTTTACGTAACAATTTGATTTATCTAAGTGGGGTATTAGAGTATTTTATTTTTTTTTTAAGTTTTAACTCTTCCTGAATTCAATATGATCTATTATTAAAACTAAAATTGTTAGAACTTGTATTTGATTGATTTAATAGTGTGAGTAATTTAAACACAAAAAAGCGATATCTCTTAGGGGAGAAAACGTGATTTCGGAGTTTTATCACAATGAAAAAAAGATGCAGAAAAACAGCCTGTTTTTATAGTTATTATTGAGTTTTATATTATAGGGTCAATATAAAGCCAAATATAACGTTAGTATTGTTAAAATTATAAGTAATTTTACTTTTTATTTATTAGTCTTTTTACTTATTAAAATTTTTAATATAATAACTTAAAGTGTATTAAATAATAATTATTGAAACAGTCTTCAATGATTTAATGTCAACATATGCTAAGTGCCAAACTTACCAAATTAGCCACCAAGCAGCACTTTAAGTATGACCACAAAAATGTTGAAATTAAATTAAGGTTTTTTTTTTCAATCCGTGTTATTTAATATTTCAAAACCTATAAGTTCCCATTTTCCCTTTTTTCTTGTGAATTTCGGTAATAATCCTAATGTTTGTTTGACACAATATAGTAAGGTTTTTATTTTAAATAAAGCTGGATATTTCAAAGAAAAAAAACTAATGTGAATTTCTTTTATCACAAAAAAAAGTAAGAAACAGAATCAAGAAACCATTTTCTAATTCAGAAATGATTTTTTTAACTATATTAATTATTATCACAAGGGCTATCGTTACTTGTAGGCATCTTATGCTGTTGAGTTTAGTTCATTTAAGAAGAGCTTTGACTGAGGCAAATTTACTTAATGCTGGGCTCATGGACCTTTCCGATTGGTTGATCATTTGAGTTTTCACCTTTTATGAGTGTTACGCTTTCTTTTCTGCCTTTTTTTTCTTTTCTTTCTTTTTACCATCTCGTGCAAAAGATCATTACTAATGTCGCGAACCCCAGACACACCAGAGCAAATGTTGACTGCAGGCTGCTGTATTTTGTATGGTAGAATCAGCCCTGGATCTTTTCCCCGTCTTAATCTCGCTTGCTGATTTATTTGATTTCGGTAAACATTGAGTTTTTATGGGTGACTATGAGTAATACAGCGAATCTATCCACAAAAATGAAGTTGTTTTGAATTTTTAGCATATTAGCTACAAAAGCATTTTAAGATAATTTAAACTTAATTATTATTTATTTTCAAAACATGTTGATTGACTATTTCCTTCATTGCCATGTATAAAACAAGCTACTTAACTTATTGCTTAGTTTTGTCCATCGATCAAGTGGAAAGGATTACAATGTATCTTTATTTAGAATGCAGTTTTTAAAGTTTACAAAACTAATCATTTTATCTAAAGTTACTTATTTTTTTAGGAGCACAGGCTTTGGCTGCCTCAATTACAAGCAATTTCCAATGTTTTCTACCGATAGCCATTTTTTTCCCTAGACACTTGGGTCTTTTCAAAAGTTGCTAGGGTGAGGTAAAGGAAAATCATCCTAAAACCGTTACTTGCATTTTTCTCAGACCGTGCTCAAGGAACCAGTATTTTTAAACAGAATCAGTACTGTGAAACAGTAATCAAATGAGTACAGTAAATACAATGAAACCTGTGTAAATTGACCACTTGCGATACACCAATTCGTCTACTTAGACAGGTAGTCAACTTATAAAGGGCTGATGTTACTATTTTCTCATTATATACATCATTATACATACATACATATATATATCAGTACTGTTCACTGTGCGGAATTAGTTCTATAGAATCCCAGTCGATACGAATTCCGCATCCGGCTTGCACTGACCACAGTGCTGACGTGAAATATCGTGGTAGACGGATCATGGGTTAGAGTCCCCTTGCCGTCAGGCTAACCGTGGGAGGTTCTCGTGGTCTTCCTCTCCATGTAACGCAAATGCGGGTTAGCTCCATCAAAAAGTCCTCCACGAAGGCAAATGTCTCCCAATACTCGATCCAGGAGTTCCCTTGTCTTCTGGATTGGGTTCAAAATTACAAGGCTACGGAGTTGAACATTAGTAGCCGTAAACCCATTAAGTTGGGTCGGCTGTTCAACGACGGTTATAATATAGAGTAAAACCGTAAAAGATAGGTTAAACTTAACCTAACAGTCGTAAATGACTGTTGCAAACTCTTAGTATTTATGAATTACTCGCAAAAAAGCATTATTTAATAGGACGACAAAGCCTCCGGAAAGACAGCCGTAAAGTTTTAAATCGTACTTAGTTTTATCTAATAACGTTAGTTTATATTAGTTTTAACTAAATAACGATTTTTAACTTGGAATATTACATACTAATTATTTCGATATATTTTATTTCGCCTTCTTAAATTTATACATTTATATACCCTTTATTTTTCTCCTCCATTCTTTCATCTTCAGATAGCATTTTTATTGACATTGATGAAATTGCACCGTCACTAATTATCACCTAGGATATATTCATTTATGTCATTAGTTTTTTTTTTTTTTTAAAAAGGAACTTTTTCTCTGTTTACTAAGGGTGTAATGACTAATGTTTTAATATATTCTCTAAGGTGTTCGTTCCTGCCATTTGCTGCAACAGATGTCTGTTTCATAACTATTTACGAATAAGATAATGACTTAAAATATTCGAAGCAAATACCTCCCAACCTTAATTGAATATTTACTTATTTTATATTCTAAAGATTTTGTTGCAAATGACATTGTTAATAAGTAAGGCTCAAATATTGATAACATTTAATTTTTTTTTCGCATTTTTTGGACACTTTTTTTTTTCTCTTTTACTGTGTTTATTGGGACATTTTTGAATCTTAAGTTTTTTGAGATCTTCTTTTTTACATTTTTTATTATGTCAAAGAATCTATATATTTTCGTTTGTTTATTGATTTATTTTTGTGATTTTAGCATATTACATTCAGTTCTATCTTTAAAGAACGTAAAGCATGTATTCCATATTCCATTGCTTTATATATTTTGCCATGAATGAAAGCAATTTTAAAAATGAAATAATAGGGCTTTCACATTATCTATCTCTATATTTACTTTTTATATTTTTGTCTCATTTACCAATGATCATGATCATTTATCATGATTTTGTAGAAATTTTGATACTTAGCTTGCCGGCCATACCATGAAATATAACTAATATAAATATTACCTATATTTTTTTACCATAGCTTAAAACAGAAAGCGTTTATATATATTATCAATGATGGTATTATTTACTTAAATTACAGAAAGTTCTGAAATAAGAGAAGTTTATTTTGTCCTTACCAATCATTATTTATTCTTCAATTTGTTAGTTTTATCTGGTGGTTGTTGTCGTTTTCGTCGGTCATTAAGGCAGAAGGGGTGCGATTGTTCTTGTTTTCCACTCGTGCCCTCTGTGGTCAAGAATTCGACTGCTGCCCCACCCATATGTTATACCCGTTTATAGGGCGGACCCATTCATTCACCCACAGATCGTAATTTTGACCTGAACCAGAGAATGATCAATCTCCAATTCAGTACCCCCAGAGGTTTTGATTTGTTATGGGGACAGGGAGGACTTTGTGATCCGACTGATTTGACTTGCACCAGTTACCATTTACTACACGGGGAGTCTTCGGTCGGCTGGATTCGAACTCCCGTTCTCACAAACGGGAGTCCAGCTCCCTACCAACCAAGTTATCCCATCCAGTTTTATCTGGTAGTTTAAAGATTTATTCATTTAATTTTATTTATTTCATTAATTATTTTGTTGCTAATTGTTAATTATTGAAATACGCATGGGAAGTCAAACTATATAAATATGTATGCACTTTTAACTTTGATCATCACTATATTTTTATTTATTTATTAATTTATTTTATTTTCCAAGAAATTTCGATACCCGTAGACCATGCTTTATCTATAACTAATAAATTAATTTTAGTTATTTAAGTAAAATATTTATAAAAATAATAAATATTTACATTATTTAGTGTATTTTTTCATTTTACAGCAGTGATAAAACTAAGTCGAAAAAACCATAATTATTATAGTTTACAAAAAATGTATTATTAGTCTTTGTTTATTATTACTCTTATCTCTGTCTTTATTTCTTGTCTGATATTATTTATTTTATTGCTCGTGAAAGCTGTGTTAATAAGAAGATAACTGCGATATCTGTTTTATCTTTTTTTTTTTTTTTTTCTTTCTAAAACTACGGTTTATCTTAATCTTTTCGTTTTATTGAAAGGGAGAGGGATTTACTTTTTTGTCACGTTTCATTTGTAAGATATTTTCTCCCAAGTTTTATTTATTTACTTATTACTTTTTATTAGTCTGAATGCGATGTTCCTGATAAAGTTTGTTGAGAGGGGAAAAAGAAAGCCATTTTCATAAAATTTGCGTCGTATTGTATTATGCTTTTTATCTCTGTGATATCGTCTAGTGCTGTAATTCAATTTTCATTTTTTTAGCTGTAAAGTCATTCTAAAATAAAATTGACTGAATCTCAACGAAAGTTGATACTTAGAATGACAATTGAAATAGGTATGTGCTTGTTGTAGTTCTTTTATTTTGATAAGAATCTGCAGTCAAGGGCATTTTTTTAGCTTAAAATTACATTCAGGTATTATTTGAGAAGTTATTTTTTGCACAGTGGTAAACAAATCCGACGTAAGAATACCACAGTGAAATTATAATTGGTTTCAATTTAAATAGTTCAGTTGGTACTATATATTCTCTACTGGCCTGAGTTAAAACTCGGGCCAGTAAAGAATATAAGATAATGCGACTTCTACTTAAAAATATGTTTTACTTGGAAATAAGCAGAGATCAGAGTCCAGATAATGCAACTTTTACGTAAAAGTATGTTATACTTAATATGGACAGATAGTTCAATTTTTACTTAGAAATATGTAATTTATAAATATATTTTTCTTAAAAGTATGTAGAGACCAGAGTCCAGTTAATGCGATTTTCATTTAGATATATGGGTTTTGTGGAAAGTAGACTCATAATATGTTTTTTAAATATTTTATTAACTTTTTTGTTATTTTCAATTATTACATACAAAATGATTTTATAAATAGTAATTTTAATTTTAAATTTTTTGATTTTTCGCTTATTGATGGATACAATAGTTTGTGTTTCATGACAAAAATGTGGAGAAATAAACTAGAAAAATATCTTTCAATAAGCAATTTTTCGCTTATTGATGGATACAGTATAGTTTGTGTTTCATGACAAAAATGTGGAGAAATAAACTAGAAAAATATCTTTCAATAAGCAATTTTTCGCTTATTGATGGATAGAGTAGTTTGTGTTTCAAGACAAAAATGTGGAGAAATAAACTAGAAAAATATCTTTCAATAAGCAATTTTTCGCTTATTGATGGATACAGTAGTTTGTGTTTCATGACAAAAATGTGGAGAAATAAACTAGAAAAATATCTTTCAATAAGCAATTTTTCGCTTATTGATGGATACAGTAGTTTGTGTTTCATGACAAAAATGTTGAGAAATAAACTAGAAAAATATCTTTCAATAAGCAATTTTTCGCTTATTGATGGATACAGTAGTTTGTGTTTCATGACAAAAATGTTGAGAAATAAACTAGAAAAATATCTTTCAATAAGCAATTTTTCGCTTATTGATGGATACAGTAGTTTGTGTTTCATGACAAAAATGTGGAGAAATAAACTAGAAAAATATCTTTCAATAAGCAATTTTTCGCTTATTGATGGATACAGTAGTTTGTGTTTCATGACAAAAATGTGGAGAAATAAACTAGAAAAATATCTTTCAATAAGCAATTTTTCGCTTATTGATGGATACAGTAGTTTGTGTTTCATGACAAAAATGTTGAGAAATAAACTAGAAAAATATCTTTCAATAAGCAATTTTTCGCTTATTGATGGATACAGTAGTTTGTGTTTCATGACAAAAATGTGGAGAAATAAACTAGAAAAATATCTTTCAATAAGCAATTTTTCGCTTATTGATGGATACAGTAGTTTGTGTTTCATGACAAAAATGTGGAGAAATAAACTAGAAAAATATCTTTCAATAAGCAAAAAATTCTAAAAATTAAAAAATGTGAAAATTAAAATTATTACACATATAATATTTTTATACGCAATATTTTTAATTTGAATATTTGTTTTTTTTTTTTAATTTTTAGAATTTTTTTTTGCTTATTGAAGGATATTTCTGTAGTTTATTTCCTCACAGTTTTATCATGAAACAAAAACTACTATCCTAAACTAATAATAATAAAACTGTCCAAAAAATTACTTGAGGCGAAGTTCTTACCTTTATTATAATTTTTGTAAATAAAAACTTCAATCAACGAAATTAAATTATATTTTTTAGACAATCACTTTATAAAGGTATACAAGCAGAAAAAATATTTTAATATATTGATTTTCTTAAATGATAAAATTACACTATATTGCACAACATTTTGTTTCAGAAAATTAAATTGAAATAATTAGATTTTAATTGTTTATAACAAATAAATAGGTAAAATTTGTTTTAAATTTTTTTTTTCCTCTTTAAATGTGCAATAGTAAGAAATCATCTTAGATTCAGAGTCGTATAAAACAGTTTTTCAGTTTTCTTTTCAATTGAATTGTTTACAGTAAAGCATTGATAAGTTAATAAAGTAAACAATAGAAAGGTCTTGTTGCAAAATGCCGGGGGAAATGTTCTAAAATCCAGTACATACATGGTATCATGTATTTTCATACTTTTACTAGTTTAATACTATATTAAAACAAAAATATTAAAAATTACTAATGTTAAGAGATTTCCTTTTCTTCAGATGAAGTAATATAAATCCGCTTTTAGAAGAGAAAAATTAATAGTAGTTTTAGAAGATTACAAGTCATATATATTAATAATCATACATTTCACGGAGCTTGAATTTTTAATGTAATCAAAAGAATTATCGTTTTCAATATTTTTAAATTGATTCAAACGCAGATTTTTAAATATCTCAATTTATAAAGACATGTACTGAAACCACTTTCAAAACTAACGTCTCAGATATGTTAAAATTAACTTTAAAATTTTATTATTGAACCTGTGTACATAAATAATAAAACAGAAACCTAACATGTCTTTTATTCAGCAATAATATACTAAATTAAAAAATTAGAAAAGTATTCTAAAAAACGTTTGCTTAAAACAAATATTGTATTACTCTAATACATTAATTATTAATAAAATAAGGCATATCAATATAAGATTAGGAGTTAATAATAGAATTAACTACAAAATTTAGTTAATCATTGTTTCTCAAATCGCTCTTCTCTTTATTAATACTAAACTAACGATATAATTATTATTGTCTCCCTTTTTATAAAAAGAAATTATCATAGTTAAAAAATGCCATTTAAAATAAAATTATTAAATGAAAATCTTTTCAAACCTTTTTTGATATAGTAAACATGAGCTCGTACAAGTATTCCTAATTTGGAAACTTCATAGAAACTAATAAATTTATTTAATAAATTTTAGTTATTAATTAATTGAAAGTTACGCACATTAAGTTATTTACATAATGCAATTTGTACTATCTATAACCATAATCAAATCACTCCTAATTAGCTTGATTAATTGTTATAGTTGGTTCAATTCTAATTAAATTAGTTATTTCAAACATTTATGAAAATTCTCTCCGAATTTCTCTTCAAAGTAAAATTGTTGTAGATTCATATTCTTGCTTTTTACCTTTACCTAAATTCAATTAAGATGCATATTTTTAATCTGAGAGACTTAAGTGCTAAATTAATAATTTACATTTTTTAGGCTGTCTAATAAATATAATTAATAACTGCTGTTGAAACAACTTAAACTCAATTCATGGGAAGTAATATTTATCCGTGAAGTTATTTATGTAATGCTATTTGTACTATTCATAATCATAATCTATACTATTTTTATTCATTTTCTATCCAAATTTGTTGTTTCAAACATTTATGATGATTCTCTCCTAATTTCTCTTCTAAGTAAAAATGTAGTGGATTCATATTCTTGCTTTTCACTTTTACCTAAATTCAATTAAGATATATATATTTAGTCTGAGACACCGAGTGCTAAATTAATAATTCACTTTTTTATCCTGCCATGCTCCATTTATAATTCATAACAGCCCAACTTGCCATTTTGATGATTGGATGATAGTTCTGTTAGTTCTGATGCTTTGTTTATTCAAGCATTTATTCATTTCTAAGATTCCGCTAACGTTTAGTAGTTACTTTAATGGAAGTAACCTAGTCAGTTTAATTACTTTTAGATTAGCTAGTGATTAAAGCTAATTACGCGTTGGGTTCTGAGTTAGTTAATCTTTTTAAGCCAGAGTTGTTTCACGCTACAAATATTTTCTAAAATTTATTTTGTCCGTTAGCGACTAAAATTAAAACTTTTTAATATGTCCCATCTTTAATAATTCTCAACTACGTAGTTAAATATTACTTGCTTAAAAATGCAAATAAATTATATAAAAATTACGCAGTTGTCGTTTTTTTCTATTTATTTTATTACTGACGATGTTTTTCTATTTATTTTATTACTGACTATATCAATATTCAACGCTATATTCTTGTATTTTATGCGCAATCCAGAAGACAAGGGAACCTTTCGATTAAAAATTGGGACAAATTCGCCTTCCTGGAGGACTTTTTGGTGTAAAACCAACCTACATTTATGTTGCACGGAGAGGAAAATATGAAAACCTCCCATGGTTAGCTTGACAAGAGGGTTTTAACCCATTCACATGAAATTGAAAAAATTCATTGAATTTCTTATCCAAATATAAATTCAAACGATATTTTAAGCTATAATTAGCATACTTGAGGTCATCCCCTCGAATCATTAAGATTGAGTCCTAAAACAAGAAGAGCTGATCATTAAATCAAAAGTTATTTAGAGTGGTCCGTTCCCCCCCCCCGCATTGTAGCTCATTTTAATAATATAAAATTAAAAAAAAGAAATAAAATGTGAATTTATTAAAGTACTGTTCTGATTTACTATTTATAATATTCTACGATTAAAAATTATATCTTTTTAAATTAATACTCCATCTACTTTTAAAATTCATCACGTTTACAACTTTTATATTTTTCTCGCCTATTTTATTTCGAAACTATTCTTGACGCTTAAAATTGCTTAGTGAATTAATTTTTAGAGAAAAAAAAAATGTCTTTCCCAGAATCATGTTATGAAAATTCCGGCTGACATCATATTTTATACTGAAATGACGTGAGGAGCGAAACGTGGATTTGAAGCGTTGATAGAGGCTCCAAAACGCGTTAAGCCATAATGACATGTACATAAAATAAAAGAACTACTTGTGTAATCTTTTACAGCCAAACTCAGATTTCAGAATTAAATTATTTTTCGAAACATTATCTACACGCGTGAAAATATGTTAAACTGATTTTAAAGACGTAGTGCCTCAAGAAAAGCTAGACATTAGGCTTTTTTTCATTTTACAAAAATATTATACAAATTTCCATGACTGTTTATAAAATAAATTACTAATTCTGCTAGAAAATATTATATTTTTGTTATAGATTAAAATGTATGGTATTGTATAATTTTTTAGCTATAAAGTTAAGAAATTTAGGTTTTAATTAGTTAATTTAATCTGACAGTGTTAAGATTTACACTAACAGAATTTAAGAACTCTTAAAAAAATAATGTCTTGAAATAATTTTCTCCGTTCATTAACTTTAAATAACAAATAGCTATTGAAGAAAATTATTTTTTCTAATTTTTTTTAAAATTTTATCTGGCAGCTTTAAGTTTCTAAAACTTAAAAATAAATACGAAGTTGTACTTTATAATTTTAAATTTATTTTATGTTCTCGCAAAAAAATTTTGTTGCATTTATACAAATACTTGATCTAATTCGGGGGGGGGGGGATTTTAAATCTGAAATTAGTGTTGTTCCTAAAGCTACAGATTTTTTTAAATTACATTTTTAGTCTATTTTTGTAGAAAAGTGCAATTTTTAAAAACTTTATGCTTAACATGGGGTCAAGTAAATGCTGCGTCAAACTTCTAGGGGAGTTAGGGTGCATCATATAGATTAAAACTGCATAGGAACCCCCATACCCGTAAATGGTGTTGTACCCAGCTATAGGCGCTTTCTTGTTATGAACTGTTCAAAAGCTCACAAAAAAAACAGTTAATAATAGGGGGAGCGCCCCTTGCGGCGTGTGACGACATTCCTGGGCATATTTTTAACGTTTTTAAACTTGTTCATTTCAACAGAAAATAGAATAAAAATGTTATTAAAAACTCTGTGGCTTAGAGCGAGAAAAAAATAGTAGCGCAGATTTGAAACCAGCATGAAAATATTCAGTTTTCATGCAAAAGGAAAAAAAATTTGTTTCTCAGTGTTATTGAAGAAATTTATTTATTCTTAAACTTTTTAAATTTAATATGACAGTTTTAAAAAACTACTAAATATAAATATATAAATATACTACTAAATCTACTAAAATATAAATATATAATCGAAAATAGCATTAAATAACTTTAATTTAAATTTTTGATTTAATTTTTTTTTATAATGTAATCGCATTTTTATTTAAAATGCATATCAAAATGCATCATTATCTAAAGTATTAATAATTACAAATTCCTTTCATGAAAACTGTCTAAATTACATATTCAGTGTCAGCTAAAAATAATTTGAAATATATATAAATGTATACATTACTCTATTTCAATTAAATAAAAAGAGTATGAAAAGCTTATCATATTTAGATGTAAAGCTTATAAAATTTAAATATCCTAGGTGCCTTTTTTGAGTCTTATTTTTTCAATCACCAGCGAAGCTTATGTTTTGATAGAATATGTTTACCGGAGATTTCATTGATCAAAATGTGTTTTCAGGCTACTTTTCGTAAAAGCTTTTTTTTTTATAGTAATTTTGAATATATTATCGAAAATTAAAGTGCGTAAGTACTTTTTTTTAAAAACAATTTCAGAATAAGGTCAATTCTCGGAATCGACAAAAAGAATATGAATAATTCATAATTTCTCTGTATCGTGTTTTTAAAAATGCATTTTGTATAAAATTCATTCACTGGGTGTTTCAAATTGCTCTAAAATTTTATTTTACAAAATTTTGCTTAATATGCTCCAAAACTCTCTTTTTTTTTTTTTTTTTTCATTAAATCGCTCTAGATTTGCTCCAAAAACTTCATTTTTGTTGTCAAAAAATATATTGATAGTTTTAGTTAAGTTTCAATTATTGCTCGTTTTATATATAGATAGATAGATAGATAGATAGATATAGATAGATAGATAGATAGATATAGATAGATATAGATAGATATAGATAGATATAGATAGATAGATAGATATAGATAGATAGATATAGATAGATAGATAGATAGATATAGATAGATAGATATAGATAGATAGATATAGATAGATAGATAGAGAGAGATAGATAGATAGAGAGAGATAGATATATAGAGAGAGATAGATAGATATAGAGAGAGATAGATATATATAGAGAGAGATAGATATATATAGAGAGAGATAGATATATATAGAGAGAGATAGATATATATAGAGAGAGATAGATATATATAGAGAGAGAGAGTGATTATAGATAAGACTAATAAATTATAGATAATAGAAAGAAATGATAGTATTAAATTATTCTAATAGTTTCATCGGATAATTTATTAAATGAAATTAAAAGTATCAAAATTAATTTGATTAGCTTATTTTTTCATTCTAAGCAATTTAATTATAACCACATTGTAATGTCACATAAAAAATTTTTTAGCTTAATTTTTTTCAATATATTGGGAAAATACTATTGCCGTTCTCAAGTTCGCTTTCCCAACAAACAAAAACCCAACAAAAAACAATCTCAAATTGAATTATCTTCGTAATTTTTTCTGTTTCTAAGAAATTGTTGGAGAGACGCTTGTTTAGTACGGTAGAATTCTTAACGTTACTTATATAGTTAAGCGTTTTATTTTTAGAGCTTTTTGACTTTTCCATTGTTTAGTTTCATAATTGATATCGCATTGTTTGAAGCGTTGGTGGTCTTTGTAGACTGCTTTTTTTTTCTTCTTCTCTGTCTTGTCAAGTAGGCGGTGAAAAATATTTGACTCATTAAGGTAATATGGAAATAAACATTATATAAATATTTAGTTTTTCAAAATTTATTACACTATTTAAATATAGTAGTTTTCATTCAATTTTTTTTATAAAAAAAAAGGAAGAAATGAAATTAAATAAAAAAATAGTCTAAAAAAAAGTCTAATGAACATTATTTTAATAAAAATAGTCATGGATTTATAACTTGTTGTAGATTTATACCTTTAATACTGGGCTCGAACTTCAAGTTAATCCATTGGTCCGAGACCACTTAACTTTGACTAGGACCACCATGAAATAATAAACAGTGGTCCTCTGATCTAGCAATCAATATAAAAGGATGATGAATTTTGATTTTTGGTTACGTTTTGGATTGTATTAATCTCACAAATTAGCTTATTTCGTCATCAATTGTGACACACCCTTTGTCTTGTATTTTTTTAAATTTAAATTCATTTTATTAACTTTTTCTTTTAAAAAATTTATTAGAGACACGTAAATGAATTAGTGAAAGTGCATATAGAATGGTATTATCTTTTAGTTACTAGTTCTAGACTAAGTTTTCTTGGTTTCGTTCCCTGATTAATAACTAATATTAAAAAGGCTGCTTTTTATATTTAAAGTTACACCTTATATCTCAGTTTTGTAATTAAACAGAGCAAATATTGTCGTCATGACTGAAACATAAATATGCCAAGGTGTGTAAATACTTCTAATGATATTACAAGGTTCCCACGGTCTGGAAAGTTTTTTAAAATTGTAGCGAAAGTGATATGTATCTGGATGTTTTAAGCTATGAATAAATATTTAATTTTAGAGGAAGTATATATGGATGCAGAAAATAACTCGTGAATAATTTCATAATTCTCAAATGAAAGATAAATTTAAGGATTTTTCAGTAGTCTTGAAAAATCTTAGCTACGCCTCATTAACTTTTTCCAGGTCTTGGGAATCATGTATTAGTTCAACAGTAAAGATTAAAAATTCATTTTATAGCTAAGCACTGATAAGAATAAAACATGGTGTCCCGTAAGGACCACCATTAATATGTATATTTTAAAATCCTTTTCAAAACTTAAGTCAAAAAGGTATACGCATTAGGGGCATGAAGATGGGGTCGAAAATATGAAAACCAGTTTGATTTTCTAATGGTACTCGATGTTTCCAAAGATCACCGTTTTCCGTAATATAGCGACAATATAAATATTTATTATTTAGATCTGAAATCAAAGCACGGTGGTTTTTTTAAGCTAAAGTGGTCGGTAAAAGTTTGAAATATCCACTTAGTATAAACAAATATGTACTACCGATACCACTTTTTTTCTGATTGGCCACCATTTTTTTTATTGGTATTAATGAGTTAAATGGGGTCGAATACATATTGTATGAATTATTATTAAAAAAATGTTTTACAGTTAATAAAGCTTAAAGAATGGTGTAAACCATTATTTAAAATAGTTCTATTTTTATCAAACTCTACTTTCAAATATCGTGTCTCAAATATATATATTTTAAAAATAGTTTTAAACGTATCACTGCAGGGAAAAAAATCTTAATTGCTACTGAATTTTAAACTCGTTGCTTAAGATGCCCGGTTATCTTAGTTTTCTCTTATTTTGTTAGAAAAAAAATCCGTGTCGTAGGAAATTTTTATACAAATTTATTTAAATTCGAACTTTGTATAAATTGTCATATAAAATAGTTGGCGAAGTTTGGATTCAATAGAATCTATTCCATTTCTATCTATTTTTAGATATTTTGAATGAAAGATTTGAAATGGAATATTGAATTTGAGAAACCCATGTTTTATCGTGTGATTTTCTTTTTATGGTTTATTTTAACACTACCCATAATGTAAATCTGGAAAACTATTTTATTACTTTGGAATATTCAATTTATCTTATCCTTTAAAAGCTTTTTTTTTTTTTTCTTTCCAAATTTCAACTAATACTTCAGAAGTTGTACTATTTTCATATTTTAATGTAATCTCAGCTTGGAAAACCTAATAATTCTCGTTAACAGCTAGACAATTTTAAAACTAGAAAAGTCGCGTTTTTATTTATCTTAAGTATTTATTCTTTGATTTAAATCGCATAATTGTCATTTTAGTAAGTTTATGAAAGCATTTTTTATGCTTTTCTTTTACTGTCAATATAAAAGAATAAAGAAAAAGAAGTATTTAGAAAAAAAAAAAAAAAAGAGAGAGAACAATAATCAAATTCTTTTCATATAAAGCCCCCCAGAAATTGGAATTTGTTAATAAAATGTTCACTTCTGACTTATGCTGAGTTGAACTTTCACTGAACTCTGAATTAAAATTGTTACTTAGTTCAGTTTCAAATATATGATTCGATTTTTCTTTGTGCAATTTGAGTTAAAACTATTTCATTTAAAGTTGCATTTTATATAGCATTATTTTTGTTAAATTAACTAACTTGAAAATTGTAGTAAATTAATTTTTTCAAAAGTTATAACTTAAATAATTTTCATACTATTCAGTCGAATAATAATTTTGCTTACGCAATTATAAATATTTTTTTAAATTATTTTCATAAGATCGAAAACTTTTTTTAGAATGGGGTCGAGCAAATGTTTTTGGTTCGAGCTGAGTAATCCTAATAAGAATAATAATCCTAGTAGCTAAAAAATAAAAAAAATTTTTCCGTTTCTTAGTTCCGTTCTTCAAATTTCGTACATTTAAAAAAAGAAGTCGTATAGTTAAAATTCGATGTCTCAGGAACTGTTCAACCGATTTCGCTCAAATTTTGTATTTTGTCATGAAAAATTACATACTTTAAAATGATGTATTAAATAAATAAATAATAAATATTTACTGAAATTTATTTTTTGCATGAAATTATCTTTGGAAAAATGATCTTTATAATTGTATGCAAAAAAAAAAAATTTCAATTAGCTTAAAAAATTCTCGAAATCTGGCGAAATACGCAAAAAATAAATAACACAGAACTAAACTTCAGATTACAACTATATTTTGAAGATCAGAATTTCAAATCCGTTGATAAAAAATGGTATGTTTATTCAGAGAAAGTACGTTTTTGTGTCTTATTTCGTAATTGAAAAAGGAAAACAAAAAGCCTGAATTTTGAATGAGTATAAAGGATATCATTTCTAAAAACTTCAAGTGTGATGTTTAAAATTGTGTCAGCAGTTTTGCCATTTAAAATCTTCCAAAACCTTAGCTTCTAGAAAAAAAAAAAGATTGTTTACATAGAGTTAGCATAGAAATGTTTCCATAATGTTGTCCGACCTTTGTAGTTCGCGCCAATGAGGATGAATTTCAAATGTTTCTTTTATCATTTTGGGTAAAGGGAACTTATCAATGATATCCTATTTTACATCAAATCTATTTCATGACATGCCTCAATTGAAATCGGATATCCTGTTGGTAATAAGAGTATCTTTATCATCAAATCTTAACTGTTGAAAGTGATTGTTGATTGTTAATTATAAACATATCAGAATTTCTCTTTTTTATTTCATAATTAAGATTGTTTATTTGAATAGCTTGGGGCAATATAATAAGCTATAAGACCATACCGATATGAATTTAGTCCATGTAAATTCACAAATTCTGTGTAACTGCTATGAAGTTTTACTAATCAAATACCTGAATATGGTTTATTTATTATAATACATGTTACAAAAATTAAAAAAAAATATTTAATACGGTAAGTATTTTACAACTGAAGTATTTTACAACAATTGCATTTGTTTACCGTTTTAAAATTATTTTAGAATTACTTTAAATAATCTATACTCGTTAAAAAAAAAAAACTACTCAATTATGAATTTAAATTTCTGTTAAAATAACACTAAAATAAATACTATAAATTCTTTCACTCATAACAGCACTCATCTTTAATTTCAGCACCTTGACCTATAGTGCAGTGCTAAATTGAACCATGTTACCGTTCAAATTGAGCCTTAGTACACTGTAATTAAGTTTAAAAGGTAAAATAATGTGGATCAACTTAGCAGCATTTTGAGATTATGGCAAATTTGAAAGATATTATGGTTCAGCCCGGTTTAAAATTTCTAACAGTGGATAAAAAGCTTGAATTAATATTTTAGAAAAGTTGTTTCAGTAAAAGTAAATATCATATATTTGAAGGAATGTGACAATGTCTGTTGAAAACTTTGTTTTGAGTTAATTTTAGTAAATTAATAAATATTTTTTATAATTAATTAATAATGGTTTTATAATTTATTAATATTAATTAATTTATAATTAATAATTTATTAATAATAATTTTATAATTAATAATTTACATTAATAAATTTTCCCACTGCGATTAATAAACCAATTTCTGTATTAGTTTTGTTTCATAGTAATCTATCCTCTTTTAAGATGCTCAAATACATTTTTTTTAATTTAGTAGTTATATCGTTGAATATCAAAGTTTTTATTAATTTATTTTTTTACTCTAAGTCGTATCTTTTTCAATGTAAACATTAATCACAGAAGCCATTGAAAATTAATTGGATTTCCGTATCTGCTGCAGCTGTTTGCCGACGTTTGATGTAAACAACCATCTAATTTAGTAACGTTTTAAATTTAATGCAATTAATTATGCTAAAAAGTGAAATCAAAAGGACAAGTCGAGTAAGTGAGTAGATAAATAGAGGATCTAACACGTGAAGCTGACATCAGAATTGTGTGTGGGCGGAGCATTAACGATGGATCAATATCCGTTGCTTGTAGTTGATGCCATCTCGGTTTAGGGTTTACCCACGACTCAAGGTAACCAGCTTTTGTATTCCGAATTGTTTTTAGCGTTGATTTTTTTGCTCCTGATTTTAGCTTCAGGGCATGTCTATTTGTAACTATTTTTCTCAATTTTTTTTCGAAAACATGATTGGTTACCCACTAATATAGAGTTTCTGTAACCCCGGGGGCTGTAATTATTTTCCAAAAACGTTTTAAAAAGATTGGAAGCAAAATTTCAAATGTATCTTCATAACCTGTGTTCAGAACTTCCGGTTACGATGATTTTAGAGGTTTGAATTTGTTTTAGGAAAAAAAAAATTTTGTAGTTTTTTGTTTAGTAAATATAGTAAATTCTGTAGAATAACTTATACTAAAAAAGCAACTTTACATCCCCTATTATATTTTATTTTTTAATTGAATAACAATAAATAAATAAATTTGAAATTGGAAAAATAAACAATATTTCAGCAAACGATTAAATTTTAGCTGTTGTTTTTTACTTTTAAAACACGACTTTTAATTTTGAATGAAATGTGAAGAAAATCTGTTTGGTAAACATGACAAATACTGTAGAATAATTTTTACTAAAAAAAAAAAAAAGCAGCTTCACATTCCCTATTTTATTCAAATGAGAAATACATTTTAAAATGCGAAAAATAAAAAATATTTCAGCAAACGATTTCATTTTCACTGTCGCTTTTTACTTTTAGAACACTACTTTTAATCTTGAATGAAATGTGAAAAAAAAATTTTCTTCAAAAAAATTTTCAGTGTACTTAACAAACTGCTAAAAAATTTAAAATAATGGTCGTTCTGTTAAAATTAATAATTTAGCAGACTAGATAACTTGGTTTTAATTGCCTTAAAAATGATATTACGAAGTTTGTGTGTATATGTATGTATATATATATATATATATATATATATATATATATATATATATATATATATATATATATATATATATATATGCTCTTTTGGGGAATACTGGACATTCTTTTAAAATTCTTCGATTATTTAAAATTAAAATTTTTCGGCCAAATGTGTATTTTAAAATCTTTATTTCCATTACTAAAGAAAACTGATTTTTTTTTTTCACTTCTATATTCTTAACCTCAAAATCTATTGGCGAATCATACTTGACTTCTTTCCTTATAAGTTTAGTTTCTTAGACTACCATTAAATTCACTTTAATTTGTATCGATTGTTGGTTTAAGAAAACTTAAACAATTTGAAGTCCCTAATTGTGGTATATATTTTCATTTGCGTTTTTTTTTTTTTTTTTTTTTTTTAACGGAAATGAATTTTCCACTCTGATTATTTTGAATTGAATATAAAATTCAAGAAGAGAAAGAGAGAATACAACGCATAAAACCTCTGTCTCTATTTATACCATATTCCATAAATCATAAAAATCTAATTCTATTTTTTACGCTCCTTTGCTTGTTTGACATTGAGTTTATCAGTTTAAAAAATAAATATAAACTGAATAATACACAAACTTTTTTATGCATCACTGTGTTTTTTTTTTTTTTTTTTTTTTCTTTGAAAAAAAATTTCTACGGTATTACGTGTAAATAAGTTTTGGCCTTTTTTTTTTTAATGTGTGAGTGTAAATTTGTTCGCTAATAATTTATAAGGCATTTATTTTACTCCGAAAAGAAAATATTTTCCCAACGCTTCTAAGGACCGAAACTCATATTCGAGAGGTATTTAATTCCTCGTGATTATCAACAGTTTCCTAGTGATTGCCAATAAAATCTAATTACATATTTTCTGCTCCTTAGCTTGTTTGACATAGATTTTATCAATTCAAAAAATTAATGTAAACTGGTACAAATTTTTTTACGCATCGCTGCAAATGTTGTTTTCGAAAAAATTGTTATGTTGTTACTTGTAAATTGAGTTTTATTTATTTATTTATTTATTTATTTTGTGTGTGAATTCTTTCACTAATAATTTGTAAGTCATTTATTTTACTCCGAAACAAAAATGTTTTACCACAACTTCTAACAACCGCTACTCATATTCGAGAGAAGATATTTAATTCCTAGTGGTTATTTATCAATAAGCAGTGCTTGATTTATCGTAAGTTCTGAGAGGCCCAGGCTGCTAATTTACAATCCAGCGGCCTTTAACGACCCTCTCTCTTTGAAGATTTCCTTTATGCTGTAGTTAGTAACAATTGTGATGCAAACTTTAATTTCTTTTAAAATTTGTTGCCTGAACTTTAAAAAAAAAAAAAAAAAAAAAAAAAAAAAAAAAAAAAAAAACATAAATAAATTTTTTTATTATTATTATTTCTATTTAAGAAAATGCCAAACAGTATCATTAAAACGGACGCTCCACAAAACAGTATCATTAAAACGGACGCTTCACTAAAACAGTATCATTAAAACGGACGCTCCAGAAAACAATATCATTAAAACAGACGCTCCACAAAACAGTATCATTAAAACAGACGCTCCACAAAACAGTATCATTAAAACGGACGCTCCGCAAAACAGTATCATTAAAACGGACACTCCACAAATTTTTATTGTAGAAACTGATCATTGATATATTTTAGCACAAAAAAGGACCCTTCGCAATGCTTTTCTTTCAGAAAATGCAGCAAATGACTTCCTTAATTCATAATTTTGAAACCTTAAAGAAGGTTTTTTTTCCCCCAGGAAAGCAAGACATTTTCACATTCACAAAATTATGAGTAGATTTATCACGATTTCACAAAAAATCTAGAATAACCTCCATTTCTGCTGTTTCATTTTTTTAAATAAATAAATACAAACATAATTTTTCTTTCCTAATTCAATCTGCTTAAAACATCGTTATAAGCACATTTAGAGTTAATTTAATGTTTGTTATTCGAAAAATCAACTTTCCGCTCCTTATTTTTATGAAAATTGTTTCTTCCATATAACTTTTCCGTTATCATCTTTTTAGTTTCGATTCATAAAATCTTCATAATTGAATATTTTCACGAACTTATAATAGACGCCTTAGCGGCGCGTTTGAAGCGAATGGAATTGACAAATAAACGCCTCTTCACTGATATATGACTTTGATCGTCCAGCCTGATGTTAATACTTTGCATTTAACTAAAAACTTCTGAAGTTTCTAACTATCTCAATTTATTCAGTAAGATAATTATCTTCAGCTCTGTTTTTTTTTTTAAATATATTTTGAAATTAATGAAACTAGGTTCCCTATGCATTGCTTTGCAAAAATATTTTTAAAAACATTGCATCCTGTTTTATATAAGGAAATAGTGTTCGAATTTTTTTTTAGGATATTTTATTGATAAAGTTTTTAAAGCATTTTGATTTTTGAAATTGAAATTTAGAAATTATTTCGTCTAAAAATCTAGAAAGTAAAATAACGGCTAAAAATTTCAAAATAGTTTGTTAGAAATGTATGACCTCAATTTGAACAATTAGTTAGAATTACAGATCTAGGAAACAGCTGTTAGAAGAGACTAAAGTAAATTAGTTAATATCTTACTTTTCCTGTAAGTTAAATCTATAAAATCCTACATTTAGCCTCTGTTTTGCGGTTATTTGCTTGAATTAAATAAATCAACTATGACTCTGTAGTAGAATTTAAGTACTTTTTAACTCAATTCTCGAAAAATTTAACATACCATATTGTAGAAGCGCTTCAAAATGTGTTGTTGTTTCTAATGGCACTTGCCATTACAGCAAAGAGAGCATTTCTTGTTGTTCAGTGGCAACCTTCTTTGGCCAAGAAGAAGACTTTAGCCGCACACATACGTCACAGTCCGTTTATAGGACGAACCCATTCGTAAATCCACAGATCGTAATTTTAGCCTGAACCATAGAACGATTAATCTCCCATTCAGTACCCCCCGAAAGTATGATTTGTCATGAGAACATGGAGGACATTGTGGCCCGGCGGATTTAACGTGCACCCGTCACCATTTACTAGGAATTTACCATTTTATCTTCGAAGTTTACTTTTAGTGGTATTGAATACTAGTTCTGGGCGATTTCAAAATCGATGTATAGTCGATGATCACGACATTTTCAATGTCGCTTACTTTCTGCGAATAAACATAATTTTTTTTTTTTTTTTTACTGATTTGTATTTCTGATCTTCAAAATATAGGAGGTAGGGCAATCTGGGAAATATGGTCCCCATAATTTCGTCAAGCGAGAGATTCAAAGTTTTTATCCCTTGATGTTAACTTTATTTTTTGCGTATTTCGCCATATATCCAGAAATTTTTACGCGAATTGAAAAATTTTTGCAAGCAATTATAAAATTCGTCTATCCAAAAATAATTCCTTGAAAAAGTAACTTATTGCAACTATTTAATGTTTTTTATTTTATTTAATAATGGTCGAACAAATTTTGAATTGTTAGGTATACAATTTTTTTTTACACTATTTTTAAAGAATGTAATTTTACATGGCAAAATACAAATTTTGAGCGTAATCGATCAAATCGTTCTGAGAAATCTAATTTTAAAAATATCATGCAATTAAAATATATAATAATATGAAAATATTATGTAATAAGATGTAACAGTATAAAATGCTGTTCTTAATTTTAAAAAATAGAAATCATTCGTAATGCTACACTGAATTTTGAAAATAGAAATTCAATCATTAGCTTAGTTTGAATAATAGTTATCCTTTTGATATGATTTAATGGTCTGACTTCCTATTTTAGGAATATTTGCATTAGTACTTAATTGCTCTTATTCGTGGTTGCTGATAACGTAAAGTACTAATGTGACGTAACTATTTGCCATGGAAACTATTATATGATGACCTATCTTACATAAGCTCTGCGTCAAAAATTTCTTCTCTCCGATATCTTTTTCTTCTATGCCGGAAATCGCCAATGCAAACTATGAATGATAGCTTTTTCTTTTGAAATATGATTATTTCCAATTAGGGCGAGAATCTTTTCGCTGTATCTAGAGTATTCTCGTTTGTTTTTTCTTTCTATCACTTTTGGCTTTCCAGCACTTTGCCAAATAATTGTAACTTCAATTTGTTGGTTCCGCTTTAGGTTGTACGCTTTTTCATTTCCTTCTTTTTGTCGTGGTTTCGTCATTATTCTTTTAATTAAAAAGATACGTTACGTGGAGTGGTTAACTAATAGAACAAAGTTTAACTATTACAATCAACCTCTACGCTGGACTTAAAACATGTACTGTTACAATTCGTTATCCCTTTGACGCTGATGAGGCACTGGTGTCCCTTTTATATATATATATATATATATATATATATATATATATATATATATATATATATATATATATATATATATATATATATATATATATATATATATATATAATATTCTGAAGATCTAATTACAAATAAAAATATATTTTGGTATTTTTTAATTAAAAAAGCAGTATAATAGTTATTAAAAAAAATCTGTTTAATTATCGGAATTGTATTTATACTAAAACATGAAATACAAAAAAAGGTAGTATGAATTTTTTTTTAAATTCATATTCAAAGTTTTATCAGTAATTGATTTTGTAAATAAAAAAATTATAGTTTGGAAGTGAGCCTTGTTAGGAAGATTTTACCTTTAACTCAGAAAAAAACACTACTGATTTATGCTGTATTTCATAACAAATTATTAAATTGTTAAATATAAAATTTATCATTTATTTTGACATAAAAAAGTATGAAAAATATGTTTAATGAAAATTCCGCGTCAAAGGTTATAACGACGATTAATGGTAGAGTTAAAATCGTCATTATAGCGAGCATTATCGTAAGTAAATACACATATTTATCGTTAAAAGAGACTAAAAGAAAAAGATTAAAAAATATAATAGCCATATTTACCTCTTCTTTTATTATGAACAACTATTTTGATTTGAAATACATAAAAAAGAGGATATTCCTACAGATTGTAGACTGAATTACCACACTTAATGAAAGGCAGAAATGTCTATGACAGGTAGACTGAATTACCACACTTAATGAAAGGCAGAAATGTCTATGACAGGTAGACTGAATTACCACACTTAATGAAAGGCAGAAATGTCTATGACCGTAATCAAATTGTAACAAGTACATATTTATACGAAGAAAATTAAAAGTGCAATGAATGCTAAAATAGCAGACTTCTAGAAATATGACGTACTCGTTACATCGGGCTCTTACTGTATTTCTAATTGCATCGAACGAATAAGGTTTAATATTCAAAATTTGGGTCTCTTAGGTGAAATTAAAAGTACAAAATATTCTATAATAAATATGCTACTGAATTTTGTAGAAAATAAGAAATATATTCTGTAACAGAATGTGTTGGGCTCAACTTTATAATTTAACACATTAATTTACTACTGTAGAAAAATTTGTTATGCGAAAAGTGTTTAAATAAAACTTATTTTATTTAAAAAAAGCTTAAAATTTAGAAAACAGTTTAAAAACTCGTCATTTATAAGATAATTTTTTTAAATATTTTATGTGTTTTTTTTTTCTTATAATCTTAAAACATATTTACTAATCTTTTGCTGACAAATTATTGTTAATAATTTTTAACAAACGTTTAAAACTAGTTTTATTAGTATCTTATCGAAAAATATGAAGGTTTTCCTTACGTTATCATTAAAAGCCCTTGCAAAAGTTAATTTATCTTTGAAATTTCTGTCTTGAGTTTATACAGTTTCGCACTTGTTTTACTAATTCTATTATATTCATTGATGTTCGTAAAATAACCGTTTATTTTCCATAATATGCCATCCTTTTAAAATACGGTGTCCCAATTCATCTATGTCACATACGTCTTACATAAGGCATTTTCCAAAATCAGAAGAAGAAAATTTTCTACTGATGGCGGCAGTGTTTGCTTACTGAAATCGCTATACTTCTTAGTTATCTACAAATTTTAAACTTGAGGATCTAATAATTAGAATTGTTAGTTCTTCGTTGCTTTCCTTAATGTCTGTCATAGCATTTTACTTAATGCTTAATGTGAAACCAAAATTGAACTATGACATTTAATTTTTTTCGATTCTAATGAAAATATTGATTTAAATTGTTGTTCAAACTTTGCACGACAATTCATCTCTGTTGACTGAAAATAAGGAAAATTGAAAATATGAAACTGAATTCGGTCATCTATAATAGTCATTATATTGCTTCATTTATAATAGACTAACATAAATATGTCTTAAAATTAGGTTTTATGTTAACAATAAGTCTTAAAATTATGTTTTATGTTAACAATAAGTCTTAAAATTATTTTTTATGTTAACAATAAGTCTTAAAATTAGGTTTTATGTTAACAATAAGTCTTAAAATTAGGTTTTATGTTGGGCAGTTGAATTAGCAAATCTGTTGATTCTACGTTTCTTGCTGTAAAAGTAAGTCTAGTAGTTTTTGCCGTTTAAGTTGAAATTAAATATAACAGGCTGAATTAAATTTTTAAAAAATAACTCTTTTTAAATCACGAGGAAGATTATCAGAGAAAAATTCTTTTTTATTCAATTTTATTATTTTATTTTTAATTTCAAAGTTCGATGAGAAATACTGGTGCAATAATTTGTATACCGTTTAGCAATCTATTCTGTGTATTGTTACTGGAAAAAAAGTATTTTTTTTTTAAATTTTCTATTTCAATTTTACATAAATAATTTTATAAAAATAACCTTAATATTAAATAAGTTGGGTTTTTTATATAAGTCAGTCCTAACTCATGGAACACTATTTGGAGACAGCTGCTTTATACTATATTTCAACTAACAACTATACAACTTTGCCTGATTGATTTTATTCTAAACTTCTTGATTTTATTCTATCGATTATTTAAACGATTATGTTTATTCTAGTGTGACTTTATTTCATTTCTTCCTTGAAGCTAAAACAGAGTTTTTGTGTCAGTGTTACTCTTCTAAATTTAAATGAGCAGCTTAACTCACCCTTCAACTAACCATAGACAATCTCTTATATAATCTTCTTTGCATCATTATCTTCAAACCATTTATGAAATAGAATCACACATCTACAAGCAAAACATCTAATAGCTTATTTTCTCAGCTTTTTTAATCTTTTAGTTTTCTTCCAGTTTTACCTGTGTTGCAGATTAGAAAAATGCTTAACAAATCGATGTTTACGATGTTTTTTAGTTGTATTTAATATTTAAAAATAACCGTTGTAGAAAAATATTCGAATTTTTCACTTTACGAAAATTTCCAGTGACGTGATTGCCAACGCAAAATCTCACTGGTAAACAAAATATCTTTGAATCAGAGTGTTTCTTAAAATTTATATTGGTTGAAAAAGTATTTTCATTGATTATCTAGTTTAATGATAGTTCTAAGTTGTTGATTCGTCATACTAATTAATAATCCATTTTTCTCTCAACGTACTACTCATACAGTCCCCCGTTAGCAGAAATCTCCAGCACAACAGTGGGCGCTGCAGATTATTTTTCATCCTAAGTTTTAATTTTAGAAAGCAAACAAATAAGGAGAAATTGCTGAGACTCGTTTTTAAAACATCTCTAAGCTTGTTTCTAATAAAAATTAAAAAGCTCAATTGAGAAAACATCGCAAAGAACAAAATGTAAAATCTTGTTTTTTTTTTTTTTTTTTTTTTTTCAACTTCAATTTTTTCAAAATTCAACTTAAATTTAAACAACATACAGTCTTTATGTATAATTTTGAACGACCTCATATTTATAACTTTTGCTACATACATGTTAGATTAAGTTGAATTTTTACAATAATTATTATCTTTGACTGCAATGAAGCAGCACACAAATGAAGATAATGCTGCAAATTATAAAGATAATGCTGCAGATTAACTTCGTAAATTCTGCTATCGGGCATTCAGCTTATCAGTTACTAATAAAGAGTGTCCAAAATTCAGGCAAAATTTGAAATGTTGAAAACAAAATGACCAAAAAAAAAAAAACGGATAGTTCAGGGTTATTGAAAATAACGTTACATGAAAAGGGGAAAAAAATGCGTTCTCATTTTTGAGCAGTGTTGAGTTATTCCATAATCGTGTTATTTTCTGTTTTGGTAATCATATTGGCTCCCCAGACCATGCAATTAACATTGTAACACAAGTCAAAGATTTGTGCCTGCAAGACACATTTATCCCCAACAGTCTTAAAAAAAAAAATATTTGACTAACGTGTCCGTATGTGCCATCAAAACTGTAAAAACCGTTATTATTATTATTATTATTTTAGAACTAATATGTTATTTCCTACATAACCCTGTAGTGCATACTTAAAGAAGTCAAGAAAAAAACGCATTTATTAATTAAAAATCTATCTTTCTTATCACTTATCAAATTATAAACAAACAAATTGAGTATGGGTATCTGCTGGTGATAAAGAATATAACATTTTGTTTCTTTTTTTTTAATAAAGACATCCTTTTTTTTTTTTTTAATGTATGTTATTCTTTATAATAATAATTTTATAACTGAATGTTTCGCTTCGTGAATAAATTAGCAGAGTAATGCCAGATTTATTTTGTTTATATTAGTTTTTATGTCTAAAGGAATATCCATAATGTCATTTTTTTTTATTATCTTACTTACATTGATAAACATACAAATTTGGAAATTTTTGTTAAATAAATTTTGGAAAATAGAGAATCTGTTTTGATGCGATTTTTTTTTTTTATGTGTGGCGTGATGACTGATGATATGATGCGACTTTTTTTACTAATGTTTTTTAATGTGTATTCACGAAATACAATTCTAACCAAAGTGGTTTTTTTAACAAAATAATATTTTGTACAATAATAATAAAAATTGCAAAATCAACTACAAAATTACTAAAAATATCCTACCAAAAAAAAATTATTTTATTTGAAAAAAAAAAACTAAAAATTTATAAAATTTCGACATGAAAATGTTGATTAACATTTCTATATTTTTCTTTTACAGAAACCAGAAAAGAAGGTTCCGCCTGATCAGAACAAACCAGGTGTCCAAGAAAGTGCCTTAAATGTTGATCAAGAATTTTTTTCAAACTCCAACACAATGGGTTTAGGCAATAACCCAGTTTTGGACGAGTTAGATAGCAAAAATGAGCAAAATATGGTAGATGAGTTTATACCCTTTGAAAATTCTCTATTAAATACACAAAACAAATCATCTACACCGATGAACAAAAACAAAACCTCATCTGTTCTTAGATTGCGAAACAAAAATATTTCTCGAGCAGAAAGAAGTTCCAAAGGAAAAAGCACATCTGAAGTCTATGATAAATTTTTAAGGAAAAGTGAAAAAAATGTTGAATTGAAAAAACGTCCAAAATCCCAATTTTACGATATTGACGAAATCGAAACAAGTAATAGTGGGACAAATTTAATTGAGCAAAGCAGTGTGGATAGTATCTCTCATCCAGCATTGAATAACATTGATCAACTCTCTGAATTATCTGAACCATCAGGTGCTCTAAATTCTAGAAACTCTTCTTTGCATACCTCTATCTCTCAACTTTCACCTGCAGATAGTTTGTTGAAAAAATTTAGAAAAAGTTTTGCTGTGCGGTTTAAAAAGAAAACAGATTTAGTATCAAATAATTCAAATAAATCACCTTGCCAATCTCCAGTTTTAACTCAAGAACCCATTCCAAACTTTCAAAGCTACTTACATGATTCAAATAGCAAAGAAATCAGCAACAAAGACTTTTCAAATCCATCAGTTCAGTCTGGTAAAACATGTGATATTAATGTGCCACAAACTGATTTGCATAAAAAGATCAATTCTTCTGAGCATTTGAAAAAGCAATCTGTTAACATTTCTAATTGTAGAGTGAAAGGCAAAAAAAAGCAAGACTGGCGAAGAAGCTTTTTTTATGATAGTGTTGATAACATTTTTGATTCTAATAAGTCAAGCATTAATAAATCATATAAAATGGTAAGTTTAACAAAAGTCGTCAGTTAACATAGTGATGAGTTAGTTCTTTGTAACCTAACATCTCTTTATTTGAAAAATGTAAAATAAAAACTTTGTTTTGCAGTCTTTGTATATTTATTTTATTTTTATATTTTTTAATTGAAGATCTTATTTGCTGGATATTCATTTCATTGGAATATGTGAATAATTGATGTGTTTAAAATTTTTTATCTTATAAATTCTTTTCTTTCCCTTACTACCCCTTTTACTATCGACTGTAGTAACTAGTTACATTCCTTCATAAAAAATGGTTTTTAATTTTCTTTTAGATAATTTATTTTTCTTTTAACTGTTCAATCATAGGTTTTAATTGTCGAGAACTTCATATCTTGTTTAGTGTAATATTTAAAGATATAAAAATTTAATGTGTGCAAGATTAATTAGATGATTTAAAATTATTTAGAAAAATTGTTTGTTATAAAAGCTAACCATGTTTATCTTACTAAATTGCACTATTTCTAAATTGAAAGTTAGAGGGATTGTATCAAACTAATAGTATTTTCGCTTTTAATTACATTTTAAAGTAATCACAAATGGTTAACATTCCAACTTACCTTAGTGTAAATGTCTATGTACATCTATGTATTTGAAATATATTTGAAAACTATCTAAACAAGGAAGCCCTGTATAAAATTTTCCATTTTCCTATATAATAATTACATTTAAATCTGCTTCCCTATTGTTCTTTTTATTGTTCAAAGTGTTAAAAACCCAAGAAGCATTCTAACACGTTTTAATTTACTATAGAAAGTTTACTATAAAAAAGTAATGTATTTATTTATTTTTGTAGCCTCAATTTGCTGGAAGTGATGCAAATATTTTAAGAAAAAGAACTGCATCCACCTCTGACTATTCACCTAAATTTAAAGATATTCAACAGCCTTTAACAACAGTAGATTCACCTTCTCCTGAAACTAATTGCACAAAATTTTCTGTAAGTACAATTATTTTATTACTTATGTTTAATAGTTTTGACATAGCTTATCGTGTATCCCAGTGTGTAAGTCGACTTTTAAAACCTCAAAATTTTACGAAACTCGGGGGGAGGGGGGCTTATACACAAGTAATGAAAACGGACATACGTTGATCATGAAATATCAATGCATTATAAACAAGGAGATAAACAATATAAATTACTCTATAAATTTACCTCTTTCAAAACTATTTTTAATATGTTATATGCTTTTAATTTTTCATTTATCTAATATATTTTCTTTACACCAAGTTTTTTTTATATATAAAACAACACTTTAAATAATGTTCAAAAAGAAATTAGAAATGTTAAGATAATTTATTCAAGAGTATTTCAAAAAATATAACACAATGAAAACTTTTAAAACATACCTTAAAGATACAAATTTACTGATTATGGAGCTTCATCTGTGTCAGATTCAGGGCAAGTGTATCATATCCAAAAACAACAATGTGAAATATTTGTAACTCGAAAAATTTTTTTGCATATTCAGCATTATCTTTTTTATGTTTTATAATTTTTGAAGCTTTTACATTTGACTTTGTCAGCTATCCACTTATACCCCTGACATACCAAAAATTTGCTATCTTGTAATCAAAAATAAGGGGTTAACTTATTCAACTTATACACCAGGATATATGGTACTTACATAAAATGTTCAAAAATTAAATAAACAGTAAATTTTTGAAGGCTTTTTCTCAGCCGATACACTTTTATAAATATTACAGTGGTATTCTTTCTTAAGAAATGTTAAATGTAATTAGTGCTTACATTCAGAAAGCTTGGTGGATGAAGATACTTAGTGAAACTATAAACACACCCAAAATTTTGTGTTCAAAAGTATGTTAAAGTCTGCTGCACATTTAGAACCTTGTCTTTTTTTTTCCATAATAGTTTTCATAACAGATGTTTATAGCAGTATATATCTTTTAAGAGTTATCTTTAAAAGTAGTTAAT
Organism: Parasteatoda lunata; assembly: GCA_949128135.1. NCBI lineage: Eukaryota > Metazoa > Arthropoda > Arachnida > Araneae > Theridiidae > Parasteatoda > Parasteatoda lunata. Next base: position 30,931,624 of record OX421981.1, on the reverse strand, counting down.
AATTTGCAAAAAGGGAAACACATTTTATGTTCTGATCTAGTTTCTGGTTTGATCCAAAGCAGAAAAATATACTATTTTTATATTTTCGTATTATGGATTTCTAGGATCACAAAAATGAAGTTATTTCAAATGCCAATTCCAATGCTGTGAATTTAGAAGACCACCAAAAAACAATTACTAGTCTTGATCAGGTAATGAATAATTTTTATATTTAATTTTTAAACATGTTATCTTAAATTTGTTATTTACTGTTTCATTTCTTTTTCAGATATGGAGATCTAATCCTGTGAAACTTTGTAGAGTTCATTCTCGATTACTAATGTGTCGTCACAAAGGTAGATACCGCTTACGCCGTTCAATTAGTCAACCAGTTGAGCTTGAAATGTCGGGATCAATGCACAGTCTTAAAGAATCTACGCATGGTAGTTCATAGTTTATAATCTTACTGCTAACATTTTATTCCAATTTCAATTAATTTTTCAACCTATATTAATCTTTGTACTATGATTACTTAGTATGTGCTAGTGAACAATTCCCCAGTTAGTTGTGAAATACTAAAAGTATTATGACTTTTAAAAAGTTTTCTTTAATAAAGGAACTTCATTTGAATATCCTAAACAATAAATACAATTACTTCCTGTAAATTCAGAGCTTAGAGTTCCCTCAAACTTAAAATAAATTCAGAAGTAACTTTTCAAGAAGCAAAAAAGAAAAAACATTGAACATACCTATAAAAAAAATTACATATCTGTGAATTAAGATAAAATTGATACTAAAAACGTGATTTTTTAACGTAATATTGAGAAAAAAAATTAAAAAGCTGAACAAAACAAATTTAATTTTAACTGTTTAAATAAAGTGGGTTACACGTGTAAATTTATGGTAGACTTCTTTATTTTATGTCCTTTAACAGTTTCCAAAAATATAGTTCAAATGGTAGTGTGAAATCATATCTCTAAGCATATTAAATATTCTGAAACTTTGCTTAACAATTAATATGACGCTCTTGTTATAATTTTCTTCATACTTTAGCATAATTATCAAAGTAAAGATAAAGTATGCTTTGTGTTACATATAAATATAGCTAAACAATGTGAATAAAGCTCAAATATAGGCTTTATACTCTTTATTTAACTTTATTGAAGCTTAATTAGACCAAAAAATATCCATCAATATGTAATACAAGGGAAATTTTATATTCCTTTTCAAACTGTAAATAAATATAATGATTTGAAGTAAATATGAACATGCTTAACGAGAAATAGCTTTTAAGGTACATTTGAATTCAATTACCCTTAGAAAAAATTTTACTCTGTAGGTGAAGGAAACAGTAAATCAATGAAAATTTTAATTTCTAAAAAAATATTATTTTTGCTTTGTTATAGTGTTACATATCATTACAGCTGTAGAATAAAAGAGATGAATCGGTCTTGGATTTTGACTGAACAAACCTTCTCGTTTAGAAATATGTCTTTTTTTTTTTTTTAATATGAAGAGAGATTTATTTTGCCACTAAAGAGAACTCCAAACTAAACATGAATGCAAAGAAATATGTTTGTAAAGAAATATGTCAAATAACTCCATAACTTTGTTCAACCAGGATAGTAATTTCTTCCTTACTCTCACGGGTTATTCTGAGTAATTGATATCCCATTTCTCTCTCTCTCTCTTTCTCTATGGATGTAGATTAATATGCATGGAGATAAAATATACCATCTTTATTTAAATTCGTCTAATAGAATAGATCAGCATTTTTTCCTTAAAAGATTATGGCAACATTTTTGCTTTGTACCTCAAAATAAAAATGTGGTTCAATTTTTTGGAAAACATTTATAAATAAGAAAAAAATGGAGCGGTTAGTGATTATTTTATTTGTTGTCCCCTCCAATTATTAAAATGAAAGCAGTTACTTTTATTTGAGGGACTTACTTTAAAAAAAAAAAAAAATCTGCTTTTCAAAAACTATAGAAAACATAAAAAATAATGTATATTTTGAGCTTATATGCATGGATGTCCAAAAATTATAAAAACAGTCAAACTTTTGGAAATATACGTCAATTCTTATATTTAAAAATCAAGTGGGGTCATATTTAGGGGTGAGATTAGAATTGGAGGTCAATTGTGGTAGCATTAAATGAATTTTTCGAGCAGAGATTTCTGATCCAATGTGAATTTCTTGAAATATGTGACTTTTTCCATACTTTTCAGGCACATTAATTTTCAATTGTAAGTTAATAATCTTCATTAACTTCTAAAGTAACCATGGCATTTGTTATAAAAGTATAGAAATTATATGTGATAAAATCTATAAAATGTTAACTGTAAAATGAAAAATGAAGAACTTTCTGTAAGCATTAAATTAAATAAAATGTACATCATTGTTCTGCTTATTCAAATTAGTTATTTATGTTTAGAAAATGTATGTTTTGTATAGTTAATACAAAATGTTTTTGTATTGCATGATTAATAAAATAATGTCTGGACTAATTATATGAACTGCTTTTAATATCAAAAACTTTTCTGTACCCTTTTGAGTTCACATTAACAAGGTTAGACAAAAGTGATATTTTTGGTAAATAAAAAAAAACTTCTTTTCTTTTTTGTAAAAGGTTCAGCTGAACATGAAACTTTCCAAAAGAGTAGCCTATCTTCAGATGATGAAGTTTCATCTGAGAGTGATATATATCATAGTTACTGCTGTAGTCCTACACGCCGGTCAAATACTTGTTGGGAAGTAAGCATTTCCATTTTTAAAATTCATTATTTTGCTGTGTGTTTCATATTTAAGTTTGTTAAGAGTATATATGTGTATAGTATTGAAACTTTCAAAAGTTTTCTCTTCATTTTAAGTATTTTGTATGTAAATATCAATATGTATGTAAATATTAATACAATTGGTCAATTTTTTTACATATATTTAAGAACTGTATCCATATATAATTTTTCAGCTGTGTACAGGAAAATATTTCTTAAATTCTAGCGAAATTATAAAAATATTGGCATTACAAAAAACTATTTCAGAGTCATACTTCAAAACAAGAAGACTGCATTATTATCATAACAGATGGCTTGATACCTGTTGCCATTTATGGAATTCTAGTAAATTAATTACTTAATTAAATATTTATATAATAAAAAATTACTATTGAGTATGCATATGCTTTTCCTATTTTTCATACTTTAATTTCTTAATCTGCAAGTTTCATTCTTAGTATTTTTATGAAATGCATTGCATTCAATTTTGAAATGAAAGTGTATTGTCAGGCGTCTGTTTAGAAGAAATTTGGGTCCGTTAACGGACCCTTCACAAAATATCTTTTCATAAAAACGAACCCTTCACAAAATATTTTTAACTTAAAAATGGACCCTTCACAAAATAATTTATCCTTTAATCGCACCCTTCACAAATTTGTTTATATTCATTATTATTTTGTTAATCGAATAAACCCATCCCAGGGGGTGGGGAGAAAGAAAGACAAATGCAAGCAAACTAAGTTTTGTCTTCGGCAGAAGCTTCTTCCTTTATTCGTCCGAAATTAATATACTGCGTTCAGCAGTATAGGCTAAAAACCAAATATTTGTTGCATCGCTAATTTAGTAACTGCATTTGCTGTTTATTTTTTAAAATTTAATTTTTTGAATCATAATTTTACAGTGTTGAGTATAATCTTGTATGTCTTTTACAATTGAAAAACTCCCTAAAAAAGTTTTTTTTTTTTTTTTTTTGCAATAACGGACCCTATTTTCACAAATTCACAAAAGCGGACCCTGGTTCAAGGAATATAACTTAACGTTTATTTTATATTCACAAATTACGGGTAATTTTTTCACAATTTTACAAAAAACGGACCTTTCACAAAATGTCTGGACAGACCCCTGATTGTATTATTATCAAATTATTGTTTCACAAACACTAACATATGTTTTATGATATAACTAGTTATCAGGAGAAAGTGCTATGTATGCAGAAGCCCTGTGGGATCATGAAACAATTGACACTGAAGAGCTGCCGTTCCAAGCTGGTGATGTATTAGAGGTTACTGATACAAGTGATCAAGATTGGTGGTGGGGTATAAAGGATGGTCAGGGAGGATGGTTTCCATCTGCTTTTGTCAGAGTAATAAATATTTTCTTTTCTTTTTAACGTTTTAAAAAATTTTAAGGTTTTTATAACCTTTTGAATGTGTTAAATCAGATATGGTAACTTTAAATTGACACTTAAGTTATAACCAAGATCTCATAATAAATTGGTGTTTGTTACAACAGCAATACTTGGACTTATATTTAATTCGTTCATAGATCTTTTTATTCTATAATTTTAAATTTATATGATTATCTGAATGAAGTTTTAATTTGACAACTGTTATATAAAAGAATTTAGAATTTTTACATTAATTGTTGTTATCATCTTTAATATAAAATAAATTAATGCTTTTAGTCTCTTTTTTTTCTCAAGTATTTTTTTTTTTTTTTTGTTTTTTTTGTTATTATTATTTTTTTATTATTTTAATGTAAAATGCTTTTTATATTTTACTGTTAATTTATTTTTAAGTTTTTTAAATTGGTTTTCAATTTTAATTGAGCTTGGCTTTTAAATAATATATTTTACAAAAGATTAATTTTATTTTAACAAAGATTGTTTTTCACACTTTATAACTATTTTGTTTGTTTGAAACTAATGTAAATTTTTATTTTCTTTTAAAAAAATCAATGTTTTTTAATTCTCTTAATTTTTGATATTTAGTTATATGTAAGCCACAGAGGGCCTGCGCTGCATTATAATGGCCAAACTGCTGAAGAAATTCCTTACTCCCCAAGCAAGGTCAGCATGAATAATCTAAGCTGGGAACAAGTTAGAGCAAATATTGTTCAAGAAATAGTTGCCACTGAGAGAGATTATGTTAAGCATTTAAAGGATGTTGTTGAAGTAAGTGTATTTAGTTAGATTTAAATATGCTTGACAATATTGGAAGATAAACTAAGTTCTGAGAATAGCTCCAAATTACAAACATTAACTAATTTTGTTTTTTTAAAAGAAATAGAAGATAGTTTCATAAATAAATTGGCATAAAGCGAAAAAGTAAAAACCATTTATATATAGTCTACTCTTTTTACTATGACTTTCCTTTACAATGACCCTTTCATTAAAATGTCCAATACATACAGTCTCATTTACCACCTCATATATACACTGTTATTTTTAACACCCGATATAGCACTTACTTAAATAAAAAAATTTCCATTTCAAAAAACAAGTACTAAACATTTTTGTGATACCAAAACAAAAAATAAATTCTGTCAATGAAAAGGGGTAATTTGATACAAAAGTTGAACAAAAATTTTCAATTAATCCACTTAGTCACAATTCTGTTCACAAAATTAATTTAAAGTATCTTTCATTGTTCTTAAAATTGAGATTTTTGGGAAGATGTTGACATTACAATTAAGTCTTATTCACTGAAACCTTATTACATGATTTTAAAAATGTAATAACATATTTCCTTCAGGAATGAGTTACATTAGTTGCCTTTCTTTAATTGCAAGTTTGCATTGCTAATAACAGCAGGAAAATTTGAATTTTAGTTAGTAGCCAGTGGCCGGTAGACTCTAAACACTTAGTAGCCACTTTTTCCTCAAACCTAATGAGTCTGTGACTGATATCGATATGCCCTTTTAATATCCGCTTTTTACAAACTTGTTTTTTGCTTGGATACATTTATATATATGTAACATAAAAAGCTTCTATTAATCTTTTTATGTTAGTTTCTTCGTTATAAAACAACTCCTAATTTATTACTAATTAATTTCAAATCAAAGCACTTTATCATACTTTTAAAAAGCCACATCCTGTTTCTAAATCTATTTTTGGCCCAACTATGCATAAATTTAAATAAAGACATTTCTCCCTTTAAGCTTCCTGGGAATGGCGTGATTTATTTAATTAACCAATAGTAATTTCTAAGATTTCCCTCTTTCCCTAAATTGAAACATTTTACGGATTTACTTTGCAAGATTTTCCCTAACATATAACCGAGGAGCGCAACTTTTCGTGCACACTCCCATGACTGCTTCTGATTAATAATTAATAAATAAATTTTGTACCCCCCTACCCGGCCTAAGACCTGTTTTAATCCTTCCACTCGACAACGACGTTATATATATATTTTTAAAAAAATTACTATTAGCTATTAGTAATAATCTGTGACTATAAGAAGTTATTTCAATTATAAAAATAATATAAATGAGACAAAATTTAGTTTAACATAGTGATTTTTATGAACTTTATTTAAAAATATTTGGCGAGGAAAAATACATTTAATGTATAAATTATAATTTTGAAATGTGTATTCTTAAAGAACTCTCTCCACAGCAAATTCATGGATTCTGAAGGATTAAAATATTAAATGGAGACATTGGACATTGTAATAAAAATTATGTTATTCAGAGTTTCTTTCTGCATTAATGTACTTTTATCATTAAACGATTTTCAAAAAGTTAAAGAGAAAACTGATTAACGGGTGACTGTTTTTTTTTTTTTTTTTTTTTTTTTTTTAAATTTAAATTGCCACTTTCTTTGTTGACTTGCCACATTGCAGATGGCGAGTGGTTATTTTCATTTCCATAGCTATGTTACTTAGAAAATATCTCATTATTATTGACAAATATTGATTATTTGATGCCTAGTTAAAAGTAAGCAACCTTCAAATGACATCACTATTGCATAAATGGCAGTTATGTATCATTTCATTGAAAAACTTAAAAATTGGAAATAAAAATTAACATAGGTAGAAAATAGTGAAAAATAAACAGTTAAAAATGTTTATGTAAATTTTAAACAGTTAAAAATCCTTTCTGAGACAAAAGCAAAAAAAGGGTTCTTAGAAATTACCCAGAAAAAAAAATATATGCTTATTTATATGATGTAAAACATTTCTGCAACAGATCATTTAGGGAGTTAAGGCTCAATAATTTTGTGACCAATGTCATGATGGTGGCAATGTTGTCAGCATTGTGCATAAACTGCCATTCCTTTCCAGACAAGCTGGTGCCTGTCAATCTGTAGCTTATTGGGCTTTAAGCCATCACTTGCTTGATAATGACATACTTCAGTGCTTGATAATGACAGATCAGTGCCATAACCAATGAACTCTCACAGTTCTAAATAAGAGAATCTAAATTTTTATTGCTTTTATTTTTACGCGTCTCATTATAAATAGTAAGTGTTTTTCTGCATCAGTTACTTTACTTTGTGCTGGTTAATAAAAGTAAATTTTATGAGAAATATTAAGATATTCTTAATTTCTTCTCTTTTACCTAGGGTTATTTAAAGCAAGTTCAAAGACGACCAGATATGTTCAGCAAAGAAAGGATAGAAACAGTATTTGGAAACATACAAGAAATTTATAATTTTCAAAGTGAATTTTTAAAACAACTAGAAAATTGTTTAGATAATGATGCTCCACATTTAAGCCAAATAGGAAATAGCTTTCTAAACCATGTGAGTATTGTATTAAGTGGTCTAGTAGCTTTCTTAAGAAATTTGGTATCACTAAAATAATTTTAATTTCTATACATTTATTTTATGTGAACAGACATTATAGCCCATGTTTTTTAAAGAGTGTATTCAAAGTATTGCAATGCTTAATTGGAATACAGAAATGCAAATGCTCTTAATCATTTTTTTTTCTTGTTCACTTATTTTCTTCTGAGTGTTATAATTTTTATTAGAAACTTTTACTTTTTTGTCTTTTTAAGAGCTTTTGTCTTAAAAGAAGAAAAATAGAGGGACCTTAATCTTTTTTCGATCTGTGTAGTTTTCTTTGATAACATTTAATCTTTAAGGTAGTGTTGCTGTATTCACTGGAACTGTTAGGAAAATTTTCACTTTTTTTAAGAAGCTGTAACATGTGTTGACAAAAAAGAATAAAGCAGAAGCCTTTGAAGGGAGAATGAAAAGATATCATGTTATGCCCGAAAAAAAAAAACTGCAAAGAGGCTAGGATAAGAAACAACTATTGAGATAATTGTTACGTTTCTTTATTATCGTCTATTTAAGTAGTACCACCTTGCAAACAAATTGAGGAATAATGCAGTTTTTAGTAAAACTGACTGCACATGGAGACGTATTTTATTTCAAAAACAAGAATAATTTTTTACAGTTGAGCATCAATCCTTGAAACATCGTTTTCCTTTTACATGTTGCACCTAATCCCCTTAATGATTTCTTGCTCTAAACTTTCTGCTTTTGTGTTGTTCTTTTTTGTTTCATTTACGCTTTCTTTCATTTTGGTCAATTAGGTTGTCAAAATAGACTAAAATTTGAACACTGAAAATATCAGAGAAGAAAATATTATAGTCATATTTTTTAAGCTAAGGCTCTTCTGTTTAACAACATTAGGATCTTGAGCCTATTGGTATCTTTAAACTGCACTTGTTGATGTTGCTTATTGTCTGGAGAGTGCTGGTCTCTGAATATGTTGCTGCTTTGATAAAGATTATATTTCTTGCTCATTTTTATCTTTCAAAACTGACCTCTCTGCTTCTTTTTCAATCTTAGAATGTGACTGTTTCTTAACCAAAAACTTATTTAATTACTTATGGTATGAAATTAAATTTTATTCTAATTAAAACTAAAGTAAAATTTTAAATACCCTGATAAATTAAATATTATTTTATTTATATCTTTAGCAACTCTAACATTCCATTTATTAGAAAAAACCCTCTTTGTATTGACTCAAACCTTTTGCCTATATTGTACAAAGTTTTTTTTTTTTTTTTTTTTGCTTTAAAAGCAATTAATGTTATTTAATTGGTAAAGATTATTTTATGATGCAGAATGTTATTCAAAATTTTTAGAGCTATGTCAGTTAAGTATTATAGATATTAATAAATGATGTTTACTTAACTCTTTGCTTATGGCGCTTTCATGATGTCATTGTGATCCGCTTGTTGTACCTGCCATGAGCAAAAGGTTAATATTAGAATATATACTATAAAATTCTTATATCTAAATTTTAATCTTAATTTAGTGCATTTAAAAAAAAAAATTTATTAATAAATATAACACACTATTATTTATTTAATATAGAAAGAGGAGTTTAAAATGTATTCCCAGTATTGCAACAACCATCCATTAGCTGTTAGTGAATTGCAAGAATTGTATTGTGATTCACAATATATACATTTTTTTGAAGTAAGTACATATTTAACATTAAATTTATGCATTATAGTTATTCGTTTAAAAGTTTAACAGTTACTATAATTTTTTCATTTATAGGCCTGCCGACTTCTGCAAGAAATGATTGACATTTCTTTAGATGGGTTTCTCTTAACTCCTATTCAAAGAATTTGCAAATACCCTTTGCAGCTGGCGGAACTTCTCAAATTTACTGATGAAAACCATCCAGATCATATTCCTGTAACAAATGCATTTGCAGCTATGAAAGAAGTTGCTGAACTTGTGAATGAACGTAAACGTCGGATGGAATGTTTAGAGAGAATAGCTGAATGGCAGAATACAATTGAAGGCTGGGAAGTAAGTAATCATTCTTTTCAACAATTAGTTATTAAAATATTTATGTGCTAAATTTATTTTTGTTTTTTGTTAGGGTCCAGATGTTCTGGATACAAGCTCTATTTTGATTCATTGTGGTGAAGTTACTAGAGTATCATCATCATGGTCCCGTGATATTTATTTGTTCATATTTGATCATCAACTTATATATTGCAAAAAGGTGAAAACATATTTTCTTTGTTTTGCTGATTTTGTTTCTAAAATTGGCTGATTGCTTAATTAAATTTGGCTGATAATTAAAAAGTCTCTTTAGCACGGTGTACCTGTGTTAAAAACTTGGATTAATTCTATTTTTTTATTAAAGTATGAAGTTCAAAAGACAATAAGTTCAAGATAATAAGATTATTATCTCATTTATTATTAGATTTACATAGATATTAAAATATTCAATATCATTTATTAAATATTAAAAATATATTTGTGAAAAGATACATGTTATACAAAATAGTAAAAGCATTAGCAAACATTTGTCAGATTTGACTTGCTTCCTGGTTATATGAAAATACCTGTGTCACCTTGATTTATCAAAAATGCCTTAATTCCAGACTTTTCAGATAACCAGAATTAATTTCTAAAACTTCATATTCTAAACTATTGTTGCCATAGTTATTAAATTTATTTTCTTTATTAATCATTTTAATAACTAAATTATCTGTTGTTTGTTGTTTAAAAGGCTGATGCATGTTTTAATTGATTTATAGGATTGAATTTTTTATAATCATTGAGCATGATGTGTTGATTTTTTATATGGTTTTGAGAAGATAAAATGAAGTTATTTCTAGATTTTCATGTATTTCACAGTGCCTAACAAAAGAATATAAAATAATAGTTATATCCCACAGTGGAATTCATGCTCAAAATTATGGGAAACCTACACGTTTCTGAGGAAAATACCCCCTAATGAGTCAAGAAAGTTTGAATACATTTGTTGTAAATTTTTCTTTTGCCTAATGATCATCAACATATTAAGTTAAGATTTTTTCCTTCCTTTAGGCTTTTCTTGGTTAAGAAAATAACTTTTTTTTCATATTTTATAAATATACTTTTACTATTCTTATTTAAAATTTTTGAAAATTTAGGATGTGCTTATTGAATTTAAAAAGATAAAAAAGCGCAAAATGAAATTTCAAGTCTAGATAGTTGTTTTGATGTGATTTATATTGGCAAGCATTAACTAATTTAATAATATAGTTAGTTATCCATATTAAGATTGATTGCAGTTTATAAACAATGCAACTGAAATGGCTACACTAAATTTTTTAATTATTTTGCCATTTATCTATTCTGCTACTGAGAAATTTTCAATATGAGGCTTTTTGTCTAACTTCTTCGTTTTTATGATGTGCTCTTTTCTATTCATAGGATCTTCTCAAACGACACACTTATGCTTACAAGGGTAGATTAAACCTTGATCACTGTGATATTGTTGATGTGGATGATGGAAAAGGTATTTTAATTTCGATAAAGATTTTAAAGTTTATTCAATTATATTTTGTATTTTTGAAAAAAAAATGGAAGCCCATCGTGTGTGATAACTTAAAAAGTAAGTATACCTGTTACATTAAAATTAATTATTTTGATTAAGTATATGAAGAAATGTTCTGATGTTCAGATCATTCAAACTTGAATTGTTTTCAGGGTAAGTTCAGTTTTATTTATTTTATCAATCATTAATGTATACCTATAATTTGTTATATGATTTTTATTTAAATTTTCTGAAGATCTATCTAATAAAAACAATTTCAATTAACTAGTAGGAAATGTATTATGTATTTTCTATCAATCTCCTTGCTCAATTTGTTTTCAAATATCTAAGATAAAAATTGCATCTGGTAGCATTTTGTCAATTTTATGTATACTGTGTTTATATACAGTAAATGTAAGTTATGCTTTTTAAGTGTAAGATTGTGCAATAATTTGTAAGACTTTCAACATTCAAATTTATATTAACATATTTCATACTGATTTCATATAAGTTTTGATGAAATCTGAATATCATACCAATATTTAACTCTGTACCAATTTTTTCCCAAATCTAAAATTTATTTTATCTATTTATAAGAGTTCAAATGCTAAGAAATTTATTGCTGATGTATTACAACCTAATTAAATAATGATTAGCAAACTCTCTCCCTAAAATTAGTTATAAATTATAAATGTACTGTAATTTAATATTTTGACAAAGTTCTGTTGAATTATTTTCAATTATAAATCCTAAACAACTGTTTTTTTTTTTTTTTTGCACTATTTTTGCTATATTTTGAACTTGATATTGATTTTGAAAGAAAATGCTCTTTTCCCCATATATTATACACTATTATATTATACACTTCTTCTATTTAACTATTCTTCTATTTATATTATACACTATATATTATACACTTCTTCTATTTAAATACATGTTGAATGAAGTAGACTCTAGAAAAGAAAGTCCAAAATGAAATATATATATTTAAGTAATTTTACAATTAATTGACAAATCAAATATTTTTTCTTCTGTGAGGTGCAGTATAGATCTGACACAAAAAGATTTGTTGATATTTTAGAGTTAATTTGCAAAAAGCTCAACAGATCTGTTCCAAAAACTGGATTCTGAGATACTTTAACTTTGTTTCCCTTTCCACTAGGACTGTTGCTTAGGAGAATGATATACTGGATTGCTTTGCATCTGATGTATCTGGTTCCCACTCATGTTTTCAAATATTTATAATTTTTAATGTCTATTTTGTAAAGTCAACATTCAACACATTACAACTGAAAAAAATTTTTCATTCTTTTTAGGTATGCTGCATAGAAAATAGTTTCAAGACAGTAATCTGTAATTTCAGTATGGTCATCAAACTATTAACTTATTCAACTACTGAAAAATTCCTTTAGTTTTGTTTATTTAACCTTTCTTAATTTTGACTGTTTTCCAAAATTTCTTTCAAATTATCAATTTGAAGGGGGGGAAATTTATTATATTTTACGAAGTATATTTATAAATAAATTTCGTTTTAGTAATTTTGAAAAATATTTTTACAAGTTATTCAATAGTTAAATTTAAGCTATACATCAATACTTTCCATCAGCTACATTTTAACAACGTTTAAATTTTAATGCTTAAAAATTTATTAAAAACCACTTTTATTTAATTCATTAATTAAATAATGTATGAGTACAAAAGAAAAAACAATCTCTAGTGACTTGTATTTTTTTAAATTTTATTTATTCTTGACCTTCCTTATGGGTGCCTATTCTGGGAATAAGGTGATCTTTGAAATCATCAGCTTATGAAATACAAAATGAAAACATACACAATCTATAATACTTAATTGACAAATGCTTAATTTTTCCATGAAATTTTCTGATAAAGTTAAAAAATAATTATTACGAGGCGTGTTCTTTAAGTATGTACCGTTTTGAAATTAAAAAAAGACGTGCAAAGATATCTCTAATTTTATTCTTACATGAAAGTCTACCTTAATCTACTTTTCTACATAATTTCCTTCAACATTGAGGCACTTGTCATAACGTTGTACCAGTTTTTGAATACCCTCCTCATAGAAGTCTGCCGCCTGACTTCTTAACCACTGCATCACAACTGTTTTGACTTCATCATCGTCTTGAAGACGCTGACCGCTCAGGTGTTTCTTCAAGTGCAGGAACAGATGGTAGTCACTGGGTGCCAGATCAGGGCTGTACGGAGGATGATCTAGAGTTTCCCATTGAAAAGATGTGATGAGATCTTTGGTCTGATTAGCCACAGGCAGACGGGCATTGTCATGCAGCAAAACGATGCCCTTCCTCAACTTGCCACGTCTTTTGTTCTGGATTGAACGGCACAGATTTTTCAATGTCTCACAATAAGCTGCTGCATTGATTGTCTCATTACAAGGCAGAAATTCCACAAGCAATACTCCTTTTCTGTCCCAAAAAACTGTGCACATGACTTTCCGAGCAGAAATTGTTTGGTTAAACTTTACTTTTCTGGGTGAATCTGAATGTCGCCATTCCATGGACTGTTGCTTTGATTCTGGTGTGATGTAGGCCGCCCATGTTTCATCGCCCGTAACAATTTGGCTTCAGAAATCATCACCGTCGGTGTGATACTGCTCAAGGAAAGTCAATGCACTGCCTAAACGTTTGGTTTTGTGAAAAATCTGTCAACATTTTCGGTACCCAACATGAACACAGTTTTCGGTGATTCAAAAGCTCGGTCACAGTGCTATACAAAACACTACAAGAAACATTAGGAAACTCAAATCCAAATACTGTCCAATTCCAGCACCAAATTTTCATTAACGACTGAAGGACGCCCACTCTGTTGTTCATCATGCACATTTGTAGGGCCTTCTTCAAATGCTCTCACCATTACCATTCCATCACTTATAATGTTTTGTCCATAAACTGCACAGATCTCACGATGAATATCGATCAGTTTTAGGCCTTTAGCACTAAGAAATCTTATAACAGCCCGTACTTCACAGTCGGCGAGACTCACGATTATCGGAGGCATCTTAACACTCAGTAAACAAGGAAGAATCAGACTGCAATGGCGTCAGTGCATGGTCAAGAGATGTAGGTACCCAGTGTGCATGCGCAGAACACCGATCGCAGCGCTGCGGCCACGGTGTGGCAAAACTGTACTTACTTAAAAAACACGCCTCGTATTACTTGGCAATTCAGAAAAAAATTTCTTTACAACAATTGTTTAGTTTAAGTCTGAACAAGGAGACTAAAATGATGCTAATTTTTTCAATTTAACATTTTTTGCTACTAGCTACCTCACTACAAAATGTATGTATCTTATAAAAAGAAAACTATTAAAATTCCTAAAACAATTGATAAAAACCAGATTATTTAAATTCCTGAATTTTTGATAATATTAAAATTAGACTTATTCATAAGCTTCTTAATGCAATTGACTACCAAATATTATACAGTAAAATAATTTATAGTATGTATGCCCAAAGTTTAAATATTGTTTCAAATACTCATATTCTGTCAAATTTTTAACATTTTTTCTTATCAATCAAAAATGTCCTTAAGTAAATGATGTTTTCTTTATTATTTAAAACTTATATTAAAAATTTAAGTTTTTAGAAATGTAAACATTTTGTTTATATATGCTATCTATTTAGAATACAAAATTTATATGCGGTGCATAATTAAGAAAAACATTAGTTTCTAAATGCTCTTTTGTCTAAAATTTTCTAGTATTTCTAAAGAAGTTGAAAGTGTTTAAAGACTTTAGTCTGTAAGTGTACACTCTTGGCAGCATACCTAAATTTATTTAAGTTCCATAGGAACAGCATGAAACTTCTATGAATCAATGTTTTTTCTGTTGGCCTGATGAAATTTATTATTTATTTCCAAATTGCTGCTTGTATAGTATACTGAAAAACATGTTAAACCAGATAGTACATGCGTTATTCATTTAAGCTATGCTGTAAGTTTCTCAATTGTTTATTGGTTGTAACAAACTTTATTACTATGAAACTTGACTACAAAAATTTTTACTTCTGAACAATAAATTGATTTTTTTACAGATTCCCACTTTGCAGTAACTGTAAAAAATGCATGGAAAATTTACTGCCGTGACAAAGACAAATGGTATCTTTTTTATGCTAAAACTGCACCAGAGAAAGAACAATGGATTCGTGCTTTTAAAGCTGAAAGGCAACGAGTTAGTGATGATGAAAAGCAAGGTATAAATTTAGTTAATCTTATATTTTTTCACATTAATATGTATAAGCAACTGAAAAACACATAAGCTATTTAACATTACACTTCGCATTTCAATGAGGTACTTCCGTTTGTAACATGTATAAATATTAATCATCATCATCATAGTTGGCCAGACAGCCCAATGTGAGCCAATGCCTTCCTCTGAAAATTTCTCCACGACCACTTCCGATTTATCTTCGATCTCCAATTTTTTTTCATTAATTGCGAGAAAATCAGACTCCTCTGAGTCAGCCCATCTCAACCGCGGTCTCCCCCGCTTTCTTTTTCCAGTGGGTCTAAAAAGCAGTATCTTTTTTATTGTGTTTTCTTCACTCATTTGAATCACGTGGGCGATCCAATTATAAATATTAATATAGAGATAAAATATTGATTTACATCCAAAGTAATTTGCTATGTTCGCTTGTCTCCTGTTTTAAGACTATCATTAAATGTTTTTCGAATCTCGTTTGCCAAGGAAAATAAAGAAGCCTTAAATTGCAGGCAAAGATATCATTTTAATCTATATGAACAATCTTGTAAAGATTTATCTGGGCTTTAGAACGGGCAAATGACTTAGACATTTTCAAAGTTATTAACTTTTTTTTTAATTGCTAATTTAGTGAAATATTTTGCACCTATATGAAAATAATCAAAATTAATGAATACTTTTCAATTTTTGCAAATTTCTATCAACTCTTGCGTTATAGTGACTTTTTAAGTATTAAAAAATCACAAACGTTTTTCAAAATTGCGGCTTTTCTTCATATCGATATTTTTGTGCTATTTTCAGAATTAACATAAAAAGCGCTTTCTAAAAATATGTTAAATCTGTCCTAACATTCATAAATAACTGTTGCAAACTTACATCAGTAATGAAAATAGATTATCATTTGCCAAAAAGCATTACTTCATGTGAATTATACAGAGTCTTGAAGGTAAAACATTTTTTTTTTGTGCTTTTGTCATATAACTTACTGGTTATTAAGCACAAAATCCTTTTAAAAGTGTAGCAAAATATGTTAAGATAAATATCTCTACTTTGGAGACTAAAAAAATTAAAAATGCTGATAGAATTTTGAAATTTGTTAAATCTAATAACTGCACTAGTTAACTCTTTGAGTACTAATTTGTTTCTTTCTAACTCACTGAAATGATTTTCCCTCATAAGGAAAGAAATGTTTCAAGGTTTTCGCTTTTAATTTTTTAAATCTTGTTTCTTTATGTTAGTTATACATTTTGCTTATATCTTGTAACTTATTGTCCTGATAGATTTTAACAATATTGTCATTTTAATTTTAAACTAAGTAGCTTAACCCCTATGTGTGCTGTAAAAAAAGTACGTAGTTTTTTATATTCCGTTAAAATGGGAAGCTGGAGTTAAAGAATTTTCTAAATTCCATTTCACATTATTTTTTTAAGTTTGCTAAAATTGGGAAGAGGATAATTTTTCTGCTTGGTACTAAGTTGTCATTAAAAAAATTGTATTTTAAAAATGTTATTTAGCTTGATAATGTATTTAGAAATGTAAATTTTCTGAAATACGGACAATAAAAATAGAAAAAGAAAATTTTTAATAAAGCTTCTAAGAACTGCTCAATCTAATTCCATATTTTCTTTTAAATTTTTGATTTTTTAAAGTATTTGTTTACTCATGTTATTCTAATTAAAAAATGAATGTTTCAGCATTTATAGTAACTGAAGAAGCAAAACGTAGTGCAAGATTAGCTGTCCAAAATAAGCAAAAGCCTAAGAGGCCTAGAGGTATAATGTCAATTTTCGAATATTTTTGTTCTGTAATATACTTGTACTGTTTAATATGGCTATTAACCTTCTGCAGTGAAATCCTTCATGTACATAACATGAAGGATCATGTGCAGTGAAATCCTCATGTACATTCTTTGCAAAGATTAGATTCTTCTGTGGATCCATAATTTACCTCTAATTTTTTTAATTATTTTTTATTAGTTGTTTTGAAGGATGTTGAAAAACAAATACACTGCTCAATGTTTTTATTATTTAAGCGCTTTTTGAAATGTATCAAAACTAATATAAGAAAGCATTAAATCTATTGTTCGATAAAGATCAAAATTAAATGCTGGTAATTTGAACTTTTCAATGTGGCTTATTAGGAAATCATTCACTAGCTCATTCTTGTAAAGTTGCATTTTGTCAATGAAATTTAGCTTTCCATGGTTAGTTTTGTTGCCAAAGTCTTCCATATTTAAATTACTGAAATAATTTTATCTTATTAATTTGCAAAACACAAAACTGTTTTTTTAAAGTGCACTTGTTTCTTTTTTTATTATTATTTATTTCATGTGCAGTTCTTTTTTGTAATCTCATAACTAGTCGTGTGTTTAATCTAATAATAGCTTATGAGAATTAAATTGCTAGTTTTTAAACCTAGGTAATATACATTTGACAGAATCTGCGCAAATTATGATTCTAGCAATTTTAAGATTAACTGTTTATTAAAGTGATTTCGAATAATTTTAACGTGTAGTATTTAGTAATATTTAGAAAGGTGCTTTCATAAAATGTTTAATATTTTCCTTTCACATCCTACCATAAAATTTTAGCATTAACAATAATTTAGGTTGATCCATCATTACTTCAAAAATGTGAAATTATTTGTAACACCACAATATTGCTAATGCTTAATTATAGTAGGAAAACAACTGCCTTAATTATTTTTTACAGTGCACTATTTTTCACAATCCCTCTAAAATAACTTTCTTTTATAATCTCTGTATTACATAATTATCTTTCATTAATTTGATATTTATTTTCATGTTTTGTCCTTTTATTTATGGTTGTTTAAACCTATTGAACTGGAAATATAAATGATTTGCTGAAAAAATCTCAAACATGTTTCACTTTAGTCATAACCTTTAACAATTTTTATATATTTTCTTTATACTTTTATTTACCATTTTATAGATTTATTTTTGAATTTCTTCTATTTAAATAGCTAAGTTTGCTAAAGGTCGTCGATGTCATCCAGATGTAGCAGTTACTGAACTTCTCCTTGATTCACCTAGTGCCAAAGCACGCAGTGGAAGCCTTCCTTCCAATATTCATCCTGAACTTGCTATTTTGACTGGTGCTAAATTAGGACCTACTAGAAAAAAAGGATCTGGTTGGTTTCATTTTGGTAGTGGGAAAAAGCCGAAGAGTTAAAAACAACTTTGTCTAACCTTTTGCAACTTAGGTGCCATACTGGGTTAATAGCACAGTTTTTAAGTGTTTTGAACGAGGTAAATGAAATGACTATTAAATTCTGGATGATGCATTGAAAAAGAAAAATGCAACTGCACTGTGAACTTTTCCTTAACTTGTGTGTAATATATGTTTGAAACATGCAAATTCAGAGAACATCCATGCCAAGAAAATGTATCATTCCAAGTTTAACTATTAACACAAGCAAAATTGAATTATAGTTTTAAATATTAATGTTTTTAATTATTTTTACAATTAGTTTCAAACTCTAAAGGTACCCTGGTAGTAGAAATTATTTAGTCAATCCATAGCTAAATCTTAATCAATTCAAATTTGTCTGTGACCAGATGTTATTTTTTTATAAAATCCAGGTTGAATCTGTGTATTCAAAATTGAAATACATAACATGAATTTTTGTGACTAATCTTTAATTATCTTATTTCTTATATTTGCAATTTATACATACATGCAAATATATATAAAATTCACTATTCAATTGCTTGTAACTAACTAATCAAAAACTCTTTTTTTAAGCATTTTTCTAGTTTAAATTCCTAAAAATTCAAATTAATTAAGGAAAATAAATTGGGATATTATAAAATTATCAACTATGTTTAGCACATATGTCTGAAGATTAGATTTAGATTTTTATATGTTTTTAACTGCTCTGAATATCTTTGCACAGGCATCCTCTTCTGAAGCAAATCATTTCTTTCTTCTCTCAAAATCTTTTTTAATCTTAATCATCAATATATAAAATTGAAATTATGTTAAGTTGCAAGACTTGCAGAATAATCTGAAGCTCTTTGTTTCACTTAATATTTTTTTTTTCTTTTTATTCTTAGTGTCATATTTTCAATCAAGGAATTGAAGAAGAAAAAAAGAAAAGTTATTAAAATGGGTGAACTAAGCAGAAGATAATGATTGAATTTTTTTCATTAAATGGAGAAACTATTAAAATTTTATTTCATAGCGTTTTGATTCGCTGCAACTATTTAAAAGGAACCTTGAACCTTACAATCACTGATACCTTGCAAAAAAAAAAAAAAAAGAATAAGCTTTAAGTGGCATTAATGTTGCTAGAGAGCAAGTAACAGTTATAGGCAGAATATTAAAAGGAAATGAATTTTAGAAACGCTTTTCCTGATTTAAGCAATATTCATTGGGAAACATCTGTAGGATAGACTGGTGTTGTTAAATTTGGGTGTCAGATTTCAAAAGGAAAAATTATAAATTTCCACAATAAGGATAAAAAAATCTTAACTTTTTTTTACTTTCAACATTGTTAAAAAATACTGTGGAATGAAAATTAATCTGTAATGCCCATTGTCTTGCTGCACAGTTTCTGCTACCAGAAAAGGTACTTTCATTTTAAGACCTTAATTTATTTTCCCTATTCCTGGTGTAGCTGAAAATTTTAATGTGTGAAAATTGGGAGCAATTTTTAGAAAATCTGAATTAAGCTTACGAAAATGTACCAATGAATTTTTTACACACGTTTACCTTATAAGCTGGTTATTTTTTCAATATTTTTGTTTTTAAAAATCATTCTAAGTTAAGGAAAAAAATGAGACACAATTACAGAAGAACACTTATCGTCTAATATCACAATTATAAAAAAGAAACCAAGCTTTTTACTTATAGTGTGAAATGGGATTGACATAATTTTTCTTAGGTGTAAGGTGCCACTTTCTAGACCTCTGATCATATTCTTTTAAAATGGAATAACTGTTTTATAATCTTAATTATTTGGACTTCATAGAAAGAAGGAATGAAGTTGATTTTAAAGTGATCTTAGCCTTACATTTTGATGTAAATACATAATATTAGCCTTATCCTAAATAAAATCTCAGACTCATGAATACAAAAATTTATGCAAATTTTTTAATTGCATAACATATCAATAAATACCTCAATAAGTATTTTGAAGGAAAATATTTAGACTAGTACTAACTTAATTCAATAAGTAAAATTATCCTTTATAAATGCATTAGCTCATTACTTTGCCGATTCTTAAGAAAGAAAATTCGAGCATATGTTTTTTAACCAGCATTATAAATGTATTGCCTAAAAAAAAGAATAAACTATGTTAGGAAAATTATAAACTAGCAATTTGATAAATGATTGCCAAGTGTACAAAATTTGCTACAGAAAAAAAGTCAATATATGCATGCTTCTTATTTATTTTTTTTAAAAAAAAAAAGAGTAATATTTTTCTTTCACATTCTTTGAAATCTTGCAGCTTATTTTCCTGAATTACTTAAACTTTTTAGGCATTTTTCTTTGTTGCTGAACTGATGTTTTCTACAAATAAGTCTAATTTTAAATGTGTTTACTTAATGAAATTATTTTTAACTGTCCTGTAATAAAATGAGATCTTCATAAAAATTGAAATATCTCCAATTATATTAAATTTGAAATCTTGGCTGTTTTAACTACAATTCCTATTTATATACCATTTAAAATAATGTGCTGTGCAATATGGAGAAAACCTGTAGTTTTCTGAAATGGCTTTAACTAAAATATTCAATTTTTCTAATTTAGTTTATTTTTAAGAAATAAAACATAAACAATATCAATTTTTAGTTTCGACATTTAAAATAGTCTTTGTTACTTTCTTGTAGAATTACTTTCAATTGAATCATATTTGCTCTTGATTTTGAGTTACATACATTTTTATTAAATTATAAAAAATTTTCTTTTTTTGAATTGGTTATTAGCTGAACATTTATATCTTACCCCTCTTCAAATAGTTCCTTATATAATCTGCATAGTATCTTCAGATTTTTTTGTGAGATATAGTTAAGCATGGAACATTTTTTTTTTTTTTTTGTACAATTTCGTGAAATATTCACTAAAAATCAGAATTTTTACATTATTATTAGGATTGCAAATCTTTTGAAGTATTTTAAAGGACTATTACTAATGATATCATGCACTTTATGGAGAAGTGTTACCTAGTCTTTAATGTTCAGCTGACTGCATGTTTTAATATGTAATTTTGTAAATTTATTGTTAATATAAAATTGAATTTTTTTAATGATGTGGTGTATGTTCATAATCACTGTATATAAATTCATTGCTTCTTGTAAATGTTTAAAAATGGAAAGAATTTCTAAACAATTTTTGTGATAATATAAAATAAATCATATTGACGAAATTCTCTTTTATATTTGTGTTTTCTCTTGTTAAAAATATGTTATATTTCAAAAATTTAAAAATATTGAAGTCAAAATTGTAAATTATGAACATATATTATTGCTTATTGACATGTGGTAACAAAAATTTATCTCAGACAAGAGTGGCTTCTGTTAATTACCTTATATCTTTAATATAATTTTGTTAAAGGTTTTGAATTAGAAGTCTGTAATCTTGTTAAATAATATAAATCAAAGATTTAAAGTTTGTTCAAACTTAAATTATTAATTATAAAATTGTATTTATTGATTAAAGTTATAACTAAATAACTTGTGATGAACATAATTAAGTATTATTGTTGCGATTTTGAATCCATTATAATTCTTTCTCCAAAAATCAAATCTATCAATTTCTGAAAATTATCACTTACTTACCAAATGTGTAAATTGCATATACTTACCAAATGTGTAAATTGCATATATTCAAGCACTAGTGGTTCTTACTTAATGTCGCGATTTTTTTTTAACCTAGTCCAGTTTTGAGAAAGGTTAATCTTGCTCTACTAATTTTCATCAAATTATAGCTTATCAATATCTATTTATAGCCCCCTTGACTTGTGAATACATTTCTTTTTCTAATGATTAATAGTGCCTAGAATACAAATAAATTTCTTTTTATTAACTAAAAAAAGAGGTTACTGGAGTTTTTAGCTCAAAACTGGGTTATAATTATTAAAAATATTTTTTTAAAAATTAGTTTTCTATGAAAGTTATAACTAAAAATTTGCTGCATTGAAAATTGTTTATGAATTCTTATTTAATAAAAAATTTACTGCTGGGAGACTATAACTGTTTTCCTTTAAACAAAAGAAAACTTAATTTGAATTATTTCTATGTACTTTTTAATTCTATTATTTACCTACTTAATATTTTTTTAATTTACTTTCTTAACTTTTTTTATCCTTAAATTTCATAAATATTTATAGTTTTTTAAATATATTTCTCATATATTGTTCTTCATTGTGGTGAATGTTCTGTTGTGTTTGAATTTATCATGATAAATTGTTACCAGCATTGCAGCTAAAGTGTTTGTTAAAAAAAATTGTTAGATTTGTACTTAAAATTTATTTTTCAAAATGGATTTTTATTTATGTTTTTTCCCACCACAAACTTTGGTGATTCTTTTTGTGTTTTTAATTACACAATGTGCTTTTATTTGTTTACGTTTTAGTACTCGTGAATGGGTGTTTTCTAAAAACCAGAGCTAGTGGAGCAGACTCCAAATCATTATAACTTCATATCAAAGCTTTTTTATTTATATGAAAATTCGTAGAAAATATGTATTCGAAAATTGAGAACCTGATTGACACAATTTGGAAATTGTCTCCCAGTTTCTAAAAATGACTCAAATATTATAATTTGCGAAGTTTTTAATCTCTGTTATTTTTTCACACAAATGTTTTAATTTTAAGAAAAAAATTCGCCAAATAAAAATTCATAAGCCGAATTGTTTGCATTAATTCAACTAATATGGAAACCATTTGGAGTATGCTACACTGATTCAGGTTAATAGAAAACACATTATTTTCTAAAAAACAGTGGAATAGAATACAAAAGATATAATTGAGAGATAATTAATTTACAGATAAACAATTTCTTTTATTAATTTTAAAACAATTCGAATTATGAAGTTAAAATTTGAATTCTTGATTGCCATTTTGTCAGATAACTCTTACCCCCTTCCTCCCTTGAGATACAGCAAAGGTCACTAGTGAAAACAAACGTTTTAAGTAAGTATTACTGAGGAATTTTACGTTTTTAGCAAAAATTTAAAAGTTTTATTTGCTCAATTAGTATTGTTGCACTCAAAAATGAATGGAGTACCTAGTCTCATTTATGAAACATAAGTGTATGTGTGCAATATGTAAGACTTCGCATAGTTTTCTGATGAAGTATGTATAAAAATTGTCTAGTTATGTTTTAAACAATGAATTTCCACTTGCATTATATAACAGTAAAAACTACTGCTCATGAAGTTCACAACTATTTATGTCAAAATGTATATACAGGTATGAAATTTCAATAGCATTTGTGAATTTAAAAACCTGTTTTTATTTAATTAACTAATACCTGCTTGTATCATATCATTCAATAAATGGATGTGTTTATTGTTCTATGCTATGTTTTAGTCGTTTATTTTATTTACAGTTCTTGCTGGCATTTCATGATTAATTATGTTGAATTTAAGAGCTTCTGAAAAGTGTACAAGAGAAGTTCAATGTATTTTGACTGACTTACAAACACAAATGTTGGCATTTGAAAATTTCTTGGCAACGTTATTATAAATGTGCAAATAAGAAAAGGCTACATTGTTATCCTCTTATTGTTGGAATAATTAATCTTGTGTACAAGGGAAACTACATAATTTTCTTTTAATTTGGGAATGAATTTTTATTGCACCTTCTGTAAGTCTAAAGAAGATTTTCTATTTTGTCCTTTTTCTTTTTTTCACATTACTGCTCACTTTGAGAGATTCCATTTTTTTTTTTTTTCATTCTTTAGGTCAAACAATGTAGTCAGCAACATTATTATTAAAGATAATGTATATTTTGCTGTTATAGGTTTTAACGGCTGGCACAGCATATGTGCCGCTCAATGCACTTCCTTTTGCAACAGCGCCAATTCAGATGTTTATTTTCTCGGAACTTGCTTGACCACCCATTAACCTGTCATTTCTTCTTACTCCTCTTTTATAGCATCCTTTTGTAGGAGAAGTGTGATTTTGAGCTATGAGTATATTAATGTCTTCTTTGACTTGAATGAAAGATATTTTTTATTTTGATTATTTGGCGAATTACGAGTGCTTATAAGCTTTTCATTGTCTTAGTGGTGGCTGTGCTATTATGTAATTATCTTTTTTCATTTGCGATCTCTTTCTTAAAATTACTTAATATGTAAGTTGGTTTTTTTTTTTTTTTTTTTTTCATTTTAAATTTAGAGTCTTTTATTTTTATTAGTATTATCCCCCAACTGTATTTGGAATTCTGTGACAGTTTTATTTTTCAGTGAAAAATTTTTACTATCCATACTTAATAATTATGTAAAATTTCATATAAAAATATTTTATTTAATTTTGTGGCTAAAAAATTTAAAAAACATAAGACTTTTGTAGTAAAAATGAGCCTCTTTTAAGATCCAATTAAATTAAAAATAAAAACGTATTCAGTATCTTATGACCGGAAAAAAAAAAATTTCAAAGACAAAAATAAATTTAAACTCACTCAAATCTTATCTAAACTGAATATCGCTTTCTCCAAAAAAAAGAAACATTTGTAAGAGTACAAAAATTTTTAACATGCATAAGAACAACAAATACTTAAAATAAAAACAAATATAATTTTAACTCTTCTGGATTAAAAAATACACTAAAATAGAAAAATGCACCAATATATCTATTAAGTTATATTATACAGACACTATAATTGAATTATTTTGGGTTTATGAATCAGCATAACAACTTAATTTGTGAGAGCTGTGTTCAATTTATTGGGAACCAAAAGATTAAGATTTATCTCAAGACCTCTAAGGAAAAAAAAAAGATATATAAAAAAATTAAGCCATTGTTTGCTAATTGGACTGCTGCTCTCTTTAAAATTATAAACTTATGTGCAATTTATCAAACTGACTTAATTTGAAATACCTAGTTAACTTGTCATGCAGTGACAGTATGGAAAGTGTTGTACCCTGGACTGAAGGTATTTTAGAAAAGTTAAAATAATTGAAATGCCCAAAGGATAAATTCTTTATTCAGTATTTAGTCCACTGTAGATGAAGTAAATAGAAGCTGAGCAAGTTTACAGACATGCATCTCATGACCATAGAGCAAGGGGTGGCCCATACACACCCTTCTTCTTTGCTTTAATAATTTAAAAACAAAATATGAAATTAAAATTATTCACTGTTTGAAACTATTAATTTGCTCAATCAAATAGTAAAAAGTACAGCCCCTACTTCATTTGCACTTTCATGACTAGAACAGGTCTTCTCTTTGTTTTTTTTTTATCGATTTTTGTATGATAGTATCTCTATCATATCAAATTAAAATAAATTAAAAATCAATCGTTCCACATACCGTCCAACGTAAAAAAAAACAATTTCAAAGAAAAATGGATAATTCATTACAGAATGAATACTTTTGATAGATTACTAAACTACAATCTAGAAGGTATATTATGAATAGAATATGTAAATGCTGAGAGAAGGAATAATTTGTGGTTTTACACGAACCAGATTTGAAATAAACTAAAATAATTTCTAACTAAAGCAAAATTCATCAAAGTGGGATCAACTCGAAAAAAAAAAAAGCTTATGTTTTTTTCATCACGATACAATCATACAATGGAATAACTTTTTTAAAAAACGCATAGCTAGGTTAATCTTGTATTTACAAGAAAATAAAAACTTTATATCTTGGACCTAATCTTTTTTTTTAAACATTTATTTTGATCATTTGCAAACTCAACTGCTGTTATGCAAGTAAAGCTATATTTTTTTTCCTTTCTTTAGGCAACTTTCATGAATAAAATTAAATGAAGAAAATTTTTTATAGTTCAAGGTAAATAATTTTAATTTTGGAAACAGAAAGCAACTTTATATTAAATGTGAGATTCAAATAAATGATTGCTGCATCTTGCAATGAAAATTATTTTTCTTCCTCTCCTTCAATAACATGAAGATAAGATTAGCAAAAAAATTTTATGAATAAAAGAATATATTAAATAATACATGGGTGATTATGACATCATGAAAACCAGGGGTGGTAAATTTCTTCCATGATAAGGGGGGAAAAACGTCCAGGGGGGCATAGATTCAATGCATGAGTAAGAAACTCTATATAAAAAAGCCACCCAGAGGGTGCCATCCCCTCTGCAGAGGATCAAAATTGTGATGGCATGTCTTCGGATCATCTTCAGGGATGTTTCCCAGACCGTCGCCTATAGCCCATTGTGCAGCTCTAGTGCGACGTAAATGAACTACTACTACTACTATATAAAAAAGTAATATTAATTTTTAAATTAAATTTTAAACAGTTTATAATAGCAATCTGGTTTAAATTATAGTATTTATTTCAAATTAAACTAAGTAATAATAAATTAAGCAAAAATTGGAGGAAAAATTTTTCAATTTAACTTGAAGTAACTTTAGTTTCGTATAAAGGAGTACAGTATAATTTTATTTTATAATTATCTAAAGAACATTCAAAATATCGTACTTAAATTAAATATTGACTGATGCTACAAATAACATTGTATTAAACAATTCTTAGATAATATGCTAAAGGTGTTTGTTAATAAGTATTTTTAATACAGTTCTTTTTAATTCGAAGTAACGATCAATCCTGCTATTCGAAAACGCTAGTTCCAATAAACCAATGATTTTTTAAATACAACGAAACTAAAAAATAATCTAGTAAAATATAGTAATGAATTTGATATTAATAAATCACAACGAAATCAAAACACGAATGTACTGGCTTCATATATCGGGGTTAAAATGTATAGGCAATAGTAAAGAAAGAAGGTCTGCAGATGAAATAAAAGATCAAAATACATATAATTAACTAAACTACAGTTCTCTTTAATAACCTCAAAGTTTACTAAATACAAAACTAACAATGACGCAATACACAATATTTGGGTGCTGCCAAACAATGTGCAAAAGTTGTAAATTAATTTTAGGGTATGCGCTGTGAGGTTCAAACGTGTGTAACGGCGCACAGATGGCGCTTGTAGTCAAAATTAGTCTTAAGACTTCCGGGTTACCACTTTCGATTGATTATTACGCTTAAGCTTGAAACAGTGCTTCATTCCATATTATTCGACTCATAGTGTTTATGATATAACGCGTTATTTAAATTTTAACGAAACAAACAACAAATGAGTTCGAGAGACTTAGCATGCTGAGATGCTATACAAAAGATAACAAATGGTGTTATTTTATACTTAATGCAACCAATCAGGGATAACGCGCAAAGCATAGCAAACCTTACACTTTATATATGTTGTGATATTAATTTTCTTAAATTTTTTTTTGGCTTACGAGTTGTTAAAATTTATAAATTACAGAAAACTTCTATTAATTTTAAAATTGTGCGTAAATTTAAACACAAATCACCTTAGAAAGAAGTTCCTAGAATAGTAATGTAGTTCACATACCACTTCGTATTCATAACAAAATCTGAGGGATAAGCCAAAAGTTTTTTTAATATTTCTCCGGTTTTAGAAAGCTTGTTATGTATGGTGTTTTCAATATAAATATAAAGAATAACAATTTCGAGCTAAATACCTGCTCTAGTTTCGGTTAGAAAGTTTGCAACTGCTTACTACAGCTTATTCTGCGAGGTGATATTTTCAAACGGATAATTTCGTTTTCAATAAATGAAGTAAATTAGATCATTTCTGAGCTCAAATCTGCCATATTTTATAAGATATTAATGTTATTAAGTAATTCTGGTGAGTTTGAATTTAAAAAATTTGTTTTTGTTATTTATAGATAGATTGTTATAAAAGGTGACATGGTCGCTAGATTTTGAATAACTCACTTTTTTTGCAGTCCTGATTTGGCCTCTTTCCATTTGTTTATTACTGTTCGTTCTTGATGCAAGATGTGCACCATCTTACGCTAGTGTTAGCACTTTTAGCATTGTAAACACAGGTATTGTAAGCACAAGTAATAAGTAATCAAATACCACGTTTGCAAGTATCTCAAAACAAAATGATCACTTCGTGATCCAAATGGCTTTAAAATGCACCGGAAACATTAACCCGGAAGTATAGGCGGTATGGCGCATGCAGTGTTCCTTAGTGTAGAAAACACCATCCAATGTTCACATTCACTCAACCATCCATTCATATCGATCAATGTGAATTCGCAATCGAATACGCTATCTGGGGAGTAGACCAGTTCCATGTCTTTACCCCCCCTTTTTTTTCTTCCTTTCCCCCTCTTATTAGTTGTATAGGAATGTACTAAATATTTTTCCGAAATTAGTTGACAGGTGTATATTAACGAAAGAACACTACAAAAAGCAACGCGATCTCTCGTTCACCAGTAACACAAAAGCTCTCAAAAAATTTTTGTTCTTAGAGAGAGTTCTATATCCAGTGGAGCCATCTAGTATGTCCTCTGGCAAGAAAAATGGTATTCTGTTTTGAACAACTTTCTTTTTATACTTATTTCATTATTTATATTTATGATTATTTTACTATTTTCTATTATAGTTATTTCATCTTATATTCGAAATTGATAAAATGTGTAGTTTTGCCCCTCTAAAATCTTTTAGTTTTAAAGGTACAATAAGTATCAAAATAACGTGTAATAAATAAGCTTTAATAAAAAGGTAGAATGCATGAAATAGTCTTTAAACTTGCTAACTAAAATTTTTTTTTTTTTGTGTGTGAAGCAATTGTTAATTTACTTAATAGCATTTTTTAAATAATTGTTAGTTTAGATAAAATCTGAAAAAAAATTGCATTAGATTTAAGTAAAAATTGCTTTTTCAATTTTTCTTTCTTGTTTGTTATGACTTCTTTTTTTTTTCTTTTCTTTTTTTTTTCACAATAGCAAACTTATAAATTTTATTAACAAAATTAATCATTTGCTTTTCAAAAAAGTATTATTTTCTTCTCTTTTATAATATTTGTGTAATGATTTTTTCAATAATAAAATACAATTCGCAAACACAAACAATGCAATTTTTTTTTTCAAATTTAATAGTTTATCTCTTTTTATGAAATGGTATTTTCAGTTCTCTGCAATTAATTTATTGTCTTTTATTACCCTCTTACATTAAACATCACTCAGAAGACAAGGATGCCATGTTGTCGTACTTTATTTAAGAATTTTATGTTGGAAATTTTAGTTACACAATTTCAAAGTTGTCATTCTAGCCATAAGGGTAATTCATGATTTTTTTTATATTACAAATTCGTGTTTGAAGTTTAACTCGATACAAATATTTTTAATACTTTCAATTAAACAAATTTTCAATTTCAAAATATCCGCAATTGTTTTTTATGTTTGATGATGGATTTTATTTTTTGCCTTATTATTAGGCATTGTGCATGTAAATAAATTTTGAAAAAGTCATTCGAAAAAATATTTTTTAAGTGCCGCATAAATTTGTAAAGACTTTTTGAATTAGAATTAATTACATCAATCAGTGCAAACTTAAAATATTATTTGAATAAAACCAAAAAATACTAGTATAACAATAACCAATGAATAAAACAGAATATATTAGTTAATATTTAAAAATTAATAATCCTTACCTAACATTTAACAAAAAAATCTCAAAACAGAGAAAAAATTATGCTTGATATTTTTTCTCTCCCTAAAATTTGTAATACTAACAATATGTATTTTTAAAAGTTCAAATAACAAACAACAGTTTAAGAAATAAATTAAATAATTTAATGATTTTAAGAATTTTTTAATCTTAATGATAACAAATTTTATTCCTAATGCATAATTTTTCAAAAAATAAATTTTAGAATATATTTTGGTATTATAGATATAAGAGTAAAAATATCTTTTTGTTAGAAAATAAAAGGGGAAATTTTCGCAAAAGATAAACAGAAAAAGAAAACTTTCTTAATTTTGCATCTAAACTTGATGCAACTTTATAATAATTCAAAAACGATTATATTGAAAAAGTTTCCGTTCCTCATTTTCTATTCTTTTTATTACCCTCTAATATTCAACCAAACTCAGAAGACAAGTAGTTACACGCCATGTTTTATTTAAATATTTAATGTTAGAATAGTTAGTAATACAATTTCATTGTTTACGGTTATCTCGGTTATAACTCACCAATTTTTTTAAGAAAAAATTGCAAACTTTTACTGAAAAACAAGTTTTTCTTTAAACTATAAAGCATTTTTTTCCCCTCTAAATATTTTGAAAATATGACGAGGTAGTTAAAATAAAAGTTAATAAAAACATGGCAATAATTATACTAAACATATTATGGCTAAGAATACACAAAAATTCGGAACAAAATTTTTTTTCACGTTTTATTTAAAGCTGTGCAAGATTATTATAGATTTTATTATAAGTTGTGCAAGAAACTAATTATTTAATCGATTTTTTATATGAAATGATATATTTGTGAGCGAAAAATTATGTCTGAAATATATTAATGAAATATCTAGGTAAATGATAATAAAAAATCCTAAAACATCTGGGTAAAAATTACCTTTAAAATCGAAAACCTAATTTAATCCCAGCATTAAACGCATCAATAGGATACGTTTAACACTTGGATTAAATTAGCAAATTGTTACGTGAAAGACATCCGATAGTTGGGAGGGAAAATGAAGATCGTAGCGTAGCCAGTTAGCAAAATCCATTCGAGAGCGCAAAGTTATAGGTTTTCCCTAGGTGTAGAAACGTGACGTCAAATTGTCGTCATTTTTCTATCCCTAGCTCGTTTGATGGATGCGAGTTTAGAGCTTCTGCTCTACGCCACCTATAGCCATTTAGAATGCCAATCCTCTGACGAGAGATTAAATTAACAATGCGCCGGATCACGCTATTCGTCGAAAATGACATCACTACATGTGGACAGGGATAT
The DNA here is from genome assembly GCA_949128135.1 of Parasteatoda lunata. NCBI lineage: Eukaryota > Metazoa > Arthropoda > Arachnida > Araneae > Theridiidae > Parasteatoda > Parasteatoda lunata. Next base: position 30,900,351 of record OX421981.1, on the reverse strand, counting down.
ATAACTTGATAATTGAATTAATATATAACTTGAATAAAATTAGATATCTTTTTAGTTTTAAAAAGATATCTAACTTCATTTGAACAAACATCTAATTGATTCAATTTCGGGTCTAACTCGGGGATTCATTTGCAGAACATCTCAAAATTAACGGTACATAAGTTTATATGAATGGGTTTTGATTTTGGTGATGTTTTCAAAAGTAATTCCCCCCCTTTTTTTTGGGGGGGGGGGGCTTTTCTCTTGAGCCTTTGGGCCTGTTTTTCAAGAGCTTATATTCAGTGTTGTTCTTTGTTCGACATTTTACAATGTTGTTTACTTGTTTTTACAATGCTAACAATACTTGTGTTTGCAATGCTAAAGGTGCTAACACTAACGCAAGATGGTGCACAGCTTGCAACAAGAACAAACAATAATAAACAAATGGAAAGAGGCCAAATCAGAACGGCCAAAAAAGCGAGTTATTCAAAATCAACCATGTCACCTTTTTTAACAATATATCTATAAATAACTAAAACAAATTTTCACTTCAAACTCACCAGAATTACTAAATAACATTAATATCTCATGAAATCATCTAATTTATTTCTTTTATTGAAAACAAAATTATTCGTTTGAAAATATGGCCTCGCAGAATAAGCTGTAGTAAGCAGTTGCAAACTTTCTAACCAGAACTAAAGCAGGTATTGAGCTACTGTGAGGTGCTCGACTTCGCGAGCAGGTCGTCAGGCTACCTAACCGGGGTGCCAGCCCCTCTGCAGAGGATCAAAATTGTGATGGCATGTCTTCGGATCATCCTTAGGGATGTCTCCCAGACCGTCGCCGATAGCCCATTGTGCAGCTCTAGTTCGACGTAAATGAACTACAACAACAAGAACATTTATATTGAAAACAGCATCCATTGGCGAGATCTTCGCAGGTAATTATATATCACCAGCGAGCTTTCCATGTGACTTAATTCACTGGCGGCATTTTCTGCATAAAGTTTGAATGCTTTATAAAAAAAACTGTTCAGAAATGCGTGAGTAGCAGTGACGCACGATTGCATATGCGACAGTGAAAATGCTCCCTGTTTCTTTAATTTTAATATTTATCTCATGTGGGATGAGAAGTTGGCATCGGCTAAATTGTGTCGGCAACAGTGATGGGGGTTCTACAGATGAAATAACTAAGCTTTAGATTTATATTGTAATTAATGAAACTATGGATTTCTATAAATTATCTAACTATTTTTCATTATTACTGAATACAGAAAAACTCAATTCTAGAAATTTTAATCAATTGAGTAATAAAACTTTCCTTTTGGACTATAGTGTGATTTGCAAACTATGAAAATGAACTGCTTTTAAAATATATTTAAAAATTATTTGAGTACATTATACATTTTTTTAAATACAAATATTGTAATGTTTCTAATATTGAATCGAAGTTTCTTATGCATTGATTGTCAATCCTTTTGCCAACAATTTTAAAGACATTTTGGAAAATCGAATTTTATGATTTTTATTGATAATAAAAAGCTGTGTTTAACAGAAAGCGTAACTCTTTTTATTGTACTCGTGAAAAATTCTTAAAAAATTTTTTAAATAGGTAAGTTATTGTATCAATTTCTATAGACGAATTTGAGAAACTTTAATTCATGATCGTAAATACAAGTGCACCTGCCGAAAATTTCTCAGGGTGTTGAAAATATGTATTATAGTATTTCGAATTATGTGTTTAATTATATTTTTATTGTAGTTTTGGAAAAAAATATTCAAGTTTACGTTGAAATAATTCATAAGTTTCATCCAATAATTTAATTAAGGCTGTTAAACCAACACTTTTTGGTAATTTTTTCACATTGCTTCAACTTGATGCCTAAAAAATAAATTAAAGTTCATATTTTAATTAAATAATGTTAAAAGAAAGAAGCATGATTTCTTGTGTTGCATAGTTTTTAATTTTGTATCAGATTTTTTTCTTTAATACTATATTTTTATTCTATTACCAAGCACCTTTATACATCATTGCATTAGTGTCCCAATTCATTCTTAAGTTTTCAATGTTAAAATAGATTGTTTATAGGACAAGCAAAGTAAATATTAATGGTTTGACATTTTTTTTTATAAGTACTTAAATATTTGGTCGGAATTTGAATAACAAGATGGATGAAAACAATTTTCTCTCTCAAAGACTATCTCTACTGCATTCAATATCAATGACATTAAGTTCCCAATTAACAGAGTTATTATATTAGAAATTTTAGTTATTATTGAAATTATATTTTTAACATTGAAATTTTTACTTTTACGCTGAATTTCAATTTGATTTTCAGCTATACATGTTTTTATTAATTTCTATATCGATCTATATGTATGGGTCATTTAAAAAAAAAACTTTCTTTTAAATTTATTATTTTTATTGTTACTTGCACTTAGATAACAAAATTATTGTTTTAATGTTCATTTGATATTTTTACTGTAGAATCAAATAACATTTTTCAGTTTTTTTTTTAAGCATTTCTTTTTTTCTTTCTGTTACTCTTCCTCTCTGGTACCATGTTCATTGTAACTTTATTTATTGACTTTTTTTAGTATTTTGTTAAATAATAAAGTCTATTTGAAAAAAATATAGGTCAGGTATCAATATTTGTGACTAAAATTCAGTTATTTACATTGCAAGAACATTTAAAGTTTAGCTCTGTTGTCAGCTTTCCTCTTGCTTACCTTTTTCCATTCTCTTCTGTACCATCTATTAGACTTTATTCCCTTAGGTTTAATGATTTATAATTTAATGAGTTACAGTATAAATTTTTTTTTCACTGTTTTAGGTAATTTGTTTTTTATTTAAACTCTATTGAACAATGGTAACAGAAAGATTTAAGCTGTTTTACTTTTTTTATTTTATGTTCTAAATGAAAAAATGCACTGCTGCTTTAAGTTTATGGAAAAGAAACACTTCAAATACAGCAAAAATCTTTATTGGTAGCAATTCGAATATTAATTTCTTTAAGAAAGTTTTTCTAAATACTTCTACATTTTGAAAATGGCCCATACATATAAATGAGTTAATTTTACCATTAAATTTAAAAATGCAACTTTTGCACTTAGTTTATGACTCATGGTAAATCCTACATGGCATGTAACATGCATTCTTTGTAATAGCTTAAAAGAATACTGACCTTAAGCGGAAGTAAAATAATTATTAATTTATTAGATTTTTAGGTGGGTGAAATTGCTCTCTATTGACCTTTTTTCCTGGCATTGATACATAAATATTTTTTATTTTGAAATGTATTTAAATGTTGCATATCATGCAATATTCTAACTGATCATTCGTTTATTGGTTTAAACTAGGTTATTTTCAATTAATTATAAAGTGCACATCAAAAGCCTCAATTTTTTTATTAATGAGTTGGTGCTAATGATAAATAAGCTAATGATTAAAATAATAGCTAATGATTATAATAATAACTAATAATTAAAAAGTGGAACAAACTAACAGCAAAAAATAAATTTTTATGTATATTTAAGTTCAAATTAATTATTTAATTTTTTTCTTCAATTTCATTTCAATATCTAACTTTTTCTCAATTTCATAATTTTAACACCTCAATTTTAATGTTCCAGAAAAAAGGTTTTTAAATTTCAGTAGTTTTGAGCTAAATAACTTAAAAGTCAAACATTTGATATTCTAGTGGAAGAATCACAAGTGTTTTGACTTTTAAGTGGTATGTGACCTGACTACCTTTGTACTTTAATGATACTAGTTTTGTGAAGATATTTAAATGGTGGTTGAAATTGTTTTTTTTATATTACTGCCAGGTAAAATATATGAAATATTTAAAACAGCGTGATGTATATATATTACTACAGTTAGTGTGCGTAATTTCTACTCTCCATTGGGGATTTAATATTTAAGGCTGGTGAGTAAGTTTCAGGGTTATGTTCTAGTCTTGAGTGGCTGAAATTGACTCTAGTGTAACAGAAAAAGGATTTGACACAAGAGCTGCACTTATGCGTGAAAAACAGTGATATAGTATGGGGGGAAATATTAAAACCATTGAAACCCTTTATGACAATGCTATTTTAATTTAATATTGTTTTCACTTTGCCGTAAATATGTTTAACATTTTCAGCTTGTGGTTCCATTTATATGGTTTTGGTCACTAAAAAGTTCATTGTTATACTATATCTTTTAACATTTTAAAAATTGTTCATATTTTTCATGAAAATAGTGGCGAGCTGAAAGTTAAGACTGGCTAGTATCTTTAGAATTGCAATTTCATGCCTTGTACAGCTCCCCTCTTCTATTTGCTATTGTAATAGAATTCAGAGATCAGTGGATCAGAGAATGACATGCTTATTAGAGCTAATAATGTAAAATAACATAAAAATAATTTAATATCTAAAAAATAAAATGTAATTGTGTGTTTACAGAACAGCACTTCATCAGGGGACACACTGGAGCCTTTCTGTTGTTAGTGGCTGAAGCCAAAACTAACAGTAGTTTTAGTTTTGGCTTCAGCCACTGACAACAGAAAGGCTCCTGTGTGTTTACAGACAGTGTGTCCCCTGATGAAGTGCTGTTCTGTAAATACACAATTGCATTTTATTTTTTAGATATTAAATTATTTTTAAGTTATTTTAAATTATTTTTATGTTATTTTACATTGTTATTAGTTTTAAAATACAAATTTGGTTTTTAGCTGCATTGTGCGCTGTTCCAGTTTGAATTGGATTAATAATTGTTTTGTGGTTTTCCTACCTCAAGTATTATAATTTTGAAATAAGTTTTTGAATTGTGTTTGGGGTTATGCTTATTAGAGCATTACTCAGACAGAGAGTTACACAGTTGAAAGATACACATGGACAGGAGAAATAGAAAAAAACATCAGAGAAACAGAATTACTTGTATTTATAGCCTTCTTGGACTCAAACTCAACATCCAATCAAAATGAGAATAAGAAGAAAAATGCCAATTCTTTATTTATAAAAATTATTATTAGGATTTAAAAGATTTAAAATTTTCTAATTTCAAAAATTGATCTCAATCAATGAATATATGTGACCCTATTTAAGCTTTTTCTTATTAAGCCACAATAACCCCCCTAAATTATTTAAAATGTGTTTTCAGCTTTTTTAGCATGCTAGTCTAATTGTATATTTGTATAATACAGTTAGACTGGGTGTTTGTATAAGATATAATTTGTGGGTAATATCTTGAAATTTTTCTTTAAAGGAGAAAATGTTTCTAAATGTCATTTTTTTAAGTGATTTAAAATCAAATTTTAGGTGTTTTTGTTGATTTGCTGAGTTTTTTATGTATTCAGTGATACACTATCTGGTCAAAATTATCGACACAATCAGTCGTACATTAAATCGACACTCAGTTGTACATTAAATCGACACTCAGTTGTCCATTAAAATCGACACTCAGTCGTCCATTGAAATCTACTCTCAGTTGTCTATTAAAATCGACACTCAGTCGTCCATCAAAATCGACGCTCAGTCTTCTATTAAAACTGACACTCAAGCATGTCACTTAACCTTAAAAATTTATTTCAGTGTGTCAATCGCAGCTGAAACAAGTATTGGCTGTGAAGATGGGAGATTAGGCTGGCTATGTAATCTGCATTCTAATTCAAGGTGTTCTATATGGTATAGATCCGGCTCTTAGACAGACAGTCTAGTTTTTGAGCACCCATTTTGACTTGTCTTAGTGTGAGGAAGGATCTTGCTGAAAGAGAAATAGGCCTCAGAAATATTTTCTTAGAATTAAGAGAACACCATTGTCCAAAATGTCCACGTACATCCCAATGTCATATTTTTAACCACAAGGATTAAGGTACCCAGGCCAAACCATTAAGCTTCTGCACACTATGATGCTGTCACAACTAAACTTCACGGATGACACATTGCATTCACTTGAGAACTCGGCGGGTATCTACCAAACGAAGTTGCATCTATCGCACAGCTACACTGTAAGCGAGATTCCTCACACCAAAGAACATTTTTCCGCATGCATTTTGTACTATTTAACCAATTTATATCACTGCATTTAATGTTTCACATTCTGTTGAGTGATGTTCAGTTTGTGAATGGTTGCACTACGATTGAATTTCAGGTTTTTTAACTCTCCATGACCAATCCTGTTAATAGTACTAATGCCTGAAGAAATTTAAAACTTCTGAGCGATTTCAACCAAAAAGAATGTACAATTTTGTTTCACAACCCTTTTAAGAATTTAATATCTGTTCATGAATTTTTTCTGTCTTTCACCTCTACTTTCTACAGTTACACTGTCGCGACATTTCCACTTCCGTTCCGCGACATTACAATTATATCACTAACAATGAATTTTGACTTCTGAAAATATCCAACATTTTGCACATTCACATAAGTGGTCCAACAATATCCAACATAAGTGGTCATTCTACTAAGCTGCCATGATCTAAGTCTCTAAGCTTTTTTAACTTATTCATTGTCACACAGACACATAAATATGATTTGACAAACCAGTATATAGCTTCCAATTGTGCATTAAATTATATAACCTACCAGGTCCACTTCTTGAGGTGGTGGTTTGAATACTTTTGTCCAGGTAGTGTATAACTTAAATTTTAATGTGTCAAAATTTTTATTATTAGAATTTGAATGACTTGATTTACGATATGCAGAGATAAAATTAGTATTTTACTGGTGTGAATATTACTTTCTTTCTTTCCTTTTTTTTTTAAAAATTTTCTTTGCAAATTTAATTTAGTTCTGAATGTTAATTTAAATTTTTTTTTTTTCTTCCAGTTTTTGGTAGAAATGAACAAGAAATTAAATAAAGAAATTTCCATTATACAATAAAGCCACATATTTATCGTAATGGGCAACAAAGTCTCATGTTGCTCTTGTCAGAGTCCAACTTTTGCAAGAAAAGTTGATGAAGGTCATCTGGATGATTATAGCCGAAATTTCTATCCTGATGAAAGTATATCCAATCTTCAGCATATAAGTGAAAGAGAACCAGAAGGTACATTGTGATGTTTAGAAAGTTTATTTAACTACTGAGATTTTAATTTAATTATTATTTTTCTTGTGAATGATTAAAAATTTATATTTACTCGAACAATATTTGAGTGATTACAAATCTACATTCAGTTGTTTTTTAAAACAATAATGCATAAAAAATATGTTTTTTTATTCTTTTTGCTGTTTTAAAACTTGTTGCTGAGAAAGTTTTAATGTTTATTTCAGTTGTTAGTGAAATAAAAATAATTTATATAATGTATCAGTGATTCCGCTTACGTGCCTATTTTTTTTGTTAGTTTCAAATACGCCAAAAATCATAGGGAACAGACAAAAAAAGTTTCATTCTGTCCTATGGGGAGATGTGTTATTCTCTTAGCAAAGGAGAAAAAAAAAAAAAAAACGGAATGCCAGCTGATTTAAGTAGACAGAATAAAAAAAGAAAAACGTTAAAAAATTTATTATTATTTTTTTTTTATTAATAGCAAAATTAAGAAACAAAAATAATTTTGAATATCAAATTAGATTACTGTTTTCGATAAGGCAAGTGTTGGATCAGCTCTAATTAAAAATATTGATTTCAAATTTCGCTCTTTTCTTGTTTCGAAATTTCTGTTTAGTGTACCAATTGATCAGCTTTCTTAGAATTTTAGATTTTTTTAAAAATTTTAACTAGATTCTAGCAACAACTAGACTTTTTATTTTCGACCACTTTAAATTGACTGAGCTAAAATATTGTAAAAAGATTTATTTTTAAAAAAAACAAAAACATATATATCTAAACTGAGGAATATTTGAATTCAAAAGGGAAGCAAAAAATCTACATGTCATCTTCACAGATTGTTTTTTGATTGAGTTTAAAATAATATTGGCTACATGACAGAGCTGACTCTAGTTGTTTGAATCTCATAGTTTTTATAAGTTAATTTAACTCGTTTATATTAAATAATGTAATTTTGTTTTTATATTTTGTTGCAATGTTAATTAAAATTTATTTTAGTTTTTACTTTGATTGGTTTATTTGTGACCATTTTTACTCATGAATAAAAACTTTTGCATGCTATTTTATATATATTATATTTGTGTTTTTTTATTCATCTCCCACAAATTGTGCTCCGTTTTTTCCTACCACAAATTTACAACCCTATCTATAAGTCTTGATTTTTATTTTCAGATTTTGATGCTGATCCATCTACTCACCCAACTGCTGGTCCATTATTTATGCAAAGATCTAAAAGTGATATGAGATGTGAGTTCTTAATTTTGCTCATTGCCCAGTTAATATGTTTGAAATTTTGCACTGTATGAAAATTTTTATTAAATACAATTGCAAAACTTAAAATTTAACTGCAAAAGATTTATACTCACTTAAAAAAATTCAGTGTTTTCTTCACCAGCATAGATTTAACAATAATATTAATTTTATATGTTAAAATTATGTAATTTATTTAAAATGCAAATCAAGTTTAATGTCATGCAAAACAAATTATTTGGACTTCTGTACAAATAATAGTTAGGGACACTATATTATGAATTTTGCTGTAGGTTGTCCCCCACTATGATCATGGTAGTATGATGCAGTGGTTTCAGAGAATACCACCCAATACAAATGGTAAATTATTCTATTTGTAGACACCAAACAGACAGACCCACCCTAGCCTTCCAAGTTTCTAACAATGTATTAACTTGGGTGTAATGTTGATCTAGTAATTTATATAAGATTATCATCTATTTATCTTAACATTTGTCTACCACAACATTTGATAAAGCTTCTTTAAGTTACTTTGTTCTGAATTGTATGCATACTTTTAATGAGTTCTCTTTTAAGTAAAATTCAATTAAAATTTCTAACTACTTTAGGAAATATTATAAATTTTATCTTTAGGTAATTTTTCTCCATAAATTTATCATGCATCCCTTTTTTTTAGATTTTCGAGAGAAAAGGAGAAGCCATAGTAATGTAAGTATCTTTATGTTGATTCATAAGTGATGTTAATAGGAATTGGAATATATGATTCTTAATTACACTAATATAAAAATCATGTAGGATTATTTTAAACTTGCAATAAGAATTAAGAAGTGTGATCTGTTAATTGCATTGATATGAAAAAAGGTATGTGACTTATAAATTGTATGAATACAAATTGCTGAAAGGGATTTGAAAATCAAGTTATTGTAATTCCAAACTTGGGTTGAAATGAATGCTGATTTGTATATCACTTTCATACATATGTAAATCTTAATCAAATAGTAAATTGCCTCAAACTTGAAATTTAATTAAAAATCACTTAAAAATAAAGAGGAATGATTTGAAATCCATGCCTTCACATATCGTGAGTAATTCCTAAATCATGTTCATAAGAATATTACTATGCAATTTGTAAATTGTATGACTATCAATTTTTATGTTAGATTAGTAAATTTTGTGAAGGCTAGTTATGATACCTGATTTGAAAGTAATGATGTCAATATAAATGTGATTCACCAAGCTTATGTATGCCATTATCATATATTATATTATGAAGAGAGTTTTTTCTGAGTTTTATTTTTAGGGTATTGATTATCCAACGAAATAAAATATTCTTTCTTTTTTAAACGTTTTTTTTTTTTTTAAACATGTTTGTTCTCATGTACATATTTAAACTTACTTGGGTAACAATGTGAACTACACTTGTTTAAATGGTCATTTTTTTAAATTTCATGTTAGTTGGTCATGACATCATTCCTTTTCTGTACTACAAATGTACTTTAGTCTCAGTTGAAACTTGTTCAAGTTGTATTATTTTTGTTGCCTTTCAGTTACTCTGCCAGAGTATTTGTCAGATGTTGTGTTTATTACAAGTTCATATATCTTTAAAAAAAAAAAAAAAACTTATTTAAATGGAACTTTATTACTGACTTTTTGAAAGTTATTATGTTCAGGAAGATTGATGTTTTGCAGCTGTTAGACTATCAGTATATGAGAAACTTTCAAAATTTTACTATAAGCACTGATAAATTGCACTAAAAGAAGTAAATGGCCCCCCTTTAAATTCCATACAAATATTAACAAGAATTTAAAAAACAGAGCTTTCCATCATTATTGAAAATAAGATTTTTAAAAAAAGGAATTTTTAGGATTTGTTTTATGGTACTTTGATTTCTTAAAAAGCAAAAGTCACATTATATTTACCACATTACACTAGATAGATGGGAGCCTATTGTGTGGTCAATTAAACTGTATGTTCTATAAATAGATTACAATATTTCTGTTTATGAGTGCTATGCAATTTTGTATTTCATGTAATCAAAGATTTATTTATTTTTCAGTTACTAGAAACTAGACCTTTAAAGAAATCAAGTTCATGTTCCACTATTTATTTAGATGATAGCACAGTTAGTCAACCAAACTTAAAAAATACGATCAAGTGTGTTGCCTTAGCAATATATTATCACATTCGCAATCGGACATCTAATCGTACCCTAGATATATTTGATGAAAGAATTCACCCATTGTCGGTAAGTATTATGTGTTTATAATTTTTAATTGCTAACTATCAGTTTCAAACTCAGTTAAAAGTAATTTTATCCTTTTTTCTAATTTTTGTTAAAAATTATCTGTAAAATTGCTGGGCCATTTGTACCTTAGAAAAAAAGAAGCTGGTACTTAACTATTAATTACTAGTTTATTTTAAGGAGGAGTAAAAGAATCCCGACTTGGAGACTTATTAACAATTATAACTTTTATGTAAGACTGTTTCTGATGGTTTAATATAATTATTTATAAATCTTGGTATTTATAAAATCTTATTTCTTCCGAAAACTAGTTAGAAAAGAAATTTTTTCTCTCCCAGTTTTTTCACTTTTCTGAAGTGCGAATAGGTCTATATGTTAAATATATTAAAAGTTTGATATATTATCCATGGCCAGTAGGGCTGGGCAATGCATCGGAAAACATCAATGTTGTGGAATCATCGCCATTTCAATGTTTAGGTTGGCCTCTTTTTCGAAGCGTCGAAAATTTCGATGTACGCGCGATGAGTTAGTAGTTTCCCGATGTATTGTAGACATCGATGTCTAGATTTGCCTCAAAGAGCAATTCTCCCGATGTATGTTTTCCCATGTGTTTTTACCTTCGCGAATCATCGAGCAACAATGTGCAGACGTGATGAATTCCGATGTGACTAGGAGTGAAACTAACGTCCATGAATCTATCTAAGGACGAAAAAGTGCTTTCTTGAATTCATGCAAATCCAAGAAAAGAAAGTGATTCTCTGAGGATGATTTTTGTTTTCTTATTTGATAATACTTTAAGATCGTTTTTGATATCTGTTCTGATAAGTCTTTATTTTTTTTACCTATTTATTTTATTTATTAATCTTTTATTTGTTAAATCTGAGAATTTCATTCCTTCAATATGGATACAATTTTCACATTCATAATTTTGTATAAAGCTGCAATTTTGCATATAGACCACGTTTTCAATAAATGTAAAATGATAATTATTATTGTTAGAAATTATAAAAAATCTAATATTTTTACAAAAAAGTTTGGCAAACGAGTTTTTAAATTGAAAACTTATTAAATGCAAATTTTCTTTTTAAAACAGTCGTTTCGTTTTCAGTTTGTTCTTTCTTTATTTATAACGTATTTTATAAGAGTGTGCAGCTAAATTTTACATTCACGAAATATAGTTTAGCTACATAATATATTAGTTTAGCAATAATTATGAAAATAAGTTTTCAAATAATTGATTTCTAGAATATTGAAGCCATAATAATTAATTTCCATCGTATCCTCTTCCAGAAATTTTGTTTTTATACTCTATTTCCTCAAAAATATTGAAGATAGTAAATAAATTCTGGAGAATGAAAGGCGAAGAGGTTACACGTATCGTCTCTTTTACGTTCTTTATCTTTCACAATCAATCAAGATTTTTTATAATTGTATGCTGAATGCGCATTTTAAGTTTGAATTTATTTTTATAATTGTATCGATTTTATTTTGACAGTTGGCTTACATACTTTGCGCCAGGCTAATACTTTTGGTCTACTGATCGGATTTTTATGTATTATGGCTTAATCTTTAGTAGTTCGAGGAAGAAACCTCAAATATGCTAATTAGTTTAAACCGATAATATTTTTAATTACGAAGTGAGGCACAAAAACGTACTTATCTGAATAAATTTTTCGACGGATTATGACTCATGACCCCCAAAATATAGGGCGTAGCCATAATCTGAGAAATATAGTCCTAATAATGTCGTCAGGTGAGCAATCAAAAGTTAGGACCTCTTAATGTTACTTTTTGCGCATTTCGTCATATCTCGAGAACTTTTTACTGGAATTGAAAAATTTTTAGCACGCAATTGTAGAATTCGTTTATCCAAAGATAATTTTATGCAAAAAAATTTTGAATTGTAAGGTATACAATTTTTTTTAAAGAATGTTAATTTTTTATTTTAAAATATAAAAGTTAAAATTAGTTGAATAGTTTCTGAAAAAATAAATTTCAAGACTCTTTGAAACCTGATTACTAAGTCAAAAGTTATTCAAGGTAATTTTTTTTATGCACTACAATAATCTTTCACCATCCACAAATATCAAATATGAATTACTGAAATATTCATATTAAGATACATTTATTACAACATAAAATCTGAAGAAAAAAAATGCACAGTTTTCTTCAAATTTTTTTTCTAGAAAAATTATTTCTTAATGTAATGTAATAATTTCTTATTGTGTTTTTGTCTAAGATACATAACAATCTTTAAGTACCTTGTAAATTAACAATAATTTTTCTTGGCCAAGGTTGAAATACTATTTTTTTTTACCCTTCTTAATTCTTCCTTAAAGATAATTTACTCATTTTTTTCAAAGCTGCATGTAAAATTTTAGCGAATTATTCGTTTTACTAGTTAACTATTTATTTATACATTCTTTTTATTTAAATTTTATTTTATTTTCAGCAAAATCAGAAGGTTGAAAAGATGCGTTTTGTTTAAATTGAAAATACAGTTTTGAATTAGTTTAATCAAAGAAAAAAATAGTCGAAATAAAAATAATAAAAAAATAGGGGGGGGGGAAAGCATTTACAATAAATATTTTTTACAAAACATTGATATACAGTGTAACGTCCCATATCCGGACGTCCCTTTTACGGAAGAGTCCATTTCCCGGACACTTTTTAACAATCAAAATAAACAAACATTTCTTCACCTTTCCCTCTCTTAAAAAAAAAAAAAAGTCTTTTGACAGGTTTTTTCCTTTCTTAGCTTCTAGTGATTTATGCATTGAACAAATAAATCAACAGAAAGGGGAACAGAAGATCTACCAAGACCATACCGTTAGTGAAGCTCCTCCTTTGGAATGCAGGAAAGGGCGGGGGGGGAGATTTGTTTTCAAAGGAGCACAACTGAGTCCCCTCCACTTCTTCTTTCCTATGCAGCTGGCTAGTAAAAGAGGCATTTCCTGCAACCTTTTTATTAGAGTGTTAGAGAAAGAAAAAGTACTTTGAAAAAGTGTAAACACAACAAACGTTAAAGTGGAAGGGGAATCCCCTTTAGTCACACAAGAAAAAATAAAGAGAACCCAATCAGCATGCCACGCCTTTATGCTTGATTGATAGCCACTGATGGGAGAGAAAATAAGAATTTTTTCACTGCCCCGCCCTCAACTTGAATGAAAGGAGGAAATGAATTTTCTTCTCCACCTACCCACCTTAGTGAATGACGGGAATTTCCCCTTCTTGCTTGAATCGTTCTAGCTCAAAATGGCGGAGAGAGCAATTAATATTTTTCGTTTTCTATATTTATTTTTATAATAGCAATAATTATTTATTTTCTAATATTTTGTTTTTGATTGATTAGTTATCATTCTAATACTAAAACATTATTGCCTGAAAAATAATGTTTAATTTTTTGCTTCTTAGATTCAGATCATTTTAAGTTTTGTTTACCTTGGGGGTCTATTATAAGGAAAAATCGAATATACGGACTTGGGGAAGTCCCGCCGATTCCGGATACGCGACTTTCCGCTGTACCAGGTTATAAAGAGTCATAGATTTATTTTACTCCTACCTTTACTTTTTTCCCCATTGATTATATTTTTTATAACTTTTCCATTAAGGAAATCGAAGCCAACATTCAATTATAAATCACTTAGTTGATAATATATTCCTATAAAATTAATATAATTTGTATAATGTTAGTTTGATGCATTTTGGCAAATTTTCACTAAATATCCCTCTCTTGAAATCTTACTCTCTCCTTTTCCCAAGCACACAAAGTTTAAATTTTAAAAATTTAATATATGGATGATTCTCACGAAACATGACAATTCGGACCAAAAAATTTCTTCAAATTTAAATTCTTCAAAATAATCTAAATTTTTTTTGTATACTTCTTTAGTTACACTGATTAATACCTTAGAGACAGCAGTGTAGTTTATTGACATTTGCTCGAGAAAAAAAAAAAAAAAAAAAATAGAAATTCACCAAATCTTGAATGCCAGGAAAATGACATATTAGCTTATAAATTTGAAAAAACAGAAAAACAGTCATTTTAAGCTATTAGTAAGTAACAAAACCTAGGCCTTTATGTTAGGTGAACCATGAATTGCCTAAACTAATTATTTCATCCACTGTAGAAAGAATCAAAAATGTTTTTATTGCTGATATGTACAGAATAAAATTGTGCGTAGTAATCAATCATTAAATAAAAAAAACAACTTTGATTACTTTCAGTCATATAACAATCTTACGTAAACTTGATATTAGGTTAATATTCGCTTTACATTCAACTGTTTAAAAAATTTTTCTGGTAACTGTTTTAATGTCATGTCATTCAGAAACCAGGAAAATGACAGCCAGGATAATGACAAATTCGCCATTTTATAGCATATAACTTTACTTTAATTTAATATTTTGGCCTAAGACGGTTATATTCTGTAGAAAACAACAGAATTTCTTAAAATGACTCAGATAAATCTATGTAGTTTATGTTATTTATGATTTCAAGAAGCCAGGAAAATGACAACATGAAAACCTACTCACCTTGAAAAATCTTTTGAAATAGATTTTGAACCAGAAAATTGGTTCTTTATTCATGTAACAAGACATGTTCATATAGGAGGGTATCTAATCAATCTATTAACATAAGATATTGATTGCCGGCTCTAACTATTTTGGTTATAAACCACTAAATAAAAGTAGCCAGGGAAATGACAGATTTTCTTGGGACAAACAAATTATTGACAGCAAAAATTATTTTAAACGAAGTTTTTGTAAATAATACCCTCTGCGTATATTCTAGAAATGCTTACAACGGTTGAGATAAAAAAAAATAGATATTGAAAAATTTATGGGAAGCTTTGAAGCTAGTTATTATTGGATACATTGTTTGGGACATGCCAGGAAAATGACATTTTGAAGTTCAATTAAATTTTTTAACTATACAAAACAGTCATTGCTAGTGCAGTCATTTTAAAATGTTAACAGCGATGCTATTTATTGATTTTTTTTTAAAAAAGGTTCTTTTAGTATAATAGTATTAGATCTTGGAGCAAGGGACAGTGAATTGTCATATTTCGTGAGAATCACCCATATATATATTTAACCCACTGACGGTTCTGCACATAAAAAGTCGCATTTTAAACTGCAGTCTTCTCCGCATAGCAAAACCGGTTTTTCCATGTTAATGTATAGGGGAGAAACATTCTCCCAATTTTGCCCATTTCCTTAACTGCCAGTGGGTTAAAATTTCAGTTTTAGTTTTACTTTACAGTATCAAATAAATAAAAAGCAAAGTTGTGCAAGTATGCAAAACCAAATGTGAAACAGTAACGTGACATTGCGATATTGGAGTGGCGATGCTTCAATCTTAACACCGCCCAGTCCTAATGGCCAGGGTTCCCACGATACTTGTAAAACCTTGAAAGTCTTTGAGTTTGGTTGAAAAAAATCAGGGCCCTGAAAAGTCCTTGAATTCTGCTACAGGGTACTTGAAAAGTACGTTTTTTTTTTGGAATTAAAATACTACTAATTTTTCTTACAAAAAAGTAGTAAAAAAATAAATAAATTCAAAGGAAAATTATAGAAATTCTGATTAATGCAATTTTTACTGCTTGAAGTGAAAAGGGTTTAATGAAGATGCAAAACTTTTCTCTCCTAGATTTTTCAGACCAGATTATTGTTCATCTCTCTGATGTTTTGAAGGCTGAAATTTCTAGCAAAATTTAGAATTTGTAGTCACAGCTTTCAAATGATATATAGTGTTTAATTGATTTAGAAATTTGTTCAATGTGTTTACTTCATTATTACGAGAGGTTAATATTGTTATCCTATTTGTTCTTTTAATTTACGTATGAAAGATAATTAATTTTTTATCATTTATAATCAAATTTTTACATTTATTTTTTACTACTAATAAATAAAATTCAGTTCTGCAGGTTTCATTGATTATGAATAAACATCGTGATTCACATTAAACTAATTCTTGATTTATGGACAGGAACTCATATAAAATGTTTTACAAATTGTGCTTTAACTGAAAATGATTAATGAACCCTTCTCATCATAATTCATATTAAGGTATTTCATGATTCACATTAAGTGATTTATCAGTCACATATCATGATTTCAATTAAAAGTTATTTCTGAAATATATAACGTGATATGTATTTAAGTAATTTCAGAATCATGCCTCACAATTCTCATTCTAGTAGTTTACAAATCATACACTGCGATTCACAGAAGAGAGATTTAAGAATTACCACCCACAATTCTCATCAAAATGATTTAAAAAATCACACACAGCTGTTCTATATTAAGCATCTTTCGAATCACAAATTGCATCATAATGATCACTATTCACGTGAAAACTATTAGCTAATCACGCAACAGAATTCACATTAAAGTGATTTATGTATCGAGACTTACTTTACATTTCTTATAATTTTGATTTAAATATAGTATATCTAGAACTAAACTAAACTCAGTGGCGTGACAGCCCAAGGCCTACTGTGGCCATCTCAGTTTTCTTGACCTTGGGCTCTGGGGTCCAGGAGCAGACGTTCCGGTTAGGTTGTCAGCCGAACCCGAAACCCTTAGTGTTTAGTTCCCAAGCATGCTTGGTACTCATTTATCGACCCACTGAAGGGGTGAAAGGCTGAGTCAACCTTGCCCGGCCTGAGGATCATACCCAGGACCTGTGGCACGAGAGTGTGAAGTGCTACCACTCAGCCACTGGGCATCATATAGTATATCTAAATTCCTATAAATGCGATTTAAAAACTACACTTAGTGAAAATTACGCGTATTCACAAAATTTTAAAAATCACACTTCACATTTTAATGATATATTTTAAAGAAAATAAGGCTCGGTAAGTCTTAGCTATCTGTAAAATATTGTTCTACAATCAATTTTATTATGTTCAAAATACATTACTGATATTCTGAAGTAACAAAATAGAAAATTTGATATTAAAATTGAAACAGATATGTTAAATGGATATATTTTGATAATTGATCTAATTATATACATTTCCTGCAACCTAAAATTAGATCTAACATATTAAGCAAAAGTTTTTATATTTCAATAACCGTGCAATTACACAAACTTTATCAATTATTTACAATGCATGTTTAATGTAATATGCATTATACACTCATTCACTTTCCTTAATTCTAATTCACTTCATTAAATTTTTGATGAAAAGTTTCACTGATGCTAGTTTTAAATGCTGGCTAGTATCCTATGTCAATTGGAGTTTTTTTTTTTTTTTGTCATTAGAATTTTTCAAAGTGATTTGAAACAGCAATGTAACTATCAACCATGTGTATTATTAACTGATAAATTTCATAAAAAAAATTTTTTGTTGTCAAATTTCTGCTTCTACGTAATTGTAAAATCTGGTTGACATGTACTTTAGCATATAACAATAATACCAATAGATCCTTGAAAAATGTGATTTTAGGTCCTTGAAAGTCATTGAAAAGTCCTTGAATTTTTTTTAAAAAATTGAGTGGGAACCCTGATGGCATATGTGTTTCACAAATGATTGTACAGATATAAAAATTATGTATTATAACCTCTTAAAAATAGCTAAATATTCACTGTGATGTCGATAAGTATTTAAGAGGAAATATCCTTTCTCTTATGTGAAACAAGCATTATTTTAATAATAGATAATTTAATTAAACATTATTTAATGTTTTAAATCATAAACGCCGCAGAGTATCTCTACAAAATTACAATAAAGGTTTCAAGAACATTGCAGAGCTGAATCATATTTAGAGAATCTTGCTTGTTACTATAAGTATTAAGAGTTGCAAACATAATTATAACTTGCATTATTTTTTACTTATTTTTCTTTTTCTTTCTTTCATTCCTAATAACAAATTTATTTTTAATTTATAGAAAGATAAGATCCTAGATGATACTGATTTAAAAGATCCTGACCATCGTAGTATATGTAGATTTGTTAGAACCTTATTTAGTGCTGCTCAATTAACTGCAGAATGTGCCATAATAACTCTTGTAAGTTCTATCTTATTTACATTGCATTATAAAAGTTGATATTTCTGTAGAACTTGGTCAGTTATGTATTAATATTTAAAAAAAATGAAAACTAAAATTTGTTTGGTAATATGTAATCATTTATATAAATTACATATTACCAAATTCCTTTCTCATTTCTATAAATTAAGCAATTGCACCAGCTGACTCACTTTTAACTTTGCACCAGTTAACTTTCTCTTGTAAGTCTTATAAGATTTTAAATGTTAAAGTTGTGATATTTTATATTAATATGAACTCAGCTTTCAGAAAGGTATATTTATCCATGCTTATTAAAAAAGAAAAAGAAAAATTTAATTATATCTTTCTTTTATAAATAAATAAGAAAGTTTCAAGTAGCATTAAAAATAAACAAAAAGATTCTTATTAGATCATAAAATTAATATTTTTAAATTATTCTGAAAAGAACCATTCTTTCAACTCCTGCTTATAATAGTTGTGAAAAAATGTGCATAAATAATAATGGCACTTTTTCTAAAAGGTTATGTGATCTTTCAAAATACTTTAATTATTTTGTCCAGGGTTGCTACGCTACTTTGAAAAGTTAGGGAATTTAATAGTTTTGAACCAAAATCTTGAAAGGTGGAGTTTGATTCTCCAAACATGCAACCTTTACTCTAACATTTTCTATAGAACACATTTCCTATGCAACTGAATTTTAACTGATAGTTTTATATTTAGGTTTATTTAGAGAGACTTTTAACCTATGCAGAAATAGATATTGTTCCTAGCACATGGAGACGAATTGTTTTGGGTGCAATTCTTTTATCTTCTAAAGTTTGGGACGACCAAGCAGTTTGGAATGTAGATTATTGTCAGATTCTTAAAGATATTAGCATAGAAGACATGTAAGTTTAATTTGGTTGACTTTCGTAATTTTCATTTTTATCACTTGTATATGTGCACAAGATAAGAAATGGGGCACCTTATCTTTCTATTTATTGATCCCATCTGCAGTGCAGTCTTAGTGGTTGGGTTAAGTGATTATCTTTACGTATGCTAAAGCATTATCATTGAAATAATAAGTATTTTTTTATTTGTTGCTTCAATTCCAGGTTGGCAAAATTTTGACAATTGTCAGTTTTTGATGGTTTAAATCATAGATAAAATTGTCCAATGAAGAACCTTAGAGGTATCATTTATGTTGTAGCATAAATTCATATTTTAAATAGCTTATTTTAGGTGCTGCTGAAGATTAAACATTGAGTACTACTTTTCTTATAAAATTTAACATATGTTGGAAGAAAATGTTTTGAAAAAGAAAATCCTTTTATTACATAAATTAACTTTAAATATAGTTCACTATGTGCTATCAAAAGTGCGAAAATTCTATGTTGTTTTAAAGAAATTCTAATAATAGAAAAAAATTAGTTTTAAATAATTCGAAATTTATTAATTTTTTTAAATTCAGAAACAGATAAATCAGCATAAATAAAATTTTTGTCCAAGTTGCTTATACTGCTGTTGATAATGCTAAAATAAAATGTAGATAAATCAAATTATAATATAAAGTTTTGCCTCTGAATAGTTAAAGTTGTAAGTTTTCTGTTTTATTACCATGTCTTATTGCCTTTTTTAGGAAAGTCTCTTATAAGTGGAAAATGAAATTAACTTGTAAATATTCTATTGTATAGTGTTTCTAATGATATATAATTTGTTTTAAACTTTTGATTTATGTAACATTTTTATACAATCATGGAACTTCTTTCAAAAAATAAATAAAAATAGCACTTTTAAATCAAGAGCTTATGTTTAAATTGTGTTTATCACATCCTTATTGAGACATTTATCATTAAAGATGAATATTGGCATCGCTTTTCAGGCATCACTATCATTCCTGTAGTTTCTACTACAATTTTTGAAGTAGTTACTGTCACTAAAATTAACTCACAGTACTTTAAATGCTAATTCAAAAATATATTACATTAATGCTAACTGTTAAAGTGTGCTATTTCTTTATTGATTTCAAAAATTATTATTATTTTCTGTTATCAGTTCTTTGGATTATATGTTAAAGTGAATCTCTATAGACTCATATTTGTTACTTTATATAATTTCTTTCAATTTTATACTTAAAATTGTCGAAAGAATTTTATTTATTTATTTGGTTCTAGGAATGAGTTAGAAAGACAGTTTCTTGAAATGCTACAGTTCAATATTAATGTTCCTGCTAGTGTATATGCAAAATATTACTTTGATTTACGAAGCTTGGCTGATCAAAATGAATTAACATTTCCTACTGAACCTTTGAGTAAACAAAGAGCTCAGAAACTGGAGGTCTGTTTCATTAATGATTTTAATGTGCATTGTTATTGACTTATTTTCTTTTATTTTTAAGGTATATATAAATATGCAGCTAATGTAGTGTTAAATAATTTAGTGCTGATGTTAATTTAAAATTTTAATTTTTGTTAAGATCAGTGCTGTGAAATTTTTAAAGTATAGTTTATTTTTTTGATAAGATAAAAAATTACTAGTGTTTTCCTAACTTAAGTTGATACTTCTAAAAATAATGAAGATTGTCTATTGTGTTTTCAAGTCCAGGTGAATTGAGTAGACCTGGCCAACCTTAAAAGGAGATTTCTCAAGGCAACACTTTTATTTGTATTGTATAATTGCTTCAACTTAAAATGTTAACGACATTGACGTTACTAATATAAATTTTATTTCATACAGTATTAGTTTTACTCTATTTAGTTTTTTTTTATTATTATTAAATGATAAACACTCATCACACACACATTAAGGTCAGATTAGTAGTTGAAAGGAACAATGGCTTTTTTGCAATAACAAAGCTAATAAAAGCAAGCCTGGCCAAAATATCAAATATAATGTCAATATATAGTAAAACAAAAATTGAGCACAACCTATCCCCTAAATAAGGAGACTGGCCATTTGTTGAGTGCATCAGTTGACTTGTTACCTTGAGCTCATGAATGGTTGTTGGAGCTAGTCTTTGAGCTGCAATTGAGCATTTAAAGACATCCCATACGTATCTGATAAGATTAAGATAAGTGGACATTGCAGGCCACTCCAATTGTTAAATATCCTGTGATTTGGAGGTATATGTTCACCATCTGGACCTGGTGTGGATGAGCGTTACTGTTCTTAAAGATGAAGTTTGGTTCATATGATCTGTGGAAAAGTCTCACATAGGATCTTTTTCCTGTTCCTCTGATCCGTTATAGTACTTCTATCGAACATGTGAAGATAGATATGCTCATCTGCCATGACGCCTGCCAAAATCATCGGACCACCTTCACCATATTGGTTCTTTTTAACAATGTTAGAGGGCCTATATCGAATCCCCTGTTCTCTCCTGGTGAGAATGCGTTTGGAGGTGCTGTTCAGACTCTAGAGAACCTGCTCCCAAACAACCTCTGTCCAAGAAAAATTTTCTCTACTCCACGCTAGATGGTAATTTTTGTGGTTCACAATTGAAGGGACGCAGACTACTAGGCATCTGGCATACAGGTTATCTGCTTTAATTAAGTCTCTGTGTGATATCTGTAAATTGGATGTCTCCGTCGCATTATACAGGATGTAAGACAGTTCTGTTGCTATCACAAATCTATCACTTTTGGATAGAAGTCTTAACATTCTTAAGCCTACGTTTTTGCACTTTTGTGACCTTGACCAGTTTGGTAGACTACTGTTTCTGACCCTGTGAAATTTTCTCAGTGTGAATACCATATCAAAACCCGAGGATTTCTATTGTTAATAGCTTATTATTGGCCTGTCTTCTAACTATCCACCATCTTGTGGCATCATCTAAACTATGACAATTGACCATTATAACGACGTGTAAACAACAAAATTCAAAAAACAAGTATTGTGCTAAGCTACGATATTTCACAACGTCCTTGTTCTAGAAGCTTCAAATAAGGTACCTCTACACAAATGCAATCACAGTGACACTACCTTATGATGTCACAGGCCACTGCATTTATAGGTGTCCCTGAAGAATGTAGCTATCATCTGATACCTTATTTGCTCATAGGCATTACTTATTTCTTTTTTATGAGAACGGTTCCTTCCACTAGTTGTTGTCATCAGTGTTCTTTTCATTTCAGGAAGATGAAAATCAAAGAGCACATCCCTTTATATTGAGTTGATGAAAGAGCTGATTAAGGGGATGAAGCATAAACCGTTTGTAGACAAATCTCACATTATGCCACTTTATAAGATTCAGCAGTTGTTCATGCAACATAAACCAAATTCCCGTCAATAGAAAATGAATGAGTTTTTTTTTTTTTTTTTAAATGCTGATACTTTTTTTTCATTTTACCTTTTTTGTTTATTTTGTATTAGGCCTGTATATATTTTTTATTTCATTAATTTTTTTCCTTTTATCTTTTTAAACTTATGCGTTTATTACTTTATAGTTTTTTTCTTTTTTTTAAACTATGTCTAAATGATTTTTCTTTTAGTTGGGTTTGATAAACAATAAAAAAACGGCATTTTGAAGTGATTCAGAAAACCGGAAAAATCAGTTATCCGGAATAGTGACGATCCCGATCATATCGAATAATTAGTTCTCTACAGTATAAATAATGGAAAACTATCAGGATTTACAAATGTCATACAGCACTAATGATGTTTTATAATATTAGTATAGAAAGACTTCAAATTTAATTGTATTTTTATAGTGCTAACTTAATTTTGCTGCATGTAAAATACTCGTGGTTTTAAATTTATTCAATTTGTTTTATTTTTAGAACTGTAAATAGAAATTCTGTTGTACAGTTTTTTTATGTGTTTTAATTTATTTTGTTAGCAAATAACTTCCAAGACTAATCTAATAGGGTAGATTTTTTGGGACTTATATGGAAAAACAAGTCAATTTTTTAATGGTATTTAAAGCTATCTAACAAAGTTTAAATTTGCTAAACGTTTGTACCTATGTTTTACTCATTCAATTATCAATAAAATAAGATAAAGTGTCGTATTATTAAAAATTTCTATGTTTTTATAGTAAGATATCCATGAAGACTGAAAAAAAACTAAATGTGGTTTTGTTGTGGTGTCCCTTTGAATATATTTTAACTAATAAATTATACTACCTTGAAGAAATTGCATTAAAAATGTTTTTTTTTAGCATGTAAAATGAAAAAGAAAAATATTGCTATAAATAACTCAGATTATATTTTTTAGGCTATGTCTCAAGCTATGTCCAGTACACTAATGGACTTGCATCAAAATGGTATTAGAAAATGGTATAGTTTAGACAACTTTATTGTGTTACGCAAAAGTGCTGCTATCTTATCCTGACGAAAGTGGAAATTGATTTATAAAATTCTAGCTCAGGTGCTTGCCAAAGTTGTTGTAGGAAAAGAAATATCTGGCTGTGATCATGATTCTATGTCCACAGTATTTAGAACAGCATTTCTGAAACCTGTGGAATTATCCTTATACCATCCATGATGTTAAATATATCCTATACTCTGTGCACCTGTTCTTTTTTATACAAATGTGAAAAAGTGATAGTTTGCAATGTATTCATTTGAATAGTTCTTTTGTAAATTAGAATTTCTTTTTATATATACTTACTTGAAAAGTGTAAATGACTGCTTAGACATGTTATATTGAAATGGTACTTATATTAAAAGGTAATTGTAGTTCTCCTTATTAATATAATTTTATTTTTAAATTATATTAAATCAAGTTATAGGCTTATGATTAAGTGTACTATTAGCAATTCTAAAAAAATTATTATTGTGCTACATTCTACCAATTTGCTAAGTATCTTTAGTGCTCTTTTAATTTGCTTTCAAATTGCAAAGTTTTATACATATCTACATTCAGTTGATTGATCTATCCTTTTGCTAACTTTTTTTTTTCATTTCTGTATGCTATATACAGTATATTACAAATGTCCTATTCTAATAATTACATTTTTTATTTTTTCCTCATAAAATTATTTCAAAATTGCTATATTTTCAGCCATTTTTACATTTAGTTGATCAGTAATTTAAAAAAAGTTTACATAATTTCCAAATGAATTGATTTATAATAATTAGTATAGCCTTTTGCTGATTTATGTTTTATCCCTTGTTATATTTTGTTTACAATATACTACTAATTTCCAAAAGTTTATTTTTGAATTATATTTTTAACTATTTTTACATTCAATCAATCAATAATTTTAACTTATTCAAAATGAATTTATTTACAAAATCTGTTATAATCAATATAGCGTTTTGCTGATAAATGTTTTCAATTATTATATTTTGTGTACAATATATTGCTAGTTTTCCCATTGTTATATTCTTTTGTCTTAAAATTAATTTTTTAATTAAAACATTTTTAATCATTTTTACATTCAATTGATCAATAATTTTTAAAAAGTTAACATTTATATAAGAATCAATTTACGAAAAATATATAATAATTGGTATAGCTCTTTACTGAAGTGCGTTTATTCTATTGTTATATTCTGTGTACAATATATTGCAAATTTCCCTTTGTTATGTTTCAAGTTAAGTTCCCCACTAATTAAAAACGGAGAAATACTTTTCTCTTATCTAAAACTTTTTTTTAAATTTTATTTTCGGAGAATAAAATAAATGCTCAACAATTAAGTGAGATAAGCCTTTATTCTTCACGTCCTTTTTTTATTATATTGTATGTCTTTTTTAGTGTTTTTTCTTAATTTTATTTTATAGTTGCATTAATAAAAAAAATCTATTTTTTTCTAAGAATGGTGCTTCCATGCGATTTAAGGAGAAGGATGTCTTCCTTCTTAAACTCTTTCTTTTTTTTTATATTCTAATTTTCATTTACTTTTATTCCACAGATTTGATTTTAAACAGTTATTGTTTATTGTCAGGAAAGGTAATAGATTGCCTTTTATTTTGTTCTAAATCTTTTTCCTTCAAATTCTGACGTTCGCATATAAAATTTTGTATATAAGTGCCTTGAAAATTTTCAGCTTAAATCTTTTAAGAAGAAAATTTATGAAGCTATCTCAAGCTAATCAGCATTAGTTATACTTAGAATAGTGTATATCCATTTTTTTAATGATATGTGACAAGCTCATTTCGTTTTCTTTAAAATTTGAAATTATACAATTAGCACTGTTTAGTTAAGTTAGTTTTATAACTTTAATTACTCTTCAAAATAGTATCTATTATATAAGTATCATTTACAGTAACCTTTAAAAATTGCTAATTTTAGAAATTTGTTTAAAAATATATGAAGTGTTATCTTTTGAGCATTCCGAAAAAGCTATTCATATGTGCGCTATTTTTTATTTTATTAAAAGCCAGTTTTTTAAGAGTGGCAGAGTTGGATGCTTCACGTTTTTGATTTTATTGAAATTTTCAGAATATGTTTTTTTATGTAAAACTATTAGACATATATTTGCTAGGGGAAAAAAAAATTTCGAAGATTTAGGGTGTCAAAATTTTGAAATTTTTTTTCTGAAATTTTGAAAAAACATCAATTTACAAGTGACAATACTTTTTGTAAAACAAGTGAAAAGTGAATCCCAACACTGACTGTTATTTTATATTCTACTATATTCACACTAGTTATTACTTTCAGTGGACCCTTGTATCTAAGGTCATTCAAATATCTTTGAAGAAAAGCTACTTTCTTAAACTTGGACCATCAAAATCTACTAGGGGATCTAAAGGGAATATCTAATTTTAGTACAGTCGTCCCCACTTAATCGCCCCTCGGATAATCGAATAACCCGCTTATATGAATAAAATTTAATGGAACCAAATCATTTTATATTAAACTAATGTTCAACTTCCCGGTTTAAACGGTTGTCTTTTGCCCCCACTCAGTTGCATAAAGAAAAGTGGTACTGAAATGAAATTTTTATTTTTATTTTTGGGAAATGTTTCGCCAGCTAAAATGGATTTCCCCTTTATCAGTTAAAATATGGATACAAGGTGGTCATTTCAATAGGGACTTCTCATTCATTAGTAGGTGTTTGGGATGAAGTTGAAAAATTTATCAAATCTTGCGGCCATACATTATAACCATACAAGTTATACATTGAAGTAAACGAAGGGGGTTTTACCCCTCTTTGACTTACTTCACTCACACATCATTTAGTATGTAAAAAAAGGATAGAGTGATTTGTTTTTAGGTCAAGACTTGTTTTTAGGTCATGCACTATTACCTTTGATAAGGAAAAGTTTTGCAAAAACCTAATGCTCTAGTGTAAAGAGTGTCTTTCTCTTAAGTAGAATAATTGCTTAACCCAGTGAATAATTTTCAGTTGGTTGCAAGCTGAGTGCAAAAAGGAATGACTTAAATTAATTGAGAAAAAAAACAACGAATCTTAGAAACTATAAATTTCAAAAAATCCCCAACTAAAATAGCGCATTAATTAGGAATTTCTCAAGTTTCGAAGATTTTTAAAAATCTAAATGTGTTTGGAATATGCACAAGTCATGAAAATTTTAGTAGGAACTAAAAGGGAATATCTAATTTTGATAAATTGACGAATTAAACGTGTATAAGAAACAGTCTTCAATTATAGAATTTTTCGGCTGGGATCAAATAATATTTTAGTTCCTACATGATACTTTTCACTAACATTGATTTATTTTTATGTAACTTTAAAAGACATTTTTTTATGATACTAAAGCAGAAAGTTTTAATTATAATTATTTATTGATCATAAAACTGAGTTTATTTAATCAAAATGCTTAACTATGCATTAAATACCATTAAAAAGTAAAATTTCGCAAAAATTCAGAATTTAAGATAGAATATTGCACTCCCCTTCTAATCGAATAACCTGCTTAATAGCATAGATTTGGCTGGAACCGATGGTATTCCTTTAAGCGGGGTTGACTGTATCAACAGTGAAACACAACGGTATATATTTCTTTCAATATATATTAAGGAGTAGTACCTAAAAAAATAAACATGTGTGGTGTATATTTAATGTGACCTTAAAATTGTTCTTGAAGCACCAGGAAACTGAAATTTTGCTCATCTTTCAAGGTTCTGCCTTCACCACAACTAGACAAATATGAAATTTGCTAGAAAAAAAACTTAAATATAACAGAAAGAAAATCAATTCACAGAATATGTTAACTGATTCAATTTATAATATTGCTGTGAAGTTTGATACCCATACCTAAGTAATTGAAGACAAAAATAGTTATGCAGATCTCGTAGTTGTCCTGTATTTCCCTTATTTTTGAAAAAATTTCCATTGAGTGTAATTTTTTCTTGATACAAAGTTTAAATTTCTGCATTCTTAGAACTTTGTTGAAGTGTCTCACAACAAAAGGAATTTCAAACAAGAAGTAAAAAATACTGCAACATCATTTATTTATTGAGAAAAAATCAAGTTCTTGTAGATAAGCAATAGATTCAACCATTTTCCTAAGGAAGAATGCAAAAGGTTTTTTCCTTCATACCATGACCTTTATCAAGAACTTGACTCAGTAACGATAGGTCTGTGAATTGATTTTGTTTCTGCCATACTGAAGGCTTCTTTTCTAGTAAATTTCATACTTTTCTAGTTCTAGCGAAGGCAGTAAATAATCTTGAAAGTTGTGCAAAAATTTCAGTTTCTTGCTACTTTAAGATCACGACTAATAAACACAACATATATGTTTATTTTTTCAAGCACTGTTGTATTCACTGTTGGTACTAGCATATTTTGACAATGCAAAAAAATAGCCTCGATTTAAATATTTTGGAATAACTTTCAACGCAAAGGTCCCCTAAAAGTATTTATGCCTTAATTATTAGTGTGAGCACAAGTAGAACATAAAGTAACAGTCAGTGCTATGATTCACTCATTTCTCAAAAAGTATTGCCACTTGTAAATCAATTTGTATTTCTCAAAATTCTGAAGGATCTTCCATTTTGACACCCAAACTTCAACAAAACAAAAAAAATTTTCTTTCCAAAAGTAAGAGAAAGAGTGTAATAGTTTTACATAAAGAACATATCCTGAAAATTTCAAGAAAATCAAAAAATTCCAAGTATTTAAAACTGCCTGATTATAAAGAAAACTGGTTTTTAAATAAACATGGAGAAATGCATGCTTGTACTAAAAGAAGGTTACTAAGTTAGATGTTGGAAAATTCCAAGTCAAATGCTCAGAGGATCAACAGCTGTGTTATTTTCATTATTTCACTGGATGTCCAAATGCTACTGTTATTATTCTTTCATATATGATCCGTGTATTTTTCTTAATCGTCCATGTTAAGGTAAATATTTACCATTAGCTTTTTCTATGCAATATAAACCAATATCTATGCAATTATTGTATTCAAATAAGATTTTGTACTGTTTAGCTGTAATAAGTGTAAGTAAATCAGATTTAATTATGCATTTGAATGTATTTCATTGTATCCATGGTTACTGCTTAAAAAATAAGTAAATGTATCAAGGAGTTTTGAAGTTTAAAAAAAAATTCTTCCTGCATAATCTTCTAATCACATCAGCAAAAAGTATTACATTTTCATATTGGTGGATGCTGCAATAATTTATCTCAATTTTTTGAATAATGACTTCCAATGTACTAAATGTTTATTTTAAGTAATTAATCTTAAACAAAACTGATCTAGATTTCAATGTGTAATTTTAATGCTAATTCTGCATTGCAATGATTGGTCTGAATCATTTAATATCAGATTGGCTAAATAAGGGTAATTATATTCTGTTTTTTTTTTTTTTTTTTTTTTTTTTGTTTTTTTTTTAATAAGGAGTTTGAATAGAATGAGTTTTCTACAAGTTGAAATGCTAATAAAGTTTTCTACAAAATTTTATCATTAAAGTTAATGCAATAATTTTTTCTTGAATAAATAGTTTTATTTTAAATTTAAAACTTGAATAAAGTTTTTTCTGTGAATGGTTTAAAAAAATGTTTGTGATTTAGTGGTTATTAAATTTTGAAGAAATTTTTTTTTTGTGATGTCCTAATTTTTTATTTATTTTTATGTTTAAGAAATGTTTTAGGTCTACATCTTTTGTAGAATATTAATTCTTAGATACATGTA
Organism: Parasteatoda lunata; assembly: GCA_949128135.1. Classification (NCBI taxonomy): domain Eukaryota; kingdom Metazoa; phylum Arthropoda; class Arachnida; order Araneae; family Theridiidae; genus Parasteatoda; species Parasteatoda lunata. Next base: position 30,870,814 of record OX421981.1, on the reverse strand, counting down.
GTTTTTTTAGTAAGCAGACGTTAATACAATACAATCATTTTTTAACAGTAATTTTTATAAATGATAACATACCCAGATTTTTTCCTTTCTTAAAATAGATATTTTATTTTCATGACATTTTTTTTTCAAAGTTGGCAGCTAATTTAAATAAGAAATTAGCATTCTTATACTGAGCTTTGTCACTTCTAAAATAGGCTTATAAACAACTTGCTGTCTATTTAAATTAAGTTTTCTCTATTCACTTTAAAGTTATTTCCGTGTAGCCTTTGATGTGAATTACTGCTTTTTTATTATGTTCTTTAAGAAGGTTACCATTAATCTAAGCTACTCATTTAATGTATTAATCTATTTACATTATCAGTTCAACTCTTACCTATTTTGTTTATGTAATTTCATGTTTTGTTATGTAATCTTTGTTATATTTATTAGTTTTAAATTATAAATGCCTTATTTATTTAATTTAAATAAATTTCATTACTGCTAACTTTTTGCAATAAATTTTTCCCAGTTGAAAATGAAACCACAATAGCAGAATTTTGTTTAATTTTAAAAGATCTTACAAAAAATCACTACATAATCAATAAATTTATTATATATCTAGATATTTTTGAATTATTAGCTGTTGTAATCAATTAAATATTAATTCATAATTTTTGATTCCATAAAGCATAATATGTTCTTCCTCATAACTGCTAAATTTTAGTACTAGTCTTGTTAAATTCATTGCAGTTTCTAACTTATCATTTTTAATTGCTGATGTACATAATGATTTTTAAGTTTTAAAATTAAATTAGTGTATCTTTTTTATCTTAGAGTTAGTTCATTATGTAAATGTATTAAATTTAGTTTATCTTTAAAAATGACTGTTAATTTATCCTAGCACTCTAATGGTCTTTCAGGTGAAATTGGATGTACTATGAAAAACAATACCTTCAAAGTGCAAAAAGCAAAAGTTAATTCTAATCCTCTATAAAACAACTCGTGTAGTCAATAAATTTCATTTTTCTAAAATTTAATGATATCTACCAGGTTTTAGTTTTTTAAATCTTTAAAAATTGGGCCAATTTGACAAGAATAGTAGATTAATTGTGACTTTTGACAAGAAGGATTTTTTAAATTACTGTAATTTTATGGAAGCTCCAGCAATCATACAGATGCTTACTTAATAATTGGGGAAGGGTCTATATTTCTCCTTGCACTGTACTCATAAAATATTTTAATATTTAAAAATATAAATTACACTGATGACAAAAATACTTCTCTTTCTTATTAAAAATGCAAAACGCAAATTGGTAATTTTTTAACTCGCAGTTGAGGTGCAAAAAAAAAATTATTTTTCTCATTTTTTCCTCTTAGGAATTAATAAGAAACATCTATATTTTTACCTATTAAAATTTATCTTTTCTTATAATTAATAAAGTAAATCTGTGGAAACCAAACAATTTTTGAAATTTGGCTTCCTTTATTCATATTTACTTTTGAATTCAATTTAATAAAAGAAAAAAAACATTTTTTTAATACAGACTGACCAAATTATTCTTAATGACAAGTATTAGTTTCCTACATCTAATTATAAATATATTTTTACTACTTTTATAGCTAAACATATACAAAGTTTAATACTGTATCAATTTCTTAGTAAATTTATTCGTGGTGAAATACATATTTCTAACTCCTGTCAGAACAGAAAATTCTTTTTTTCATGCGCTTGCTTCTAAAATTGTGATACAATTCTTCTTGTTAAGGTGGTTAATTAGTATGTTAGTTAGACTTTCGTGTTTTACTCATTTTACTTTATGACTTGGCTACCATTTTTACAAACAAAATTTGCCTGCAATAAGGATTAATATACTTATCTTGGAGGTATAGTAATGTAATATAAAATTTCTATTAAAACCATAAAAATCTACGTTAAATAATCTTTTAAAATTTTTGATACATAGTTCATATTTTATGAAAATCATAATCTAATCAGCCAAAAATTAATATTGACTTTTTAAACCATATATTCAGCTCCTGTTTGATAATATTTCATCCATAAAATTAAATTGCAAATTATGATAATATTAAGACTAAGATATTTTAAAGAAAAATTAAGTTGTAAGTTAAGTAAAATCTACATTATCCAAAATCTGATTTCCGAGAAACAAAAAAGGGGAACATTTGAACTGCGGATGTTTCTCCAGTTTTTATGATTATTGTGTAACTAGATAAAATCCTTGGAAGATCTTAATGCATTACTTCATGTTTTTGAAGAGAATATTTGTTTAAGAAAAATTTTTTTTTTGTCTCTACTAATTTGTCTTTGTTGACTTAATAAAGTATATTTTCAAAATCTTTATAAAAACAATAAATTGCCCGTCATAATTCGGTTTTTAGAATTTAGATTTTTTTTAAAACTTGTCACATAAAAAAAAGTAATGAAAGTTGCAATATTTTGTTTCAGAAAGGAGTAGCATGATCTTAAAGATATAATTTACTTAATCATTTTTATATAATTAACTAAGCCATATTTACTATTGTTTTTTTTTATTATTATTTATTTTTTTAAAAGAGATCTTTCATGGATATTCATACTTTCCAAATTAGATTCAAGTTTAGTTCATTATTGCTGGTGGTTCTTTTTTATGTATGATTGTAAAAATGCATTATATGCTCATAGAATTTATTATGAGTTCTCTTTAATTTTAAATTTATTAAGGGCAGCACATATTAAAGTATTTTATTTGTAATGTAACCTTTTCTGTTTTCGAATCTGACAAAAAACAGTTTTCTGCAATGTCTAGAAGAAAAGTGCTAAATTTAATTTTATAGTAAATAATTTAATAGTATTCAGCAAATAAAATTCTTAGAATGCTTTTTATTTTAAATAAATTTAGATTATGTATTTAAAATAAAAACATACATTTAGATTTTGAAAGTTTTGACTGTTTGCAATGTATTTCAAAATTTTTAATATTTTTTAATGACAGAATTCTTGGTTAAAAATTTTTAAGACACTGCAACTTGGATATTAATGAGTTAGATTATTAATATGCTTCAAATTTTATCAATTTTGATCGGTAATATAGGAAATAAAAAACTAAGAATAATACATTTATTGTAGTAAAGTAGTACTCAACACCTATGCGTTATGATTTTTTTTTCTTTCTTTCAAAAGGGTTTTTGATCTGTCAAGGAGTCAAAGGGCTCGTAGGAAAAAAAAATTTCTTAAGAAAAATTTTAAAAATATTTTTATTTAATATTTCTTAATGTACCTCGATCAAAATATTAATTTTAACTGAATTTCAAACTTGCAAAATTTATAACATAGCTGTGTGGAAGCCAAAAATGATATATTTTCCCAGAACTTCATGTACTTGTTTATGTATTAAAAAAAAAAAAAAAAAAAAAAACACTGATATAATGAAATATCATGAAGTTAGGCATTTTTTATACTTTTAGTTTTTTTATTGCTTTATTACCTTTGCTTTTGAGTAATTTCCAATTAGTCTTTCATCAAATAGCTTCATTTTTTAAATATGTAGTAAAAGATTTCACATTATTGTTTTAGAAAAGAATTCACTATGTGTACATACTCTTTACTTTGCAGTATAAGTCATGGTTGCTGCCACAGTCATTTCGTGTTTTAGTATGTTCTTTGATATATTTAATCCTTTCAAAAAAAATTTTTTTCTTTCTTTATCCATAGTTAGTATTTTGTTGATTTTATAAACTTAGTGATTAGAAAGCTATGCTGTCAATTAAATAATATAAAAAAAAGATCTATTTTTATTTATTAAGCAAAATCTATGGAATCTGTATGGCCCATTTCAAATTTTAGGAAATAATTATTGTTGAAAAACAGAAAGTAACTCCTTTCTACTGTTTTTCTTATGCTGTGCATAGCTTTATACTTCGTCTACTCAAAAAATTAGATACGGAAATTTCATAAATATCTGAAAATGTAGTTTTTTTTTTTTTAAATGAAAATTGTATAATTACGTAACTAATCTTAAAATTAAGGTGAGTCATATCTTGTGGAAATATATATATATATATATATATATATATATATATATATAAATAAATTCTTATTCAATGTGAAATAAAATTTCATAATGCAAGTGAAACATTCCAGGTTAGGTTTTTCAAAGCTGTTTTTGTCCAATTAAGTGTATTAAAAATATTCTAGGGTATAATGTTTGTTATACCTTTGAACAAAAATGTGTTTAAGCAAAAAACTAGTCATTCTGAACTTAAGTTAGATCATTATGTTTGGTTATTAAATCACTATTATATTTATTGAATGCTTGAAATTTCTGCATTTTTTTTTTCTTTTAAAGTATTTATACTAGAGTATTTATTATGGAAATGTTTTTTATAATAAACTTTATGGGTAAAGAGTTTTTGTGACAAGAACTAATCAAATTTGCTGTTACAAGCTATATGATTGATATTTCTTTGTCAACTGCTTTATTTGTGAATGATGTTAGCAAAAACGTTTTATGTTTTTTTCTTCATTTCTTTTGTACATTTGTGAGGAAGAAAAGACTTTACTATGAACTTTGTGAATGAAAGTAATGGATTTGATTAGTATTTATGAAAAAAATATTTATATTTTTTTGTCAAGTGCTTTGTTTGTAAAATATTATTTTATCTGAAGAAATATTTATTTATTTTAAAAAAAAATTGACCTCATCAGCCGAATGCTTTTATTTTAAAAGCCCATTAAAACTGTATCTGTAAGTTTTTTTTTTTTTTTTTTGGTACAATTTTTATGAAAATGTTTCTCGACTTGTGGGTAAATTTAATTTTGTGAATTGTAACTAACTAATTGATGCTGTGTGATGTTTAATGTATGTGGATCAAGTTTTTGTTTATTTTATTTATTTTTGTCAAATGCTTTATTTGTGAAATATGTTATAGAAAATGTTTTAATATTTTAAAACACTTTTTGGATTAAATGCTTTTATTTTCAAAAGTTCATTAAAATTGTTTCAGTGACACTGTTTTTACTTCTTTAATATGATTCTTAAATTATTATAATCCTTTTGATAATTTTTTGTGTTTTATCACTATATTGAACAGTATTCCTAAATTGTGCATTGCACAATTTCCTAAATTGTGCATTGCACATCTTGGATACCCTTTTTCACAGGGTATCCAATATCAAATGCTAAATTTTTAAAGTATGATGTTTGTTTTAGTTATTTTGCCGTAGTTTTTCTTCTCATAAAAAATAGATAACATTAAGAAGTTATCCCAAAAATTAAAGGGGTTCACTAAAATTTTGAAACAATGAATCCTACCAGTAAGGTGATATGCCTGAACTATATATATAATTAATGAACAGTCCCTGAGTTTAAACTATAAAATTGTTTGCTATTTTTATTAACTTTACTAATGAGTTCATAAAAAAATTTTGGAACTAAAACTGTAATTTATTATTTAAAATAAACATTTGTATTCATAGAAAAGGAGCTGTTATGAACGCATAAAAAAATCTGGACTGAATATTTTTCATTAGGAATATCGGTACAGTTAAACACTCTGGAGCATCAAATCAAATTTCTGTTTTGATAAATGGATATTTATTAGTAAATATTAAAAATAAAGAGTTAGCAGTAAAAATATAAGTAAGCGTACCCTTCAAACATTTGAGTTAATAATTTTTCCAGTAATAGTAAATTAAAATAGAATTTAAAAAAAAAAAAAAAAAAAAAACAATTTTCAAACAGCTTTTATCAAACTTAAGACAATAACCATTAATCAAAACTTTTATATACCTTATTAAATTATTTTAGACAAAGTTCTTTTAAATCAGATTCGTTTCAATATTTTCTAAAACTACAGAATGTTAGTAGTTGCATTAAAGGGTAAGGAGAAAACAAATACACTGTGCTGATTATTTAACTATTCACCTGATGTGAATCAGAATTTGTTACTCCATTCTTAGGTATGTTTTTAATGATAGAAAATAACCCTTATCACAAATCTAAAAATATTTAAAAATGAGAAAAATAATGTAATTTTTTGAGTAAACGATTTTATAAAAGTTTACAATTTCAGAATAATTTTTTGTGTACTATCAATTTGTTACATTTTTAAATTAATACTTAGTTAGAGTAGAATTCTTGTGCAAGTCTTTTGAAAAAATAAAAAAATCTTAATATCACCTTACACTACCCCACAATAATGGAAGAAACACTTTCAGTTTTTTAAAATTTCTCGAGAAATACTCCGAAGATTATTATGTCACTTCGAAGGTAATTAGTTCGTGCGATTTTTCATACTTAGCAATAGAGTTGAAAGGTTTCAGGGACCGACAATAAATTGCAAAAGAAAAGTATTTTTGTACACCTTATGCCAGAAAAATCAAGTAAGGTGTACTGATTACTTTGGTTATTACTTGCAATAACTGCATTAAAAATCTCATAAACCTTTTCTTAAATATTGATGGAGATATAGACATAATAAAATAAAAAAATTGTCTTTCGTTTTTTTGTTATAATTTAAAAAATATTTAATAAGATAAACAAATAAAAATTTTATTTACAACTAAAAATTGCCGCAAAAATTAAATTCTCCCAGCATTTACAAAATTGGTTTAAAATTTGAAAAACGTTTTTTTAAAACTGTGCAAGATATGACTTTTTAAAGTAGTTATTTTATATTGCACATGTGCAGAAAAATTGAAATGAAATTTTTTTATAATTTTGTAGTGAATCGTATTTTGCAATTAAAGAAAAGAGTTTTATTTGAATATCTTAAAAATTTAAAGAGTTTCAAGCAATTTTCTAAGTTTTTTTTGTACTTTTTAAAAGAAAGCTAAGAAGAAGTTTTCCACAAATTTCATTTTATGCAATAAGACAAAATTTAATAACTGATAATACCTTACAATAATCGTCCGGACACCAAACTGTGATGAAAAGAAAACATTCTTTTATGGAGAATGCTCCCCCACTATGCCGGTGTCATTTTTAATAAATCTTGTTTAATAGTAAAAAAAATAAAATTTGTGGAAAACCCCTTATCATTTTGAGCTTTCTTTTAAAAAGTACAAAACTACTTGAAATTGCATGAAACTCTTTAAATTTTTACGATAGTCAAATCAGACTTTTTTCATTAGTTGCTCAATACAATTTACTAAAAAATTAAAGATTTTATAAATTTTTTCTATACATTATCTTGCACAATTTTTAACAAATTTTAAAACAAATATTTTGTGTTTGTTTTAATTGCTCAAAAAATTTTGTTTAATTTTATTTAATACTTTTTAATGTTATAGCAAAAAATGTAAGACAAAAAAAAAGTAAGTTTTTTTTTTTTTTAAATAAAAAAGTTCATATCTCCATAAATATTTAAGCTAGGATTATGAAATTTTATGCAGTTATTGAAAGTAACAACCAAAGTAATCAGTAGAAGTTACAAGCTTATTGTTTGATTTTCTAGCATAGGGTGGCTAAAAAGTCTTGTTTTCTTTTGTAATTTATCGTTGGTACCTGAAACCTCTGTTGTTTTAAACCTTAATATTAAGTATAAAAAATCGCATGAATTAATTACCTCTAAAGTTACAAAATAATCATCTAAGTATTAATTGAGAAGTTTTTAAAAAAATTCAAAAACTGATAGTGTTTCTTCCATTATTGTAGGGTATATCTTGTATTGCAGTGAATTAACTTCTAAAATGCAGACAAGCTGCAGCTTATTTCTGAAGATAGCTGTAAATTTATTTAAATGCGAGTAATACTTACAAGGTATGATTTAAATTTTAAAATAACTTACATTAAAACTACATTTTTCTCTTTAAATTAAATATCTAATATCAATAAGAAACTTGTATCAGTGTATCTGATTCATTAAAAATATATTCAATTTGTGTGATTTTTAAAATTCTGTGTAAAATTATTAACCATAATTTTAAAATCTAGTGATATTTTTTTGAAAATTTCTAATTCTTTCTCTTTTTTTATGCATGTGAAATATCGATGCAGTTTTGTTTCTACTTTAATAAGTTATTTTACAAACCAAAAGAAAAATGCTACTATACTTAAATATAATGCAGAGTTGCTAGAGTTAAGAACATAAAGATGAGCTTTTACAAATATTTAAAGAGTATTTATCTCTAGTTGAGCATTTTATAAACAAATGCAAGAGATATTATTTAAAATTGAGAAAAATACTTATAACTTATTTAGTTGCTGGGAATACTGGCATTTCTTATGAGAACAAGAAAAAGGTCAAGTGGAAGAAATTAAATCAGAGTAGTTTTATTTATATTATTTTCCAACAAACTTTGAAGATTATAAGGTAAAATAAAATATTTTGCAGATAATTTAGATCCTCAACTTTATTAAAAGAAATTCCACTCAATGGCGATAATTCTGCTATCCTGAATAATGTCACTTATACAAGAATTAGCACTAAATTAAATTTATTAGCTTACTATATTATGACTATTCTAAATAAATTGTTTCTTCTCACAAATTATGTTCTGTTCCAAGGTTTTAATTTAAAAGTAATGGTAAGGATTCACATTAAGTTCTGATTGAGGATTTATATATTTGCTGTGATCTAGTAATGTTGTCATAATAAACAGTAATAAAACAGTGAGTTTTTAAATCTGGACACATCTCGAAATAGCTCAAAATGCATACTTACAAAAATAGACAGTTCGAAATGAATGTTTGCAAAATTGGACATAGTACTTGATTTCATTCTTCAAACTCCTTTTATAAGTATTGTTCGTTTTTAAAAACATAACCTAATGAATCCAAACAAATTCGTAATGTGATGTTGTCAATTTGTATTAATCACTTGTCACAAGCTTTAAATTCACCAAGTAACAATGTTTCCACAAGTGCTAAAAAATTATAATAGTGGTAGAAAATTTACTATGTAGGAATTTAATTTAATACAAAGACATCACTTGAAAAGTTATGTCTGTAATATACCCAGCAATCCGGTAATAATTAGTCTTAATGTTTAAATAAGTAAGGAAAAATGAGCATGTAATTCCCCACTTAGTTTTTAAATTTGGATTAAAAACTGAAAAGACACGTTTTTTGCGGAGTCCATTTTCATGAGTATGCACTTAGAGCTGTGTCAATTTTAATAAACACTTATTTTGAGCTGTGTCTATTTTGGTTAACTTGCAATTCGAACTGAGTCGAGATTTAAAAACTCATCAACGAATTAATAATTTCCAGGCAAGTTTTATCAACGTATTGAAAATGTAATATATCATGCAATGTATCTGCAAACTGGTAAATATTTAATAATAGTGAATATTTCTTTGATTAAAAAACTTAAATCTACATCATATTATTTTAGAGTTATATTTGTGCATATCCAAACCTTTGACAGGAAATTAAATTTAATGCAGATTCAATTCTCTTTTTTTTCAAATAGTAAATTGCTTTAAAAATTAGGAATTTTCAGTTTTCTTTAAACAAAAAGTTAGCATAAAGATTGAATATAAAAATTTAATAAATTGTGTTAAACATGCAATTTTTAACTTAAAAATTTTCGGTTGATTCCATTGTGAAAGAAGCTTTTCAATTCTGTTTTTAACACATTTTTTTCCTCAATAGTTTAATATTTTTTTATTTAACAGCCTAAAGTTCAAATAATTGTTCTATAAATAATAGGGGGGAGGAATTACTTGCACTTTCTCCTGTAATTCTATTTTAATAGATGTAACACAAGTAGAACCTTTATCTGTTGCACATTCACATGCAAGCGATGTTCAACTAGTCAAAATTTTATTTTGTTATGTAGCTAGGTTAATTTTTAACTGAGCTTAAAACCTAAATGTAAGTATTTTCTCCATAAAGGTCTCAACTTTGCTCTGAACATGAACAAACACCAGTTTTGAAGCGTGAGAACAGATTTTCCTTTTCTCAAACATACACAAAGCAAAGCTAGTTACATAATAAAACCAGTTGAATCTCTTTCTTTGCTTCGGATATCAACTTGCTCATGCGACAAACATAAACATTAGAATAAAAAAAAAGATGATGCCCTTCCCCATTCGCATTGTGTATTAATAAATAATTTTTCTCTATAGACTATTTCCTTGTGTCAAAGGAAAAAAAAAAAAAAAAACAGATTTGCTATGCAAAGTAAAATATACATGTATAGCAGTTCTATAGGTGGGACTGCTATAGGAATTTTTTTCAATGTTGGCTAAATTTTTTTCCTTTTTTTGAAGATTTGACATTAAATTATAAAACACAAGACATATCCAGGAAGTAAGTACCGTTCTGTTCTACTGCCACCATAGTGGTAGTATTGGAGTTTCGTAGTATTGTGTGTATGGTTAATTGTCTATCTACTGACATCATTACAGCCGGATAATGTTATGGTTACATGCGTTAGTAAGCATTAAAAATGTTTAAGACGATTGCAGATCCCGCCAACAATGAAGTGCACTTGGTATTACGGATTTTAAACACTAAGAATATTAAGCCACCTGAAATTTATCGTCATTGCATAGAAATTTATGTTAAAAATATAGTGACTGATGGAATGGTGAGAAAGTAAATTAGACAATTCAATAATAAATCTTTTAATGTTCATGTGGGTAAACTTCTGTTGTCAATGACGGTTCGGTTGCAAATATGAAAAAAAAAAAAAAAAAAAAACGTGGAAAACAGATGGTTGACAATAAAAATGATTGGTGATGAGTTTACAAACTGTTTTGTATGAGATAATCATAAATCAATTGACGATACTAAAAACTGTGTCCAGCAGTAGCTGTCTCTGCGGGCAGCATCTTTCTTTCAAAAAGCATTGACAAGTTGGTTTAGCGCTATGACAAATAACTGCACATTGTTTCAACGCAACATTATTTGCAACTATGTAGAAAAATAGTTTCCGAATAACTTTTTTATGTAATTAAATTTTGTTTTGAAAAGCCTTTTTATGCAAGTGTTTGCAAAATAGTTCCAAATAAGTCTCATAACTTGTTACTGAAATTAGTAGCACTCATTAAATTTTCAGAAATCCTTCAGAAGGAAATCGAGGTTGAAAACTATGATATGCATGACCAGAGTTACCACTCAAATCTGGAAAAAAAATTCCCTGTGTTTTCCCTGTACATATTATATACAATATGTTAAGAGAAAACAACAATTACTGTGCTCTTGCATGAGCTATATAGAGCTAAGTATATTTAATTACTGGAAAAAGAGCTGAACATACTTAAATAATGCTACAGTAAATGAAATAGTTAGTATAGCTGAAATATCATACTTAAATATCTCATAGATTATGCTTTGAGTGGTCACCATTTCATAAAAGACAAAAATAAGAAACAAAATTCCCTGCATTTTCCAAGTTTGTAAAGAAAAATTCAAAATTCCCTGTTATTTTAGGTGATTTTTAAATTCCCTGTATTTTCCAGGTTTTCCCTGTTCTCCCTGTGGAGTGGCAACCCTGGTGACAATTTAGTGCCGATAATGATATTAACAAAAGCATATTGATTAGCATCACAATATGGAACTAAAAAAAAGTATTCAAGAGACACTGAGCTGTCACTGTAAAGGACTGGGCTCAGATCCACAGTTCTGGTTTGAAGCCCAACCAGCGTCCGATTGAATGCTTTGCTTACATAAATGTGTAATTCACCATCTCTAAAAATATTCATCAACAGAATTTTACTAACTTAAACTGATTGCTTTCTAATACAGAGTGATTGGAACTATCTGACCATTTTTGATATCCAATAACACGATTGATTAATTATGCAAGGTTAGATTTATTGATTATGTATGGAATTAATATAAATATAAGCTATTCATACTAATAATAATAATAATTCATAGAATATATGAAATTTCATTTAGAAGGAATTATTTCACAGTTTTGATGTTAACTTTATGGTTTTCATTGTTTGTTAATTTTTTCCTGCAAGCATTTTGTGATATGCCAGAAAACATAACCTAATTATATTATTTATTTTACATGTTATTATATCTGATAGTTAACATTCCCCCTAAAGCAGTCAGTTAAGAAATCAGCAATCGGTAAGTTAAGAAAATTTTTATGTTGAAAGCTTATGCAGTTAAAATATTTCAATATGTTAAATTCTTGAATAATCGACAGCAGTGGCTTGCTCAAAACTTATTGAGTATTATTAAACAGGTTTATGGGTACTAGCTGGGCACAGTAGTTTCTAAATATTAATTAGTAAAATACAATGGTATAACATTCAGCTATTAGCCTGAGTAAAGTGGCATTATACTAAACCACGTAAAAATATTTTAAAGACTATAACAAATAAATATTTAAAATGTAAAAAATCCGAAAATCAATGCATTGAGATTTAAATTCTATTGAATGTAAAGATTTGATGAGGGAATCCAGGAAATTTTCAAACATGAAAATCAAATATTAAAAAATATATTTTTATTATTTAAAAACAATGAATAATATACTATAAATTTAATCTTCTCTCTTTATAATTAATTTAAAATATAGTTTCTTATCCCAGGTTTGAGATTTTCTGCACATCCAAGCACAATTTCTAAATCTGCAAGGTTTTGTACGGCTAACATCATCATAACATCTTTCTTTGAAATAAATTTTCCAAGGCACCTATCAAGTAAGATTTAAACACATAAGCCAAACAATACTAAAGAATATCAGTATGTATAAGTACAAAAACAATGTAACTATAACATGATCTGGGAAGCAATGAAACAAATTCTGTAATTGTAAAACAAATCTCTAATATAAACTAAAAGACTTGAAAGTAGATTTCTTGAACATAAAATACATCATTGCAACAACTGACTCAGTTAAACGTGATTAGCAACAATAACAGAACTATGGAATGTGTTGTGATTCTAATGTGCCTAATGTGTTGTGTGCCTAATGTGTTGTGATTCTGGAGAGTTAGAAGCTCTTTTTAGAAGTATTTGCTTGATTTCTCGGATGGAAGTAGATCATTCAGGAAGAAAAATGCAAAGACAATAAGTGTAACTTTGTCTACATGAGCTAAGGGAATACTCGGACGTAAATAAAGGATCGTTTTCATTTTTCTTATAAGACAGCGATCTAAACTTTTATTTTAATAAACATACTTCAATGTTACTGCAACTTAATGTAAATAATTTTATTAAATTGCATGTTCTTCAAAGATATGAGGGAGGTGTGTAGTAGTGTCATTTGCTCTACCAAGAATGACCTGTTGAATTCCAAGCTTATTGAGAATGAGGATTCTGATCACAAGTCCCCGTGCAAATTAGTAGCCATAGAAAAAGATGGTCAAGATCAACTATATTCTTCAATTTAGCAACATAGAAAAGTGATTTTTGCTTATTTTTTTGAACTCAATAATGATTCGAGTGATCTTTTCAGCAAATTTTTAAGCACTACATAAAAAACCAAATGAACTCAATTGGGTTGGCCTATGAATAGTGTATCTTAACTTTTCTATTTAAATTTCCATGGAATAAAATTAACAATTGCATTGATATGATGTGATTTATTTTAAATCTCCAAATGATAATACTTGTTTTAAAAAATTTCCATTGAATTAATGTTAATTGTTATAATATGAAGTGATTTATTTTAAATTTTCAAATGATAATACTTGTTGGTAAATACTTAGATAATTTTATTTGGCCATATGCTAGTTTATTTGAGTCAGTACATGTTTCAAGTGTTATATATGTATTTGCTTTTCAGGATTGTAGGGTAAACCAACCAGTGAAGGAACACTACCCAGTAAAGGAACATTTCATATATATTGATTAAAAATAAGAATTTGAAAGTTTTTCTTTAGATTGATTGGTAACAATAGCTTACTGCCAAACAATAGGAAGTCATCTAGCAATGTTTTGGATTACCTGGTCAAATTGACTTCTGTGGAAAAAATTTTAAATTTGTAATTATCTCTGCAACACCTTGTTTCTTTGAAAAATTATAAGGTGAGTGTTTGTATTTATATGTTTGAAGTGGAATTAATTGCATGTAATAGTTTTATTTTTCTCACTGTGAAAAAGAGAATTCAAAATATAGTTATTGAAGTTACGTTTTATTTTTTTTAAAGCATCATAGCGTAATAAAGTACTGAGATAAGGGGGTGTTTATTCACTGGATCACCAAATGATGAAAAACCAGTGAAGGAACAAGTGTTCATTTACTGTTTTTTTTTTTCTAAGTTAATGAAAATAAAAGATAAACTTTAACTTTTTTGTACCTTTAGTGATGTTCCGCATCAAAAGTATGTTAAAAATACGAAAAACAATTTATAAACAGTGAGGGAACAGGCATGTTCCTTTACTGGGCATAGATTTCCCAGTGAATGAACAGTATGTGTTAATATGTTGACACTTTAATTTTCAATTCATGATTACAAAAAAAAGTTTACATTTTCCAAGTATTTATATGTTATAATTTCAAGAATAGGCTTGTTTTTAAATATGCGTATGGCTTATTAATTCATAAAGAGCATTAAAAAATAACCAAAATTAAGTGTTCCTTTACTGTGTGTTCATTCACTAGTAAGAGCTGTTCCTTCACTTGGTCTTCTTACTACTTGTTATTTGAACCTCCAAAACTTTAAAACAATATTATATAAGTTCTCTACAATTTTTTTACATAATTTGCAATTAGTAGCAAATATGTTGACACTGTCATTTAACTAAAATTACTAATTTTGAAATTAATATGATTTTTTAAAAGGCAAGCGAAGCTTAAGTGTTCCTTCACTGCTTAGTTTACCCTATTCTAGTTTTATGGTTATTATTACTATTAATTATTAATGCAAGTTTCATTTTAATATGGACAGATACATCACATGGTAGTTTAAAATTTTTTTGGGGAAAAACTTTCTTTATATGAACTTTTTTTAGACTTTCTTTTTGAAAATTTTGCTTTTAAACACACGTTTTAACTTTTTATTTGTTCGGATTTCTATTCTTAGTTTTGAACTTAAATATTAATTGTACTAAATGTTAAAGGTACAAAACTCATTGGTAGCATACAAAGTAATTTCATGACCAACATCTTATTAATTGATTTTTAACCATCACCACCTAAACAGAGAGTTCAATTACAGTTACTTCTATGTGGCTTTATAGCTAACATTAATTCCAATGGCAGAATAAAAAATATTTACACCCCAGACACTGGTAGAAACTCTCATGGGGTAATTGTGCTGATAGATACTTGCTTTACTTTAAGTAGTCACTAATTTAGTAGTAAATGATATTTAACTAAATCAAGTGCATCATGAGTAGATTTAGAACCTTTCTGTTAACCCACACATTTTTTTAAAAAATTAGTCAGTCATTTTCTGAAACTATAAGAAATGCCCATGAAAGAAGTTATTATATTTGTTTGTTTTTTTCTTTTAATGTGTAGAAAATCAAGAAATAGATTATATTTCCAGGTTGATTTTCACTTATTTTTTTAATTAAAAGAATTCAGAGTTTAAAAAATTTAAATAATCATCAATTTGCAATATTAATATAGAATATGCTTTTAATAAAAACATTCATAAAGGAACAAGCTCAAAGAATTTACTTTACCTAGAGTATTCAACAGTTTTAATCAAAGCACAGGACTTAGTCATTAACATAAGGCAAAACTCTTTTATACAATTCCTGCAATCTTTGCTACCATTTTTCTCCAGAAATACAAGCTGAAAAAAATTTTCATCAATAATTTTCCCTGACTTTTGAATTTAATCTTAAGAAAAACAATGTATTTCTGATAAATTATACTAAAAAGATCTGACAAATGGTAATAAAGTAGAGATAAAATTTCAAATTAAAAAAAAAGACTATTAAAACTAGTCTTATTAATTGTTAAATTTATATTTCAAATAAAGGTTTTATCAAGCATAAGAACGTTGCTGGAAACAGATAAGAGAAAATAATGTTAAAGACATTGAAATTTCTAGTACAATAGAATCTGAATAATCCACAAAAAATTAGAAACTGTACGCACTTCAGATAATCATATTTAATCCATTTATTCTCTACTTTTATCAATCAATAATGAGAAATAAGCAAAACAGTATTTTCATTGTATAACAGTATTATCATTGATCTAAAATTTTTTTTTTATTTTTATGTATACAGTCTGACCTCTATTTAACGAAGTCGCTAAATCCCGAAAAAAAGTTCGTTATATGGAAAATTCGTTAAATAGAAAATCATCTTTTGAAATACTTACACAATGTAGAACAGGTTTTTAATTCATAGATATTAGAAATAATTGAAACTGCAATTGATGCACCTTTATCTTGTAAATTATTATCTATTATTTATTTTATAAATCTTCCCCATAACAGTGGGGGTGGGGATAAAGACACTATGAAGCATGGGACATGTCAATAAGGGACCACACACTTTGATGACCCATTCCCTCTGCCTTCTCTGCTCATTTCCTATTCAAGGAATTTGACCCTTTCCCCCCTTTTCTAGAGGTGTTGCATTTCCTGTATGAAATGCCTACAAAAAGGGAAAGGAATTTTACTGCTTTCTCTAAAAGTTATGGGGATGCAAAAATCAGTTCAAGGTCATTTCCCCCATAAAATGCACTAACAAGTTTATAATTTTCTCAAATATTTTGGGAAATAGGGATAGTAGATCTCAAAAAAAAATTCGTTAAATAGAAAATTCACTTCGCTATTTGGAAGTTATTTAACGAAGAAATTTCCAAAACGTTCTTGGTTCCACGAAAAAATTCGCAAAATATAGAAATTCGTAAAATGGAAGTTCGTTATATAGAAGTTCGACTGTATTTAATAATTATTTTATTGATTTTTTAACTATTTAACTTATTTTTATTTGTATATTTTTAATAAATGTGCTTAGTCCACAATCATTCATTATAGTAAAATTTTACATGGCTTATCTGATGTTGTGGTTAACATGAGTAAATGATATTTTTATATCAAATTTTGCAGCTGCAGTTTGTTTCTAAGGTGATCTATCTCCATGAAATTACAATAACTCAAGTATTAGCATAATCATATCAATGTAATATAATGGTAACGAAAGAAGGCTCAAATTTGAAAAGGTTTCTGAAACCAAGAATAGTATTTTGAGTTAAGTATACCAAAGTGTAGTAAAGGAAACAATTTTTCTTTGATTTTAGGAAAATATAGCTCCAAGCGATAGTTTTTTTTGTTTGTTATAAAATAGAAAAACTCTGTCTTATTAAGTCTTTTTTAAATTGTTTTTCTTCCAGCACAGAGAAATTGCAAAAACTTGTGTTCATTTCCTTTTTCACAGCAAAACCTTTAATTACATTTATTTTGCTGTAGACAAACTGATAGTGCAGAAATTCCTCGTTACAATTGAGATTTTATGATACATCTATTTATTACATCTTATTACAAGTAGCAAGAATAAGATAAAATTCTTAATTAGTTGATGATATGATCCTTACAAAAATATTAATGTGCCCATGAATAACAAATGCTGTTAGCATCATTATATTATTAATAGCACTATTATATCATCATTATGAAGAAAAGTTTTCTTCATTTTTGCAAAAAAAGAGCTATTGCCGCAGTTAAAAAACGTACTTTTTCAAACATCCACTAAAAAGCAATAAAAACAACCAGATAGTAAAACTTTTATTACTACAATTTTATCTACTATCAAATGGAGAATGGCATGCATCCAAACAAATAAGCACTCAAACTTATTTAAGATAGATTCTAACGCAAACAGAATTGGCATTTAGATTTTCAATATGAAGTTTTGGAACGTATTTATGTTTCAGCATTTCCTCAATCCCACAAGTTCCGCCAATCTTTAGAAACAGTCATAAATAGAGATTCTCTTTATTTTTTAAAAATGTTTTTAAAATAAGAATTCAGCTATTTTTTGAGAAACTGATACAAAATTTTTTTTACATATAACTTCACTATGCATTTCAAAAACATTATAACTAAAAACTGAACATTTTCATTTCACTTATGCATAAAACAATGTTAATTAAAAATAGCATGCATTTTAATTCAGAAAAAAAAAATAACTATAATACATCATTTATAAGCTCAGGAACTAAACTTCCAATTTCAGTCACTAAGGATATGGATTTCCTATAATAAAAAACAAGTTTCATTTAAAAACAAATATGATTAAAAAAAGCAAACATTTAAAAATTTTAAATTAAAGAGTTTTAGACAACTGAAAAGATAAAAAAAAAAAGGTTTGCATTACTTGTCAGATTTAGAAGTTGCTTGGAAAGGAATGGTTTGCCACACATTATCTTCAGTCAAGTCAATTACTGTTAATGGACTTAGATCTTTATTTGCTCTTTCAAGTAAAAATTTTCTACTTTTAGCTACTTCCTAAAATATAAATTGTCAATAATTTTAAATAGAAATTTTGTAGTTAAGTTAAATGGTCTCTTAACAATAAAAATTTTAATATACCGAATCTAAATGATGACAACCTTTAAGTAAAGTTTTTATGGTTTATTTGAATGATCATGCACTATAAACAATATAATATCTTTAGTTTTTATAAGTTCTAATAAAAAAATTATAACCTTTTATTTAATTAAAAAAAACTGCCAAAGTAAAATATTAACATTCATGAACTTCTGAAAATTGGTGATCATTTCACACTAAAAAACTGAAACTTCCCAACCCAATATTATAAAATGACTCAAAACTAGTTGCATTCAAAAAATTATATGTGTTGCAAACGGTTCTAATAACTAATCCAGCTTGCAGGGTTTATAAATACTAAAGACTGCGTTTCAGATTATTAAATAAAATACGAAGAATTAACTAGGACAAAACATTTATTATAAATAAAACAGGTAAGAACTAACGACAAGCACATAACACAAACGTTCCATAAAAAATTAAATAAAAGCCAATTGATGCCACTCACAGCTTTTAGAAATAAAATAAATAATGTCGCGGTGGCCAAGAGTATCATTTTCTACATTCTCCCCCCTTGCAAAATATGAATTTTGCAATCTATATAAATTTAATTTTAAAATTTAGTTTTTAAAGTTCAACCCAAAATTAATAGTTCATAAGTTGAGTTTTTCAGGAGGGTGAACTTCTCTTCCAAAACGTGTTTTTCGAATGACTCTTTTAATGTTTTTTCCACATTGAATGTGGGATGCGGTATTGTCTTCCCCTTGAAAACTTTGGCTATTCTTTGCATTGCAGTCTGCAAAGGAAAATATATCATTCTCAGAATTTAATTCCAGTGGGAAAAGACGCTGAATAGGTCTATTAACAATTCCAGTTGATGTCTTTAATTTCACCAGACGGGTGATGTTGTCCTTCCCTGGTATCATTTCTATCACTTGACCTAGCATCCAGTCTATTCTCTTTTTATTATCGTTTCCGATAAGAACTATGTCATCTATCTTGATATTTCCTCTCTGTCCACTAGGAGTGCTACGAAGAAAGCCTAAATATTCCTTCTGAAACCGTTTTCTGAGTGTTACTCTGACACGCTGTAAATATTTCCATCTTTCAGTCAAACTTACAGATTGAATTTGATCCAAGTCACCTGCACCATTACAAGATAAGCTTTGGATAAACATAGATGGTCTTAATGTTACTAAGTCTTCACTATCTTCTGAAACATAAGTTAGAGGTCTGTTGTTCATCAAAGATTCGCATTCACAAAGCAAAGTTAAAAATTCTTCATATCCCAGGCAGGCGTGACCCAAATTCTTCCGAAGAACATCCTTTAAAATCTTTATCAACCTTTCCCAGAATCCACCGCACCATGACGCTGTGGGAGGATTGAATTTCCATTTTATCTTCTGTAAAGCACTTTTATTTTCTATTTCAGCCCAATCCAATTGCTGTAAAGCGTTATTCAAACCAACGAAATTTGAACCATTATCAGAGTAGGCCACTTCAATTCTACCTCTTCGTGCTATAAAACGACGGAACGCATCCATAAAGGCATAGGTGCTTAAGGAAGTAATCAGTTCAAGATGGACAGCTCGAAAAATTGCACATGTGAAAATCACTATCCAAGATTTTACTCTTCCTTTCAAGATAATAGGACCAGCCAAATCTACACCCGTCACTTGAAAGGTTTTCGCCATTTTTGTTCTGTCTTCTGGTAACGGAGGAAGAGGTACTTCAAAAGACTTGGCGGAATTTCTCTGACAAATTATGCATCGTTGTACGACAGATCGTATGGTTTTTCTACCTCTAATAATCCAAAATCTCTCTCTGAGGATAATCAATAAGATCTGAGTTCCAGCGTGCTTGTACTCTAAGTGCAGTTGTTCGATCATACGCAGCACTATCAGATGCTTTGACGGTAAAATTATCGGAAAGGTATATTCTTGTGAATTTTGTGAATCCAGAACTCTAGACTTCATTCTTAAAATACTACCCTCGTCGAGAAAAACTTGAAGATTTTTAAGATCTTTCTTTCGCTGTTCTTCATCGAAGGCATCTTTCTGTATTAGATAAAATAATGTTTTTTCAGCCTTTTCAAACTCTTCATTGGATATGTTTTTCTGATAAGTTTTACTTCTAAAATGAGTAGGTCGGAATCTCAACATCCAAGCAATGGTACGTACAATCATGGAATATTTTGAAAATCTATTGCCCAATTCCGAAAGTATTGTTTCCATGTTGGTATTTTCAGCTAAAATAACAGTTCGCCGCCTTTCTCTATCAATTTCGTCGATGTCAGAACCAGGATCAGTTGATGGCCAAAACTCGGGAGATGCTTTCAGAAATTCAGGACCAGTCCACCACTGTGATTTTAGAAGCTTTAAGGGAAAGCAACCTCTCGACAACAAATCGGCAGGGTTTAGAATTCCTGGCACATGTTTCCAAACGCCTGATTTGCTGTAATCCTGTATTTCTCTAACCCTGTTCTCGACAAAGACAGACCAATTATTTCGCTTTTTTATCCAAGATAAAACGACTGATGAATCAGACCAAAAGTATGCGTTCAAATCCGTTATGTCTAATGATTTCAATGCTAATTGATATAATCTTACACCGAGTACAGCAGCCATAAGTTCAAGTCTAGGTAATGTCATTTCTTTCAATGGTGCTACTCGGGATTTCGCCAAGATAAGATACAAAAGAACTTCTCCCTTTTCCTCTGTACGTAGAAATATGCAAACACCATAAGCAATCTTGCTAGCATCACAGAAAGTATGTAACGAGCTTGACGAGTTTATGACAATTCTTCTTGGTAAGAGACAGTCCTTTAAATGATGTACTTCATTAGTCCATTCATTAAACTCCTCTAGAATTTCTTTAGGTAAGTCCTCATCCCAATCAGTTTTTAATTTCCAGGTTTTCTTTAGAATAATTTTTGGGATAAGAAGTGTTGGGGCAGTCAAGCCGATAGGATCGAAAATTTTCTGGATGCTCGATAATAACATTCGTCTTGTAGTTGCTTCATTTCAACTCTCTACCCGACATCCCAATTCATCTGATGGACGGTACCATTGAAGACCCAACACATTCTCTGAACAATCATCTACATCTATGCTACTTTTCCAGCCTCTAAGATTAAATCCGGCAGAAATCATCAACTCCCTAACATTGTCAATATAAGGTAGAATTTCATGTTCTTCAGATACACCTGTGAGACAGTTATCCATGTAAAATGTTCCTTCGAGGGTTTCGGCGATCTTGCTCAAATGTTCAGGTGGGTTCTTTAGCAAATCCTTCAAACAGGCAGAAAGGAGAAAAGGAGAGCTACAAACTCCAAAAACTACTCTGCAGTGTCGAAATTCAACTACCGTATATTCCGGCGCATAACGCGCCCCGGCGTATAACGCGCACCCGTAATTTCTAATACTTTTTTTAAATTTTAAGATATACTCTTCGTATAACGCTCACGAAAATTAGGATTGTACATGTGCAATATTTCGTCTTTCAAGATCGTAAATAAAAAGTTTTTTTCCCTATCTTTTGCAAAAATAAAAGAACTGAATTTGACATGTATGTGAGGGTAGAGTTGAAAGAGTAATAATGTGATTCTGAGAAAAGAGATGTAGTTGTATTCAGCAGTGCAGGTGTGTGGAAGAATGTTGTTCCACACATTCTAGAAGTAAGGGGGGGGATGGTTATCTGGAATGCTGTCTATTGTGTATGTCTCAAAAGCATACCACGAATCAGGAGACAAAACGTAATTCCTCTTCGGCCAATCGCACCATTTGATGTCCTGCCTTTGAAAAGTAAACATTGTAAACTTCAAGAATTCAGCGTAGTTTTTAGTAGTAGACATGGCTCCTATCAAACGAAGCAAACACAGCGCTGGATTTAAATGCAAAGTAATTCAGATTGTGATGACGTGCCTGAAGAAATAACGGAAGACGAATATAATGAACTATTTATGTAATAACGAAAATGAATAAAGTATATAGGTAAAGGTATGTTATTTCTTTAAAATAAAGTTTTTTTCTATATTAAATTTTTTTTAATCAATAATTTTTTATATTCGGTGTATACCGCGCACCCGTAAATTCCAATATTATTTTTTGTATTAAAAGTGCGCGTTATACGCCGGAATATACGGTATGTTATTATTTTTCCACCAGAAAAAACGAAGGAAATCTCTGTCTGAGATGTCAAGTTCAATTTGTAAGAATGCTTTCTCAATATCTGACGTCAGTCCTATAGGAAACTTTCTGAAGTTTGTTAAAACTAGTGGGATTAAGTCTAACAAATTTGGTCCAACTTTTAAGCAACCATTTAAAGAAAGTCCATTTTTATCTTTGTTGGAAGCATCAAACACTGGCCTAGTCTTGGTTGTGCTACTATCCTTAAATACTGCCCGATGTGGTAAGTAATGATTTTTTCCCCAACAGTTTGGCGTTGGCACTAACTCGATGATCCCTTCATTCAACCATTCATTTATTACATCATCATAATCTTGAAATCTTCCAAGTTTCTTTAATTTTGTTGATGTAAATTCGAGCCTTTTCAAAGCAGCTTTTCGATTGGATTCTAGAGAAAGATGATCGTCAACAAAAGGAAGACGCACAACATAGCGACCAGTATTATTTCGTCTGGTAGTTTGCTCAAAAAACTTGGTTACCTTCTCATTTTTTTCTTCTTGAGTAATTATTTCTACAGGATCTAAAATACCCAATGTTTCTAACTTCCAAAATTTAGAAATTTCAGAGGAACATGTCATGGATGCCAGTAAGGTAGAAATTCCAAAAGTAGAATCTTGTTTGCTACCAATAAGAGTCCATCCTAGAGTTGTTCTGATTGCCAATAAATTCTTATCAACCGAAAACATATCAGGAGTAATAATTTTTGTCCAAGCATCAGCTCCTAGTAATATCTGAATGTCTTCTATACTTTTGACGTCTTCACCTGAATAATCGCTAAGAACTATACTTTTATTTTTGAGGAATTCATAAATTTTCTCATCATTAAATTTTGGTATAGTAGTGCAAATTTGATCAGTGCCAATTAATTCAAGTACCAAATCAGATCCCGAATCTTGAGCTGACAATTGAACTTCAAACAAATTATGTGTCATTAAAGGTGTTTTCTTCCCGCCAAATAGAACTTGTGATAATGCAATTTTACCGCATGGAATCAATCTGCAATCTCTCGCACATGAGTTTTTAATGTAACTCTTTTGAGAGCCAGAATCACATAATACTCTCACAGGAATCCTTAGGTTATCAATAACAACATGTGCAATCAAAGTTTGTAAATATGAAACCGAACGATTAGATGAGGTGGATAAGGTATTTACGATTTCCGGTTCTTTTTGGTCAAACTTCGTAAGATCATGATTAATAGAATTAGGACACATAATTGGGTAATGCGGCTTTTTGCATATTACGCATTTCACAAAAACTCTACAGGTAGATGAGCGGTGACCTGTTCTTAAACATTTAAAGCAGGCCCCTTTCTTTTTTAACATTGCACTACGTTCTTCAAAAGATGAATCTAAAACGCTAGCGCAATCCTGTGAATTATGAGTTGTTCTTGAGCAGAAAATACAACTCCGATCTTTAATTTGAGAATTTCTGGCTGATACTAATGTAGTTGCTGTTGGGATATCTCTAGTTTTATTTATCCTAAAATTACTTTTAGTAACATTTTCAAAAGAGTTCTTCCTTAATTTTAATCTCTCTTCACTTTCGACTTCAACTTTTAAAAAGTTAAGCAATTCCGTTAGGCATTCGGAATGGTCAGCCGTTGAAACATTTTTAGAAACACGATAGCGATCCCATGTTTTAAAAGTGATATCTGGTAAAGCTGATTCTATTAAAGGAAATAGCATGGCTGCATATTTTTCTTTCGTTACGCCCAAGGAATCTAGAGCTCTAAGTTGGGCTTCTAGAGAATCATATAATTCAGCTACCGATTTTACACTTTCTTTCTTTAATACTAAATTTAAAATTTCGCGTACGTAATATTCAATTAAAAATTCATCCTTCCCGAATCTTGATTTTAAAAGGTTAATCGCTTTTTCATAATTTTCTTTCGAGGTAGGAAAATTTTCGACTAATTTATAGGCCGGAGAATTTGGTTTCATGCATTGGAATAAATACTCAAATTTATCCTCATTATCCAGATTATCATCGTTATGAATTTTTGAAAACTGTGACCAAAAACCAATCCAACCTTTAAAATCGCCATCGTATTTCTTCAGTTCAATTTTTGGTAATCGTACTTGTCGCTTATTGCAGTTAGACAAATGAGCATCCGAATTACTTTCAGGTTTCTGTAAGGACTTAATAAATTCCTGAATCTTATAAAATTTAATAGAATACTCATTTGAATTCATTAGTTCTTCTTCAATTTCGGCATCAGTAACGTTTTCTTTCTTTAAAAGATCATGATAAATTTTATCGTCTGCTTCTTTTAGAACTTTAAACTTTTCCGTAAATGATTGAAATCTTGCCAAAATATCTGTTTTATTCTTAGTTTCACTATCTAATAATTTAATTAGTGAATCATATTGTTTTGTGAAAACTGACCTTAAAATTCTTCGTTCCATAACGCAAATCTTTAATTCAAATTCAACTTACTTGCCGTGTCCGTGTTCTGGGCGCCAAATGTTGCAAACGGTTCTAATAACTAATCCAGCTTGCAGGGTTTATAAATACTAAAGACTGCGTTTCAGATTATTAAATAAAATACGAAGAATTAACTAGGACAAAACATTTATTATAAATAAAACAGGTAAGAACTAACGACAAGCACATAACACAAACGTTCCATGAAAAATTAAATAAAAGCCAATTGATGCCACTCACAGCTTTTAGAAATAAAATAAATAATGCCGCGGTGGCCAAGAGTATCATTTTCTACAATATGCTTTGAAAATTATTATATAAGCTTGTAATAAACTAGTGATAATGCCTATTAAAAGATATTATAATGCATTACATAGATATCTCGACAAAAAGAATTTAAATTAGTCAACAAATTCAAATAAATGCCAATAATTTCTAATTTGCATTTTTTCTATGAGTTTAATAGAATGATCAGTATTCAAAGATTTACTAAAGATAGTTTTAAGCAATCCAAAACAAGAGAGAGAAATGTATTTACCTCAGCTGTATTTCTGATGCGTAATCCCACACTGTATGACTTAGAAAACTGATGAGAAGAATTATGACACTTAACATTTTTCTGTGAAGTAAATGGCGATAGGAAATAAATGATCTATAATAGAAAAGAAGAGAAAGTTAGATACAATGATATACCAAAAATGTTTTGCTTTATATTATTAAAATAAACACTTTTGAAATTAATTTTACCAAACAATACAAATTCTTTAATAAGCTTCTCCACTGATGATAAAAAGATAGGAAAATAAGAGTCAAAACTTAGATATTTAAAAATCAGATATAACTTTCTAAAATCAAAAATATTTTTCCCTACCACTTTCAGCATTTGAAATAGTTATAAATCCACTTATTTAAAATTTTTATGAAATTCTTGAATTCAAAGTGAAAATTCAGCAAGCAATTTTTATTTGATGGATTGGGAAAAGGAATAAAAAACGTTAACCTATTTCAAACTATTTTAACTACTGTGGACAAAGGTAAATATAGTTATCTAATAAAAAAATTAAAAAAACATTTGTTTCAATGTTTTTCTGTTAAGAACTTTTTTTATTTGAACAGAAAAAATGAATGGGTGTAATATTAGAACTAGTTGTGCGAACAAGAATTATTTTTTCACATAAACAAATTGGGGGATCAGTTATGGATTTTCGTAGTTATTAGTAAATGGTGATCAAAATGGGCTACAGGTGGCACAGAGCAGAACTATCTTCCTATGGCAACACTTCGGATGCTATCACCATTAGCATGTGAAGAGTCATAGGAGAAGGAAATTAGTTTATCTCAAGATTTTTAAATAGAATATAAACTTTTAATCTGGGAAACTATTTGAAATGAAAAACTATATTGAACATAGTTCAAAAAGAAAGAAATTTTTAAAAAATTTTTAGACGGTTAAATACGAAAAATGTAAAGAAAGGGGAAAATATCGTAGTACATTTCTATATAACTGAGAAGAAGAGAAAGGTCAAGACATGGAACCGGTCTTCTCACCAGATGGCATAATTGCAAATCAAAGAAAGTAGAGCATTAATTTTCTATCCAGTAAAACGAATACAATATCTAATATTTATACAATAGAAAATTTATTTTTACCTTTTACATCGATTATTTTCAGAAATAGCTTCATTTTTCAGAACTAAGAATGTTTTTATCTATAGGAAAGTTACATAAACATTGTTTTCTGCACATTGTATTAGATTAGTCTACCTAACTGAAAGAAATTTATAAAAATAAGAAAAATTTTACAAAAATTGACACCAATTTGTGGCGAATAAGATTTTTAAAAAAACGCCACAGTATCTGGGGAATAAATGCCCAGACACAATCAAAAAGGTGAAATTGTAAACTAAAATACATTATTTATGATAAGGTAAGGTGCTTATTTCTTGTCAAAGTGATCTATCGTATGTTGGACTAACTGACTGTACCCTTAAACTTTGACTTACAGAACAGGAAAGACATGTCAAAAATCAGGACTTGAAACTATCTTCAATCATCCTACATAGTTGAAATTCTAATCATAGGTTTGAATTTTTTTATTTATTTTTCTTTTGCTAAAATCATTAAACTTTGTTCTTCATCTAATGAACTTAATTTCTGTGTATCATTCCATATTTTGAAAAATCTTAATAATTCAGTTGATGATCTTTCTAGTATCCCATTTTTCTTAATGTATGAAAAATCTATTCAATTTTTTTTTTTTTTTTTTGCCCTCTGGGGTTCCTGCCAAAATCCCTTACACCCTTCTTTTTATTATCTTGTTCAAACTTGTTCCTCTACACTGATTGGTTAACTTGTTACTTTTCTAATGTCATTTGGTGTTCAGACACAGAGGCATCAGCTTCTTATTGAAAATTTTTATTGGTATATTTAACTATAAAAAGATAATTTTATGATGCTAAAATAAACTTTTCATCATACCCAGGAAAATCTATAAAAATAAAAACTTTTAAATCAAATGACTACCACCTATTTGCCACATGTAATTCACTGACTACCTGATAGAATAAATCAGATATTGTTTAGAAATCAGTACTTTGAAATTTTAAGATTTTATCATGGCATGATGAGAAAGAAAACTTTAGTGTTGTAAAATTATGTTTTTATTACTGAACATATTAATTTGTGGAATTATTCAATTTTTAAATTATTTCAAAAACTGAAAATATGAAACCTACATTCATAAAATAATTCTTTAAACATTGTCTAATAAACTAGCTGTAAATTAAAATTCTGGCTATGGTATTTCAGCCACAAATTTTTTTTATCAGAGTATACTTTATAGACTGATTATGCAAAATTTTGAAAGAACCTTAAAACAAGTCTGTTGATAGAACATCGTTTAAAGTGGTTTATCCCATTTCAATAATTATATATATGTATATATATGGGCAAATCTCAGGAATCATTAACATATGTCTTCAAACTTTTCTTATAAACGTCAAACCGTAACCATTGAAAATTGAAAAAAAAGGTATACAATCCAATTCTGCGCGTTTTATGTTAGTGATATTCCAAAAGCTTATTTAAAGTAGAACAAACTTGTATCATTAGTTTAACTTGTAACTCGCAGAATTGGATTGTATACCTTTTTTTTTTTTAAATTTTCGATGGTTACGGTTTGACGTGCCAAAGTTTGGCGACGAACTTTAAGTGTCTGCAAACGTCAATATTCACGAAAAATATCATTCAAGAAAATATGATAGTACAGCTGAGCTACTAAATTATGTTTTTAGTGATTTTCAGTTTTTTTTAAACAGAATACATATTGAAAAAAAAAATAAAAAGTATGTTAAACACTCTAAGCGACACTCATGAAAAGTAGGATTGAAGTAAGGATCAAATGTAGGATTGAAGTAAGAAATGAAAGGCAAGTTACTCGCGATCAAAACTGTACGTATCTTAAAGTTAGTAATGCATAGTTATTCCTGTAATTTTATTAGAATTAATTTTCGCTTATTATGTTATATATATTTATAAGAAAAGTTTGAAGACATAACGGTTAATGATTCCTGAGATTCGCCCATATATATATATTAGGGGTGGCCAAGCTCCTTGATAGTCGAGCCATTTTTCAAAATTTGAAATTTTTCGCAAGCCGCAATTAAATACATATTTAAAAGGTAGGAAATTTTTTTTTACATGAATAATTGGTGACAGCACTTCTCAGTAATTCTTTGAGATGCTGGTTAGTTAATACTGATCTCATCGGTGTTTGGATTTCACGAATTTTAAAGTGGAATAAAATGATTCACATAAGTACGTTGTTCTGAATATTGAAATAATTCGACAAGCAGCCTTTTTTAATTCAGGATTCTTCGATTGTGGTATAAATTTCCAAAATTCGGTAATAGACATCTACTTATATTTTAATTGTAGAGCTTGATCTTCTTGCATCTCTATTTTTTAATTCTCTAGATGCTTTTTGGGTCATAATTATATTGGAAATGGAAAACTCACCTTAAATTATGTTAATTTCAAATGGATTCAGACTAAAAATATTTTAAGTTTTGAAATCTATTTTGGAATTCCGTCAATATTTCTTCCACCATTTTCAGATACTGGTTGAGTTTTTCTTGTTTAATATTGGAACAAATTTTTTGTAATTCAAGGAAAATGACAAAATGTTTTATTTTTAATGTCCTTTTGAATAAATTATAATTTAGTTTGAAAACTAAATATACACTGTGAGAGGTTTTATCTTTTCCCTGCAATTGTAAATTCAGTGTTTGCAAATGTTCCATGACATCAGTCAAAAACATTAAGTTTTGTAACCACTCATCATTGTCCAATTCTGTATAGGTTATTTCTTTTTCTTTTAGAAATGCAATTATCGGATCAAACAAATCTACAAAACAATTTAACCCTTGGCACTCGTGAGGTAACTGTCAGTCACCAATTTCGCCTGAAAATTATCTACCATTTTAATTGCAAAATTGTTTTCATCTTATTGTTTAGTTACCACTTCATTCAGTGATCTGCGGATATAATATGGTAAGTTTGTAAAAAATCTTTCAAAACATTATTGGTGGCGTCCATTTTTTTAACTCATGAAAGAACTTCAAGTGCAAAGGCTTAATACGTTGTAGCTAGATAATCATCTAACAATGCAAATGAAATTAATGTCTTTTGGAACTTCTTCGTCTTTTAATTCTTTAAGGAAATTTTTAGTTGTTGATGATATTTTGCATTGGTGCGAATGTAATTTACAATGTGTAACACTGTTTTCATAACATCAGGATATTTTAAATACCTTGTAATGAGATGTTCTCAGGGAATTATGCAGAGAATCGGTATGAATTGTGGTAAAACCCCAATAAGACCAATTTTTTTACCCAGCATTGCCGGAGCTCCATCAGTTGTAATTCTTACAAGTTTATTAAGAAGCACATGAATAGTTTTCATTATGGAATCTAATGCATTTTTAATATCGACACCTCGGGTTTACTCTTGAAGTGCTACTAAATCTAATAATTCTTCTTTTACAATGAAGTCAGGTGAAACAAAACGTGTGAAAACTGCCAATTCCGGAACATCTGTGATATCTGTCGATTCGTCAAGGAACGATAATAATGTTTTAAATATATAATAGCACAAAAATGAAAAGGTAACTCGGGTACGTTTATCGAGAGCCACAAATAATCCTCCAAAGATCGCATGAGGCTCATGAGCCGCAGGTTGGCCACCCCTGATATATATATATATAATAGAATAAACTTCAACAACAGAGAGAACTTGAAAGAAAGAAAAGAAATTACTATATTAAGCGTTTAGTGGCACTAATTGCCTTAAATTTATGTTTAGAAAAATTAAGTGACTTTGATTTAGTTCACTTTATTAAAAGTAAATATTCTTGATTCAAAATTTGTGTGAATTTTATTGCTGTTATTGGTGTGAATTTTTTATGCTACAGAGTTCTCTCTAGGAATAAAAAAAAACAGCAAGGTGCTTCCTCTCTGAAAAGATCACTTCGTGTTTTAAAAGGGCAGTCACTTAACATCATAAATATTTATCAAAATGTGTAATAATATGTAATAATTGAATATTATGCTCAACAGTTATCTTTGCATACTATTTTATGAGTATATTTCAAATGGTAATTCTCTCTCATAATCAAAATAAGAGAAAAAATTTGTAGTTTATAAAAATAATTAAAGACATGCTAAAAGGCAATCTCTGAGCATATATATATATATATATATATATATATATATATATTCTAAAAAAACGCAAAAAATGATTAATTGAACTTGAAAGCTTTTTACTATAATTTAAACCAAAAATTATGAGAAAATCAACATTTAAAGATGCAATTTTATTTTTAAAAAAAAGTATTTATTTAAAAAATAGTTTTAAAATCACTCTAAAAACTTATTAATAGTCATCCCCTTCCTGAAAAAAAAAACTTATAAAAATTTAATCAGTTGAGAATAATCCTAACAAAATAAAAAAGTAATTATTTGCAGCAGTAATCAGAATTAAACCTATAAATGCAGATAATTTTACCAGTGTGCAATTATTATTTAAAAACAATAAATAAATTTTTTTCAAAGTGGAATCTGAATAAAAAGGCTGTATTTTTAAGGGATGGCGACTTACTTTTACAAAGAGGGCACATTTATTGGGATCAAAAAGAAGGCAAGGAGAGCTGCACTTCAAAAACTTCACCGCTGCATATAATTTCTATATCAATTTCAGTATAGCCTTATGAAAGATATTGGAATGTCAAATTACACATTTTAAAAATTGAATAGTTCAAGTAAGGATGACGCTAAAGGTAACAAATTAATCTCCTTTGCTTTATTTCTGTGATTTTAGGAATTGTGTAATTTTTGCTCGATTTTATAAAATTTGACGCCATACGAATAAAAAAACTTGGGAAAGTGTCAAACTGCCCTTTGCCAAATCCACCATTTAATTTAAAAGGCTTAAAAAATCAGAAAAGTGATCAGAAATAACAATTCTTTGCACTAACATAAGGCACTCTCATTATGCTGAAACTCTCTGCGTAGGTGCTTAGATAGAATTGACGTCACTCAGAACCATGCCTCGCTTTATGCAAATAAAAATTTTTAGTGTTAATTAAAAAATAACTAGCCATGAAATTAACGTGATATAATAAAAATAGCACTTTGAGTATTTTATTAATGATTCTCAATTGTCTAAATGATCAATTTCAAGAATAGGTATATTTATTCAAATTTGACAATTGAATGGCTTTTAAAACTTAGTATTGCAGAAATATCTTTATAATAAAAAAAGATGTGTCTGAAAAAATTCTAAGGCTGCACTTGGAAAATATCTAAACACAGTTTACAACTTTACAGTTAAAAAATCTGATTCCAAGGACTCAATAAACATATCATCAATGATCGCAACATTAAAATTATAAAAGAAAAACTTACCAAAAACCCTAATGAAGATACAAAACCAATAATAGACTTTTTGTTATCAATAATTTAAAATTATTCAGAAATTAACTTCACATAAAGTAAATAACAAATAAAGTATATTTTCATTGTTTCATAATAATAATTTTGATTGGTGTACTAACACTGCATACTATCTCATCAGGGGTCTGTCCAGACATTTTGTGAAAGGTCCGTTTTTTGTAAAATTGTGAAAAAATTACCCATAATTTGTGAATATAAAATAAACGTTAAGTTACATCCTTTGAACCAGGGTTCGCTTTTGTGAATTTGTGAAAATAGGGTCCGTTATTGCAAAAAAAAAAGAAGAAAAAAAGAAACTTTTTTGAGGAGTTTTTCAATTGCAAAAGATTATACTCAACACTGTAAAATTATGATTAAAAAAATTAAAATTTTAAAAAATAAACAGCAAATGCAGCTACTAAATTAGCGATGCAACAAATATTTGGTATTTAGCCTACACTGCTGAACGCAGAATATTCATTTTGGACGAATAAAGGAAGAAGCTTCTGCCGAAGACAAAACTTAGTTCGTTTGCATTTGTCTTTCTTTCCCCCCACCCCCTGGGAATGGTTTATTCGATTAATAAAACAATAATGAATACAAACAAATTTGTGAAGGGTCCGATTAAAGGATAAATTATTTTGTGAAGGGTCCGTTTTTAAGTTAAAATATTTTGTGAAGGGTCCGTTTTTATGAAAAGCTATTTTGTGAAGGGTCCGTTAACGGACCCAAATTTCTTCTAAACAGACCCCTGATCATATAATGAATATATCATCTTGCATATATCCCAGCATAGACGAATACACATTTTTTAATTAAAATTTCTGTTGTAATTGTATTTATTGTTTTACAATAAATAAGAAAAAAAAAAATTAAAGATAGAGAAAGATAACTTTTTGATAATCTCAATTTTTATTGTAAGAATTTATATTACTTAATTATTATTGCCAGTAAGAAGCAATAACTATTAATAAGCAATGTTTCAACTTACAGTTGCAGAACACTCCTGAGATATATGCTTTTATGCTAGATCCCAAAATGCTCTTTTCATTGAATTGTGCTCAGACAACTAAAACTCATCACTTTATTATACACTAAACTTAAATATAAATTTATAAACCAGTAAAAGTTTTTAGGATAAATAGATTCTTCAATAAAAAGGCAAAAAAATTTTTTTTTCAAAATGGTTATGAATCCTTAAAAACTTACTTCATTAATGAGAAATTGATCAGTGCCTATAACAGCAGAACAACCAGATGTTTGTAAATGAGATACAACAGCTTTAAGTAGAAGTGACCAATTTAAAAATATACTATAAGAAGCTGGGCTGGTCTAAAAGAAAATATGACAATTAAGAAAAATATTAAAAAAAATAAATAAATATTTATTGAACAACTAAAGTGTATATAAACCTCACACAAAAAATAATATAAATAATAATTATTTTTTTAACTTTAAATTAAAGCAATTAAAAATTAATATAAGCATCTCTTTGCTGTAGGTAAGAACTACATTTCAATAAATACTTGAAATGCAAATTTTCACTAAATGGTTAGATAAGTAGTCTCTCAACACTAAATAGCAGTACAATTGATTTTGTGGCATAGCTCGTGATTTACAACCAGCCAGTGATGCTTCACTTGGGCGATCTATTGGGAACCCTATCTTAATAACAATCCACTATGGGACAAATTTCAGTCAAACATTACGGCAAATATGAAAACTATTCATCTAATTTATTTCAAGTTTCACTTACAAATTAATGTTGCTTAACACGCATTATAAGTAATTACTAAAAATAATAATAAAGAAATGTTGCAAATTATTTTTTGAACGAAATTATCTTTGAATTCATGAATTTTATGACTATGAGTGAAAAAAATAAATAACTTTGCTTATGATAAAAGTTTTGTGAATACAATTGTGACTACCGTACCTGCATAAAAAGGTACCTTTGTAAAGGCAAGAGTAAATTTTTTAGTCTGATTCGGTAACTTATTTTATTAATTATAAAATATTGTTTGCATTAACTATTTAGCATATTCTAAATGCATTTCTCCTGAGTCATGAAAATTGCATCTTAGTATGCAAAAATTCAAATAGATCAAAAATTATTAGGGATATATCATTTCTTTTTGCTTTACTCAAGTTATCAGATAGATAAAATTAATTATGTAACTAATAATATATCCTTTTTGCTTTCTAAAAAGTGTTATATTTTGCACTTAAATTAAAAACTACATATTTATCAAATCAACAGCTTAAAATATTATCAAATTTAAGTTAAGCTCATTGAACTTGAACTTAAATTTAATAGCAAAATAACCATATTTAAATCAAATATTTGGTTTGACTATAGCTGTTAAGCCACATTAGTGCTTAAACTAAATTCTATAAGCTCATGTTGTCTTCTCTAATGCTAATATACATGCCGGATATCAGTCCTAGGGAAATGGTTGTCCAATAACTCTTTCTTTATAGAAAGCCCCCCCCCCCAAAAAAAAAGTCAATGAAACTAGTTTTCACTTCCTGTGAAGTCAAACACTATGTAAATAAAACTATAAAATCTGCCAGGGTCAGTCCGAAGTCTAAGCCTAGTAAGTGGCTGCATAGGGCCCCCGAGTATAGGGGGGTACCAAAGTGTGGTACGGCTAGATTAAAAGAAAAAGCTTTTTACATTCTCATTTCATCCTTTTCTTAAAGCATTTTTTTTCTCGCTTGCTTATTGAAAATAACAGTTATAAAGCACTTATTTTCCTAAAATAAAATGTTGAAATATATCTCATATTTTGGCAACCAATAAACAAAAACTGAGTAGCATTCCTTGTTTTATCTCTTATCTTTTATCTCTTATCTTAGTGCCGATGGCATCCTTCCTTGTGATAGTTTATGATCTGCAAATAAAGATGACGGTTGACAATTGAGTTAAATACAGATTACTATTGAGTTTTCTTTAATGTTTCTTCTAGAAGACCCTTTACTGGAAGAAGGAAATAGCTGTGCCTTTAATAATTTCATCTCTCACAGTGTTCTAAAAAAAATTTTTTTTGAAGATAGGTGCTTTCTCTGTAAAGAAAAATAGAAAGTTGCAAACATTGGTGCAGCATTGGCCTGTTCCCAAAAATCATGGATGCAAAATTTATAAGAAAAATAGACAAAAAGTGGTTTCTGATTTGTCTGAAAAATTAACAAATTGCAATGTTAAGCTGGGTTTCCACCGATCGCAACGGCAACGTACATCAAAATCTGTTGCTGCGTTGCTTCCTATCTGTTGCCAAAGTCTTTCATACCGGTAATTGGCAACGACTCTGTTTCTTGTCTCGCGCATGCTCAGAAGACTTATCACGCGATACGGTTGCGTCATCTCCCGTTTCATTTCACCACTTATGTTTTGTTTGAAAGCGCTAAAGTTCTATTTATTAAAATGGAAAGAGCAAATTTGAAAAAAGTTTCTTTTTTAATATGCATTGTATATATTTTTTTCATATTATCTTGATTTTTTGTATATTTTGAAAATTATATTACATATTTTAAATAGATTTTTTTTATTAAACTCAACATTTACTTGAATCCTGAATGAAAGACTGTGTTTTTATCATATTATTAAAGATTTCAGCTAATACGAACTTTCTATTTCATTGTAATTTTTTTATAGGATAATGAAGTTTTTATAAATCATTTAGGTAAAAATGTTAAATGCTAGGAATAGAATGTAAAATATATGAACCTTTTTAATAATTCCATAATGGTTACAAGTCATTACATAATTTAATATCTTTTTCCAAACATGATTCCATAAAGATAAATGCAATAAATATTATTTTGAATGGAGAATTTACTTTATCTTTTATTTTTATTTACAAATTCGAAATTAGCTTATTGTCATTCACAATAGTTTTACAGATGAAATTATGTCTTATCATATACAGTTTAATTTTTGTTAGTACAGTGTTCGGTTCAACAATATCTGCAAGATAGTTCTTTCCACATTCTCTGCAGTGATCAGTTTTCTTTCTTTTAACATAATAGAATGATATGCAGATTACATTTTTTTACCATTTTTTTTTTTTTTTTGGATTATCTGCCGCAAACTATTGATGATATAACTAAATACCTGCATAATCAATACGATTTACACTTCACATAATCAAATATTTTGCAGTCGACAAAAAACACAATTTTCTTTCTGGGGGAATCACTCAATTTTTTTTTGTTTTTTTTTTAGTGCCAAAGCTGCAATTTAAATTTTAACTTACTCCTTTCAAAAAGACTGTCTCCTCAAATCCATCTTTGGGTCTTGTTAGACTGATATTTGATAATTTAATAAATGAATTTGAATAAAATCACTGTAGAAAAATTTGGTACAAAATTTTATGATTTTTTTCTTATTGTGTAAAAATAAAAGGAAAACACTGTTTGCTACAGTATTTAATAATTTGATTGTTAGAGAACCCATTCTACAGCAAAATAATCGTAATTGCTTACACCAAAAAAAATAGATGAGGTTATGCTTTGAAAGCCTAAGAACGAGAATTCCAATTGCTTAGAACACAAGTTTTAAAATACTGACATATACCTTAAAAAAAAAAAAATGTAGGTGAAAAATATGTCCTATTTAAAGATAACGGCAATTTTATTCATTCAAGTTATTCAAAGGATTAAGAAGTTTGCAACAAAACTCTATATATTTTTTTCTTATTGACACTCAAACCTGTCGATAGCGAACTAATACTAAATCTAATAAAATCAACTACACAATTCTAAATAGTTTTTTATTCTTGTTTTAATTCATCTCTTACTAAATTTAAAAGTATTTTAATATGAAGATCAATCTTCTTTTCTTTTTTTTTTACATGTCCCAGATAAAATCCTCACGGCTATAATTATATAACCATGAGCTGTTTCGCGCAAAGTCAATCAATTGCTCTTCCATTTTTCTTAATAATAAAATTGAAAACAAATTATAAAATTCAAATCGCTGCTTCGCTTTATTCACGTGTTCTGTTAAACGGATCAAAACACGAGGGTTGGGAGAGGAAACTAACGACGAATCTGATTGGCTACTAGGGTTGGCAACGGCAACAAAAGTTGACTCGTTTCCAACTCTTGAACTGAAAGCAACGACAACACGGCAACATGGAGAAATGGCGTTTGTGCGCCGGCGCGCAACTGTGGCAACAAGATTCCAGTTGCCGTTGCCCCCGGTGGAGATCCCGCTTTAGAAGGAAGGAATAATTAATACATCTTGAATTTCCTGCTGCACAGTACTTTTTAAGAAATCATCCATCAAATTTTTTTATTAATCTCACAAATTCTAAATATATATCAACAATTGCAGGCTCAAATTACTCTTAGATTCATCCTTAAAATACAAAATTTATAACTTTTCTTCAGTTATTATAATATTAATCTAAATATTTAATAATTTTCTTTTATTATATTAGAACAGGATTTATTTTAAAATGCTCCAATTTTAGTTTTAAAAAAAAACAACATACATTTGTTTTCTTTTTAATTAGTTTAAAATAATGTGAACTTGTTAGATTATTATTGATTTTTTTTAATTTCTTCATTTTCTATATTAGTGTATTTAATTTTTATTTTCTAATATGGAGTGAAATTTTTAAAATATTTTGAAAGCATCAAATTTTTACTTCAGTTTTAGTGATTAAATGAACCTTTTTTTTTTTTGCAAATATATTAGGGGAAACAGAAAGCAATGTCATTTTTGTTGCATTAAATTATATAATGTATTTTAAAAAGTTTTTTGTTTGTTTTGTTTTACATGAATACATGAATAAATGACATGAATATTCAACTTATCAGAAACCTTTTGTTATCAAGCCTGCAAGATTTATATGCCAGATTGATAAACGTCAGTTGTAGTTTTGGGCAAATATGAGTAGCAGAAATTTTTAAAATGCTTTAGTCATTAGAAAATATGGAAATCTGATGGTGTAAGGTTGGGCAATCATGAAGGGTGATTGAAGTACTCCTACCTCTAATCATTAATTTTTATATGATAATTTAAGACCACACTGTGCAAAACAATTCTAAAAAAAAAAAATAAT
The DNA here is from genome assembly GCA_949128135.1 of Parasteatoda lunata. Taxonomy (NCBI): domain Eukaryota; kingdom Metazoa; phylum Arthropoda; class Arachnida; order Araneae; family Theridiidae; genus Parasteatoda; species Parasteatoda lunata. The sequence continues at coordinate 30,832,791 of OX421981.1, read as the reverse complement.
TGGGGTGGGAATTGCAGTGAGCAACCAATGCCATGATATTTGCCAAACATTGCACAATCAGATTTCCATATATTCTGATTGCTACAAAATTTTTTGTATGACAAAAAATTTGAAAATATGGATAATATTCAAAATGATTTTGTTCAGATATTTTGCTAAAGAAACAATTGTTCTTTATGAGTCCAGCATTTAAATTTTCAACGCTAGATGTCGAGAGATTTCTGCTAAGACGGATCAAGAAGTTTTTAATTTAATAGCTTACTGCTTCAATTTCTTTAGATTATTCATGAAACTAACGAAATAAATTAAATTCTCTAAATATCTATGAAGTTGTTGAAAGAGTATAACACTTCTTTCAATCTTAACTTTACATTGTAAAAGTATTTATACTTAATGATTTCTATTTTTGTAAGAAACTTCTAGCTATTTCCCGTTCTAAGACCAAATCTTAATGGTTCGAGGAGGATTTCTCATATATGCAAATTAATTAGTGCAGATGATATTTTAAGTTATAAAATAAGCCACAAAAACATATTTTCACTTAATAAGCTTAGCTTTTTTTAGACGAATAAGGATTTCTGACACCCAAAATAAAGGGAGTAGCTGCAATTTGGGAAATATGGGCTGAATAGTTCAGTCGGGAGAGTGGGCCAAAGTTTGGACCCTTTAAAGCTAATTTTATGTTTTGTGTATCTCGAGAGCTCTCCAAGTAAATTGAAAAATATTTGCAATTAATAATAAAATTTATTTATGAAGATAATTTCCAAGCGAAAAATAACTTTTAGCAAATATTTATAACCTTTCATTATTTTATTAATAATTCTCAAAAAAAAATTTGATCTGTAAGATTATAATTTCAAAGAATGCAATGGCAAAATACAAAATATGAGCAAAATTGGTCCAATAGTTCCTCAGAAATCAAAGTTTGAACTATTCATTGTGGTCCGTAAATTTTTCTGCGCAAATATCTTATTAATTATTACAGAGCTTAATAATTCCATTATTTCGCTTAGTAGAATTTAAAAGAAAAGGACATTATACCAGTAGTTTGTACTGTATTTTTATAAAGATATAAAAACTGCAGATTTTTACTTATTTTAAAAATTGTAAATAACATTTATTTTACTCATTCATATTTATTATCTTTAATGGTGGAGGGCACAAAAATATTTTTGTTTCTACATCAAAATCAGCTTTGACCGGCCCTGAAATCAGCAAGTAGTTTAAAATAAAATCTAAAACTAAAGCCTCAAAAACATAATGTTGATGTGCCAGCTGATTCTGGTCAAATGTTAAAGTACCTAAAATTTAAATTTTTTGGTGCTAAATGACAACAGACATGATTTAAGAAAGTTACTAGACCAATTTATTCTTACTTACTTTACTAACAAAGTTAAATTGTTTTATCATTGACATGAGTTCCGAAACATCTTCAACTAATGCTGTAATATCATTCAATGAGGTATCCATTGGAAACTATAAAAATGAAACTAATAATTAATAATATTCATTATTTTAAAATCACAAATGAAATAAATAGCTTTAAATGACAAAATTGTGATCTATTGTCTTTCCAGCAGATGGTGATTCACTTCACAACCTGATGTATATTCAATATAACCTGGAAAACTAGGATTTCAAAAATCTGAAACCTCCAAAAACCAGAAAAAAAATTTTAAACTCAAGTTTATTTATTTATTTTTTTTTTTTAAAAAAGAGAAGAAAAGAAAGAAAACATGAGCTAAATTTATTTTAAACTACAGGCACAGTGTGGCCCAATATTTTTAATAAAAAAAGCTTTCGTTCAAATGCACAACTTAAAACTCAATTTGCGTGTCATAATACTATTGTACTAAAATATCAGGATAGATTTTTTTAATAATTGCAAAATTGTAGCAATAACTGCTTTAAAAGCAATCAACAAAATCATGTCAATTGACAATGAAAATATTCCAAATTGAGCATGTGAAAAAGTGATAGCTAAAAAGCGCAACTCAAAATATAATTTGCATTTAAGAATACTGTCATATTTAAATTATCAGGATTTAAAAAAAAAAACACATGGAAATCATAGAAAACACTTCTGAAAAAGAGTTTGACAAAACCATGATGATATATGATAAAACCTTCCTATATTTAGCATGCCAAAATGTGACTATTTAAATGTGCAACTTGAAAGTCACTTATTGCATCATAGTACAGGATTATTTTTAAAAAATTGGGTTTTTAAAAACCACAAGAAAAAATGATTGACAAGAGTGTGACACTTTACAATAAAAGCTTCCGTAATAGAGCATGTCAAAATTAAATTTTTATGCCAAAATACTGTTCATTTGAAGATATCAGGGTTTAAAAAACTATACAGAAATTTGAAGCAATAACTGCCTAGAAGATGACCATGTGGACTGATGATGAACTAATCCAAAATTGAGCAGGTCAAAAAGTGGCACTCAAGTTGGTTACTGTCTCAAGTGGTTACACAAATGTGCATGTCATAATGCCATGGTACAAGCATTAGTATTTTAAAAAAATTCTGAGCAATAACTAATAATATATTAAAAATATCAGGATATCAAAATCTATGGAGATTTGTAGAATAATTCTTGAAAAACGGCAGGAATTTTAGATTGAATCAAATGCATTATTTTATATTCTTATTTTTGATGTCTCTATTGATTTAAATTAGGTACCTGAAGTCAGGAAATTTCTATAATCTTGATCTTTTAAGTCTTCGAACAGTCTGGATTTTTAAAGTTATAATGCATTAGAGTTTTTAAATTATATAAATGCTTCCATTCAAATATTTGTGGTCTGGGCTTTATTCAAGGGCAGAGGGGAATAAGGATGATTATCCCAGGTTAGCAGAAGGCCCAATTGAAATTCATCACAAAATGCGTTAAGTTAATTTCTTTATGTAAGCATGCTGTATATATATACCGAGAAAGTAAATTACTCAAAATCAGTGTCCTTAAATTTAATTGTTTTCTTCTTCTAGCCCTAATTTAGGTGTTGTGTACTTATTTTAAGAATTTTAATGTTTAGAGATTCTTTTTTACCACTATGCTAAAAAAAAATGATATATATTATGGTTAAAAAGATAATTTTGATATTACGGATAGCAGAACTATTTTGGAAATGAAGAAAAAATATTTAGGTGCCATTGACGCCCAACTGTCACATTCTAATTTCTAACCCCAGGTTCTTCATATAAGGAGCTTGATTCACTTATAAAAATCAAAATGGTCGAACCATTTTTGAAAGAAAAAGGTTCCTAGTGAATTCTCAGATACCTGAGTTCCTAATGAGTCTCAAAACTTTGGGAAGATAGAATAGACTTTTATTGCAGGGTTTTTTTCTGAACATAATAATTTTTTATAAACAAATATGCCTAGACATATCAATTGTTTTTTTTTTTTATTTGACTTATAAATATTAATACACAAATATACATAATCAAAATTTAGTGTATTTAGATAAATATGCAACTTTGAATTAATATAATAATTTTTCTTGCTTCCTCATTAAGAAAAATAAACTTTTCTTAAATAATAATTTGAACTTTCTTAATGTTATTTGTTTTGAATTGAACAGATACAGAGTACAGGCTGTAATAACTTTCTCTTTCTTTCATCTCCTTAATAAATAGGTTTTCAAATATGAATAAAATAAGCATGTATATGTATTATAACAAAATATTAAAATTAGAATTGTTTTAATTCTTTTCAAAAGAACATTTTTAATTTATATAATATTCAAATGGATAAGTTAAAATATTTTGTTGGTACAGTCGAACTTGTTTATAACGAGCACAAAGGGACTGTAACATGGACTCGTTAAATCCGTGTGCTCGTATCCTTAAGGCAGGCATGCAACCAGAAGAGAGGTCAGATGATTGAGTTTACAACTAACCCCCCCCCCCCAACCAGCAAAAAATTTCTAGTTGCACTATAGTCTTAAAGGAAAGAAACAACCTTTTCACTCAACCAATTTGCAATGTCCGCCATGTTTGCGGACTTTGCTTCACCGCATATTTTTCTAAAAGTTATGCCATGTCTAACTTTAAAACAATAAATCTATCCATTCGAACACATGAACTCAGAATATCCAAATAGTTCAGCAAATTTTTCCGCTTGCACTTTTAGAATAGGTCCACTCACAGGTAAATCAGCACTACGTTGCACCTTCATCCATTTAAAAAACACTTCGTCCAAATCCTCTTTCGAACACTTCTTCAGTCGTTTACAGTCTGTTTTATTTTGGCCGTATGCATCCATTAACTTGCTTTTGTGTTTAGCAGAGTGGAAACAGTAGATGAAGACAATCCATACCTTTTGCAGATTTTGATATTTTTAACACCGTCATCCAACTCCCATAAATTTTCTTTTGATTTCGTGCGCATTTCTTATCATTTGGGAAAAAAAATAAGACAGAAAGACTAGAAAAATACTGCAAGACAGAAAAATATTGCTCGCTAAAACCGGGTCTTGCTCGTTAAAAGCAACTTCTGTTCCATAGACTTAACATTGACCCAACCAAATATTCTTGTTTTCCTCGGTAAATCCGGGTTCTCGTTAAATCCGAGCTCGTTATTAACGAGTTTGACTGTGGTTATACTTTAAAAATTCATTAAATTTTAAACCATGATAAAATATTGAATAATATGAAATTATTGTTAACTTATTTTGCAATATAAATTTTATGTAATGAAAGTTTACATGATTGATTAATCATTTTATTGATCACAGCAAAACTTATTCATAGTTTAAAGACCAATTCAAAAAATTTATTAAGGAAATTGTTAAATAAACGTAGTTATGTAGTTAGTTGGCCTGCAAAAGACTTACTCTATTTTAACAAAAAAAATTAAATTAAAACTTAAGTATTTAACAATTTAATCGTTTTTGGTTTATAACTTTTTATTTAAATTGTTTACGTAAGACAAGTTTGGTTTTAGCCACTTTTCCATTTTGACTTATTATTTTAAGGTTTTCTTCTTAATATTCTCTTAAATCAATTTCCTACTTTGATTGGATTTAAGAGCCTCTTTTTAATACTAGCATGAAAAGATGGTACTGCATTAAAATTAAAGCTATTTTTTTAATTCATTATTTAATCATTTTCAAATAAAAGTTTTCTATTAAACTAAAATTGTTTCTTTTGAATAAATCCCTTTGAAATCAAAATTAAACCTAAAAAGTGTTAAACTAGGTGACGTCTTAAAAAATCTAATAAAACCCACCTGGGTTGGGTTTTTTGAAACCCTGTTTTATTACCAAAATGGTCACTAAGTTGGCAATAGTCTGCCAAACAGACTGCCAAAGAGAGTGCCTTTGTGTGAAAGTTTTTGTGTGCGGTTTAAGTGTGTACATTTGCCAAAGTAAAATGTGGGTTTTTAAGAATGATGCATCATTTTAAACAAAAATTACATCCAAATATATGCTAAAAAAATACATATTTTCATTTAAAGAACATTTTTCATGATGTACAGTGTTATTCATGAACAAGTAGAAATAATTTCAAAGAATTAGAGAATAACTTACTTGAGAACTTTTAATAGAATTCACTGTTTTTCTTACATGTTTGTCAATTAGTAAATGATTATACAATATGATGGGATGAGTAAATTGAATGTGATTGAATATTATTCCAAAACACAAACACACATTCCTGGTATCCTTTATTGAATTTGAGCTTTTCCAAAATCCAATATGAAATAAAACAGCTACTAAAATTTTATTTTCCGATATATAAAGTCTGGAGGACCATTCGTCATATCTCCTACAGGAATCAACTTCACCTAACAATAGCTGTCCACACATTTCTGTATATATTTTCATTAAAGATAGATCTAGATTTTGACCTATATTTATAGATTTACAACTTTTAGACATATTAAAATCTTGTAAAACTTTATCGGGTACTGATATCATAGTATTAACAGATTTGTCTTTAAGAAGCCACAATTTCTCAATTTGAGGACCCATTATGTGATCCCAAGAAGATAAAATAACACCCTCCATGATTATTATTAAGCACAATAGATAAAGAAAATAATAGATCTTTAAATCATAGACTTAAAGTCTAAAAAACGGTTATAGTAATATGGAATTAAGTGCCTTAAAGAAGTTATATTTAATAAATTTTTAGACTGAATTTATTATTAATGAAAATAAATAAAATTCATCTATAGAACAATTTCTTTTCATTTATTGCGTCAGTTATCATAGCAACTAGCTATATAATACATTATTTTTATTTACTTTTTAATGGTAAACAGTAAAACATTTATAAGATTGTTTATTTACAAAGAGTCATGCTCATGCAGGGTTGCCATACTGTGAAATTAAAAAACACTACAACTTTGTCTGAAAAAATACTCCATATGGATGGCCTTTTCTACACTAAGGAGCGCTGCAGGCTCTTTACCGCTTATACTTCCGGTTTCCTGTTTCTGGTGTATTCTGAAGCCATTTGGCTCAGAACGAGATCAAAGTGTTCGAGATTCTTTTGAATAGTAGTTTTATGAATCATATTTTAAGCGTCAAAATATGCAAAAACATCAAAATATGTACTTTGAATAGAATTTTGAATAGTATTTTCATGAATCATATTTTAAACATCAAAATATGCGAGAAGTATGGATGGTGTTTTCAATATAAATGTAAACAATAACGATCTCGAGCTCAATACCTGCTCTAGTTCCGGTTAGAAAGTTTGCAAGTGCTTACTAAAGCTTATTCTGGGAGGCAATATTTTCAAACGGGTAATTTTGCTTTCAATAAAAGAAGTAAATTAGATCATTTCTGAGCTCAAATCTGCCGTATTTCATAAGATATTAATGTTATTAAGTAATTCCGGGGAGCTTGAAGTGAAAATTTGTATTAGATATTTATAGATATATTGTTAAAAAGGTGACATGGTTGCTAGATTTTGAATAACTCGCTTTTTGGCAGTCCTGATTTGGTCTCTTTCCGTTTGTTTATTACTATTTGTTCCTGTTGCAAGCTGTGCACCATCTTACGTTAGTGTTAGCACCTTTAGCATTGTAAACACAAGTATTGTTAGCATTGTGAACACAAGTAATGAGTACTCAAAACACAATGATCACGTTGTGAGCTAAATGGCTCTAAAATATACCGGAAACAGTAACCCGGAGGTATACAGCTTGCAGCATTCCCTAGTGTAGAAAACACCATTCATATTTGTTCGATTTTAAAAAAAACAGAACATGACCGTTGTACTTATCTTAGAATGTCATAAGAATTTTCGTTTTAAATTATGTGTGAATTTTACGAAAAAAAAAAAAAGAGTTAGAAGTTAAACTTCGAAGAATGACTTAAAAATTGTAAACATCTTTCGTAACCGAACCTGATAAAGGCAAGAAGTATCAATACAATATAAAGGCAGAAAGATCAATCACTCGACCAAACTGATGTCACCGCAAACTTTGACATCACAGGTTCTAGTAACTACAGTTCTACTCTATATCCAGGCTCCTAGTGAGCAGTTTGTCTAAACAAAACTTCATTAAAGTTGTTTCTTTATAGCAACTATATGTAAATTGTCCTTTTTTTAAAATTTGATTTTTATAAATTCTAGAGCTTAAGGCCGGGATAGCCTGGTTGGTAGGGGACTGGACTCGCGTGCAAGAGTTCGTGGGTTTGATCCCATCCGGCCGAAGACTCCCCGTATAGTAAATGGTAATTAATGCACGTTAAATCTGTCGAGTCGCAGTCTTCCATGTTCCCATAACAAATCAAGACCTCTGGGGCTACTGATCTAGGAGTTTCCTAGTCTTCTGGATTGGTTCAAAATTACAGGGCTACGGAGTTGAACATTAGTGTTCGTAAACCTAAAATTAGGTCAGCTGTTCAAACGACGAATATAAAAAAAATTTCTAAAGCTTAATAATTAATAACTTTTTGTCTCTGTACTAGAAAAATCTGAAATTCGCAAATTTTAGAACACATTTTTTAAAGATTTATAATTTGTAAATTTTAAAATTAAAAAAAAAAAATAAATAAATAAAACCAATATATTATTAAAAACTAAATTTTTTTATTTCATTCTGAAATCCAAATGCTTGAAATAAACACAATAAATAAATGAAATAAAATAATGAACATTTTTTAAGCAGCCCTAAACATTGAATTTCCTATGAAGCACAATAATTTGGAAAATTTTAATAAGTGCTGCGATAGAGTCTCATTATTGTCTGTTAGCGTTCAATTAGTTTGTTATTAAAATCGTTTTCGTGGTTTTCATGTAAATTCTAATTATTTTCATTCAAAGTCTTTCAAAATATGATTTTACTTCTGTATTTCAATTATAGGTCACTTTGATATCTGGGTTGTGTACAAAAATACGAAAAAGTACAAAAATAAGAAGAGCATTTCACAACATTTACTAAGACGATAGGCTATATAACAAAGATGATTAAAAAAAAAAGATTTATTATTAAAAAACAATTTCATTGTCCTAATGCACATTTAAATGGAATCCTAATACCGTCAAGAAATCTGAAAAAATATTTTCGTAGTTTTCCTTTGCTTGTATCACAAAATTTGATTTGTTTTAATTTTAATTAATTTTACATAAAACAGGTTACTATAATAGCTTTTATAAAGAAGATTTTACTCTGATACTAAAATTGCAGGTTACTTTGATTTCTGGGTTTTGTTAAAAATATAAGAAGAGTGTTTCACAACATTCAAAATGACAGATTATCTGTCAAGAATGCTAGAAAAAAAAAAAAAATAAATAAATAAATCATTGATTATAAAAAAAAATGTCATTGCGATAATGAACATTCAGCTGGAATCCTATTATCATTCAGCAATCTGAAAGACTTTTTCGTGGTTTTCCTTTGCATGTAACGCAAAATTTGATTATTTAAATATAATCTTAATTAAAATAAGTTATTCTTACAACTTGCATGAATATGATTGTACTACGATTCCTTAATTGCGAGTCATCTTGATTTCTGGGTTGAACTAAAAATAAGAAGGACGTTTCGCTATATTCATAAAGATGATATATTCAAAGAGATGATCAAGGATTATAAAAAAATTATTAATTATTAAAAAATAATTTCTTTTAGATAATGAACATTTGGCTGGAATCCTATTACCACTAACGCTATATGAAAAACATTTTCGTGGTTTTTCTTAGTGTGTAACGCAAAATTTGATTTCGTCTTAATTAAAATAGGTTATTTTTATAGCTTCAATAAATATAATTGTACTTCGATATTTAAATTGTGACTTACTTTGTTTTATGGGTTGAGTTAAAAAAAGCTTTTCGTTATATTCAGAAAGATGATACCCTATCTATTAAGGGCAATAAAAAAATGGTAATTTATAAAAAAATTACTTCATTGAGATAATGATGAACATTTAGCTGGAATCCTATTACCAGGAAGCAATCTGAATTTTTTTTCGTGGTTTTGCTTTGCTTGTAACGTAAAATGTGATTATATTAATTCAATCTTAATTAAAATAAATTATTCTTATAACTTTCCTAAATATGATTGTACCCCGATACTTAAATTGCAACTTACTTTGTTTTATAGTTAAAAGTAAGAACAGCGTTTCGTTATATTCACAAAGATGACAGGCGATCCATCAAGGAGGATGATAAAAAAAATTATTATTAAAAAATAATTTTTAATAGATAATGAGCATTTAGCTCGAATCCTATTACCAATAAAAGCAATCTGAAAAACATTTTCGTGGTTTTTCGTAGCGTGTAACGCAAAATTTGATAACTTTAATTTCAATTTAATCTTGATTAAAATTAATGATTTTTATAACTTTCATAAATGTGGTTTTACTCCGATACTTAAATTGCGAGTAGCTTTGATTTTTGGCTTAAGTTAAAAATTACAAACATCTGAAGAGCAAAGATGCTAAACAACGATTCATTTAATAAAAAATCATTGCGATTACTGAGCATTTAGCTGGAATTTTTTAAACGTCAAGCAATCTGTAGGATATTTTCGCGCTTCTCTTCACGCAAAATATTGATTTAAAAAAAAAACATTCATAAAGGCAGCAATGCTTCAATATTTACATAAATCATGAGTTATTTTATCTTTCTTCCATGTTAAAACAACAAAAGAAGAACATTTGATTGTTTGTAATTCACTAGCAAGGTAGATAGCCAATTACGGATATTAAGAAATGATTTGGATGAGTAAATATACATATATATAATAATTCAAATAATTATTCGTGCGCTCGTACCTTGCAAATTAATTCATCATGGCTTAACTCTGATAGAAGTTTAAAAGCATTTACAAAGATTGGAAATTTATAGACGCTCTATACTAGGGGTGCACAACCTTATTGAGTCAAGGGCCACATGCACAGCAGATTGACCAGATGTAGATGTAGTTAATTTACGTCGCACTAGAGCTGCACAATGGGCTATTGGCGACGGTCTGGGAAACATCCCTGAGGATGATCCGAAGACATGCCATCACAATTTTGATCCTCTGCAGAGGGGATGGCACCCCTGCTTTAGTAACCCAACGACCTGCACACGAAGTCGAGCACTTTACGGTAGAACAGTTTAACGAGGACCAATACCGCACACCCTCGGTCCCTACGCAGACTGATCCAAGTGGTCACCCACCCACACACTGACCGCAGCCAGTGATGCTTGACTTCGGTGATCTGCTGGGTACCGTGTCTTAACGATCAGTCCACTGCGGAACCAGCAGATTGACCAATGAAGGGCCACATGCAAAAATATTTAGACAGACATGTTGGCAGCAATTGTTGGTAGTAACTGTTATATAAGCATCATTGTTCTAGGGACTAAATTCTTTTTGTCAGTTCACCTTGTAATATCTTTGCATAAAATTGAATACTTTTAAATGTTTAAAATGAGAAACTACTTACTTAAAGAAAAGAAAAAAAAAAAAAAAAAAACAGATTCCAAAATTCAGAATCATTTTATCAGAAAAAAATTTTGATAAATTGAAATAATTAAAAACTATGGAAAAATTCATGTTTTTTTTAATCATATTACATAATACTAAAGTCCATATAAACATAAATGTTAACATTAAAAAATTTGTTCATAGAATTAAATTTAAAAAAATAAAAAATGTTGTTATTAAAAAATGCAAGTTAAATATTTTGATGTAAAGAAAGTTTATAGGGTTAAAAATGATTAAAATTGAAACAAAACCCCTTCAGCGAAGAATAAGAATTACCATTTAGTAAGGAATTTACTTTAACTTTAAAAATTTCTTAATGGTTATCCTGTAATTTGCAAAGTTTTTAAATATTGTGATAATTTTATCTACTTGCTCATGCGATAGCTTTTTCGGATTATTAAATAAAAATTTAAATAATTTTGTTTAAAGACTGCTCTGTAATTTTGAACAGGCCAAATTCATTCTGGAAAACTGTCTTTTGACAGAAGCTGCTGTTGTGGGCAGTATTAAACTTAGGGCAAATAACTTCATCAGTTTTGGAATCTGTCCCAAATGGTGTTCTTCCTTTCCTGATTTTTAGTTCGTGTGAATACAAATAGCGATGTGATATTTTTAAATTGCATGAATACAAATTTTATTTTTTTCAAATGAGTTTTATGCGATGCGTTTTTTTCAAATAGCGTGAATGCGAATAGAGATATGTAGTTTTTAAATCGCGTGAATATGAATCGCTGTGCATGATTTTTGAATTGCGAGAAGTACAACGTATAATTTTTTAAACGTTTGAATACGAATCATTATGGATGATTTTTAAATCTCGTTAATGTTAATATGAAATGCGATGCGCAATTTTAAGAACGCGTGAATACGAATTACGATGTGTGACTTTGCGAGAATAATCAAAACGTATGATTTTTAAAACGTGTAAATACGAATAGCGATTTTTAAATCATGTGGCAACAAAAAGAATAGGTTGGGTGTGTGTTGTTAAATATGCCCGTGTTTCGAACGATTTTTTTGCAAAAGCGACCGTGTTTAATATAATTTTACACATCTTGTTTTTATTTTTATTTTATTCTCTTCAGGAAGGTGTCGATTTTGCTAAGATACGTTATTTCTTTTTAAGTTACAAAAAAAAAAAAAAAAAAAAATTAAAACAGAATCGAATTTAACGAGTTGTAATATTGTGTTAAAATATCAGGATATTCTAAATCACAATAATGGGAAAGGGGAAAAAAAAACATTTTCAAAAAACCTCTTATATTTATGTTAAAATCGACACAAATAGAGCACGTAAAAAGTTTTTATTTTGATGCACGATTAAAAAAAAAAAAAAAAAAACATCGAAATTCTTATATATTTACAGTGAAACCGGCGTAAATGACGCGCGTCAAAAAGGGATGAATTTAAATGCGGGATTCGAAATTAAAGTGCCACAATAGCGTATAAAAAATATCGGGACTTTAAAAGACTTGTAGAAATGTGGAACAATAATTGCCAAAACAACGATTGAAAAATAATTTGATTTGCGATAAAACCGGCACAAATAAACCACGTCAAAAAATGGTTATCTAAATTAGCGAATCATTTAAAATATCGAAAGATTAAAAACCATGCAGAAATTCTTAGGAGTAACTGCCGAAAAAAGGATAAAAAGTCATTTAGATTTGCTATGAAGTTTGCGCAAATAAAGCGTTTACAACTTTCAAAAAGCGCGATTTCAGAAACTTCGTGAAAATGGGTAGCAATAACTACTCATAACTAAATGTCAATGGATTAAAGATGAAATCGGCATAACGTCAAAAGTGAAAACTAAAATTCGAATATCGTAATAATGACCTATTAAAAATGATTTTCATAACTATGCGTAAATCCGTAGCGTTAACTGTCGGGAAAAAAAGCGATCATAAAACTACATTCGTTGAGATTGGGTGTGTCAATAAATTTCAAAAAAAATTTTTTTTGAATTTATTTTTTTCATTTAGTTCAGATTACTGCCGCGAGTCGCACTTTGAGGGTTGTGCACCCATACTCTATACCAGGGATGGGCAAACTTTTTTGATCGAGGGCAAAAAAATTGAGAAAAAATAGTTTGGTGGGCCGAGTAAGAACTTCTAAAATAAAAAAACCGATATGCAAGTTTTAATTTAAATATTTAATGAGATGAATGAAATTGCGATTTCATTTTTAAAAGTTCCTCATATTGAGGTTCGAAGTGATATGTGCTTATTTTAAGGAACAATTTGAACTGTTAATCTACTTGTGAAATGATTTTTTCTAAGGTTCGTAGTTGAAAACACTAGTTTACATATATAAGATGAAGCAAACATAGCACTGGTTTTCTAGGCATGAGATATTAAGTTTTGGAAACTAGCTTTTGGTAATGATTTGCAAAACTCAAACTTTGGCATTTTTAGAAACAACAATAGTGTGCAATCTTTCCATATTCAATAAATAATGTTAGAACTCGCACCGGCAGAAAAATCCGCTCGTTGGAGCTTAAAATGCGATGTCTGCCACATGTGAAGCACAATTCACCTATGTTAGATTCCGTATGTCTGATCCTATAGAAAGACAAACGCTTGTTGGAGCTAATGCGTGGCTATTCCATAAAGAACTTCTGCTTTCAACATTTTACCAATTGAAGCTGTCTGTGCTAACTATTTCCATCAATTCCACCAATCGAGAAAGTAAAAACGTCATTAGTACTTAGTTAAAAAAGAAAGAACAAAAATAGCTTGAAACAAAGTAGACAAAATAATGGATGGAAAATGTATCTTGTTTATATTGGCCACGAATAAAATTCTATCCGCGGGCCGGATAAAACCTTCCGACGGGCCACGGTTGGCCCGCGGGCCGTAGTTTGCTCATCCCTGCTCTATACAATCAAATATATAATAAATGCTAAGAATAATTAATTTGATTAAAAAGATTTTTATTTTCAATTCTCCTAAGAAAATTTAACAAATTTATGGTTGAATAGCTTATTTTATTTTAAAAAAATGTGTCACATAAAATTCTTTGAATTATAACGATTTTAAAACAACAATAGTAAACTAATAAAATTCAAAGGGTTTTAGTTTTGAATTCGTTCCGTTAAATGTATAATACATCATACATTAAAAGAAAAAAAAAAAGAAATGCTAATAGAATCCCACGCTTGATACTAAAAAATGCTTAGTAATCGCAATGATTTTTTTTATTATAATAAATTAATAAATCACTCTTTAACATCATTGACAGACAGCCAATCATTTTTGTGAATATAACGAAATGCTCATCTTATTTTTGTAATTTTTAATATTTATTTATATTTTAATAATCAATATTTTTTTTAATCCTCGTGAATATAACAAAACGTTCTTGTTATTAACTCCACCCAGAAATCGAAGTAACTCTTAATTTAAGTATTGGAGTATATTCATATTTATGAAAGTTATAAGAATAATTTATTTTAATTATGATTAAATTAAAATAATCACATTTTGAATTACACGCAAAGGAAATGTTTTTCAGATTACTTGGCGGTAATAGGATTCCAGCTAAATGTTCATTATCTCAATAAAATTATTTTTTTTAAAGAACCAGTTTTGTCATTATCCTTGAAGGATCTTTCTTTCTGAAATCATTTTTCGGAATATAACGAAAAGCTTTTCTTATTAACTCAAACCAGAAATCAAAATAACTCACAATTTAAGTATCAGAGTACAATTATATTTATAAAAGCAATGCAAACGAGAACCTAATTTGTGATCGTTCGCATCTCCGAATTCGCAAATGCGATTATTTTCGCAAGCTACTGCATGCAGGGGGGGGGGGCGCATTTGCTTAAAAGTTAATGTTTAGTTAGGGGGGAGGTTGGAATAAACATAAGATAAACACATTGGACACAATCCACAACTTTTAAAACTATTTCCTTTATCAGTTCAACTACATAGGAACTGGCCTACTTGTATAAACCTCATACTAATTCATCATTCTGCTAATTTTTTTTTTAATCCTTGACATAGAAAGGAAAGATTTACATTCATAGTATAAATATTAAGTTAAAATTTAGTAATAATAATAAAGTTCTAGAAAAATAGAAATCTTTATACAGGTAATCAACATTCTGATACAAAAAAAAGACTTCCACTAAAAATACAGTATACATTGTAGTAAAATACACCTTTTGTGCAAACTATTTCACAAAAAACATTTTCCATATTGAAAATAGATTAACATATCTCTTCTTATAGAAATATGAATTTTTAATACAATATAACATTAGAATATGAAACAGCTGGACAAAATTGATGTAGAAAGAACACCTAAAAGGTTCACTCAATGAAAAATACACTAATTTCTACCTAATAATAGAATCTTTATTGTTTAAATTTATATAACACATATAGGAACTTATTCTAGACCATTGTTGAATATCTAAAATCTATACAAAAAATATCTTATTCTGCTAATGGAGGAATTGTTATTTTTTATCATCATTACTCATAGTTCATATAATTGATAAATAAACAATCAAAATATTTGTAAAAAAAATATATTAAAATACATTTCTAGAATAAAAAATTATTATTAAAAACATTTTACTCTTAAGTAAATGAATAAAAATTTAATTTATTCCATTCATACAATAAATAAATCAGCAATAAAGGTACTTAGACCAAAATATGCTTTTTAAAAATCTAAAATTCATTAATGATTATCCTGGAAACATAATTGAAGTTGAATGATAATAAAAGTATAGTTCTCATATTGAAAGCAAATATTTTCTAAATATTTAAAATAGTTTTTAAAAAAAATTGCTTTAGTGGTCTATCACAGAAAAATGGCACTATATTTATAAAATTTTATTTTTCTTTGGATACAAAGGAATAAACTTAATGTGCCACTTATATTTGATTAGATCAAATGACTTAGCATAAATATAAATTTTACTTATTTAACAAATTTCCAAAGACAAAAATAAAGCTAACAGTGCACCCAACAGGAAACAATTAAACATCTTATTCAAGTCATTCTATTTAATAGGTAATATAATGCAGGTTGCTAAGTTTTTCACGTGAGGGACAATCATTTTCTGAAGAGTACTGTAAAGGAAAACCAATTGAGATATTGCATAAATGCTCAAGTATAGCCAAATATTTAAAAAAGAAAGAATTACTTAGTAGCCCTACAGCACATTGACTAGTTGTGCCATATTACTGGGAGATTGTTTACAGTAGGAACTAAATAATGAAAAGCTAAATGTCAGATGAAGATCCACAATAACGAAGAGAAAAAAATTAATATATATATATATTTCTTTCATTTAATAAGAACAGGCTATGAAAACTGGGAACATTATAAATTCACTTTGATTTTATTTTTTTCGCAGAAACTTTTTTGAAAGTAAAAAATATTATTAGAATAAGAACTTTATTATAAGAATTTTTGCCATCTCATTTTTCAAAAAAATTAATTTGATTTAAAGGAGAGGAAAATATTCAATAGTTGAATAAATAACACTGAAGAGTGTTATTTATTTATTTTTAATATTGCAAGATTCATGCTCACAGGTGGTTACCTGTTTTTTTCTCCTTTGAAATTCTGACTAGAGTGCTTCGGGACTCCACTTCTTAAACAATTTTTACAGCTTTATTATTTTAACAAATTTTATTTATTTTTTTAAATAACAGTCATTTCTGTTTCTGGAAACTTTAAGTTTTCATGAAAATGTCTAATTTATTTTCTATAAAAAAAAAATATTCAGTAAGTAAAAAGCAGTTTCTGAGAATGGGTGGAAATTATGATACAGAAATCCAGCAATATAACCGATGGTTAGCAACTCTTAAACCAAAGTTTTAAATATTTCATTAAATGCTTCTCATAAATAAATTTCAAATAAAAATGAGATTTCCTAGAAACATTTCATTGATACTGCTTGCAAATTCCAATTTATACTCAATTTTTAAAGGATGAAATTACATATGCTTTTAAGTTGTCCAGATATTTTTATAAAAATGTCTCTTTTTTTTGTATTAATTTCTAATATGTAATTAGTTATGGAAAAGATAAATTTAAAATATCAAAAATTGTGTTATGATAATGTGTGTTATGATAATGTTACTATTTTTATAAGATAAGTATAATTTTTTTATTTAAATATTTAATATCTTTCTATCTTATTTTCAATATTCTGTTTCATTGTTACTTTCTTTCTTGTTTGAAATAAGTTGAAACAATTTATTTTATGTTGATGTTATTTTATCCTCAAATCACCAATATAATTTCAGAAAATCAAAAATATCATGATTTTTATTAGGTTAACATTGATAATTCTTTTAAAAACTTGATATTATATTTTCATTACTAAGATTGTTTATTTTGCTACTTAATTTTTCTACAAGAATTATTTTATCTTTAAAATTTATATACTGTTAAATAATTTTATTTATTTTCACCTTCTTCCCATTTTGTATTTATTTTCTTCTGCTTGCAAGTTGATATTAGACATAATTAATTTTGTTTTTTGACATAGATTTGTGAAAAATTATAACATAGATCTGATCTAAAACTTCGATGCATTCATATTATTTGATACTTCATTATCCAATTAAAAAATTTAAATTTTAGTAATTTAATACTTGCATTATCTTTTCTTAGCAATAAATTTTGTAGTAAAATAAAATAACATTTAGATTATAATTTCATAGCCTAAAATTTTATTTATCACATCAATGTAAGTGTAGGAAATTCTATACTTTTTTTAAACTGATGTTTATTTTTTGATTTTAATTTATATATATATATATATATATATATATATATATATATATATATATATATATATATATATATATATATATATGAAACTAGCCTATCCAAGTAGGTTGGTCCCTTTCCCTTAAAGCAAATATCCCTTTATTCATCCCTGCTATTATTTCTCTTCCGAATAAAATAAAATAAAAAACACACTGAGTGATAATTGTACTTGGAGAAAGAGTAATAGGCTTATTTGTGCACTTTCTGAAGTTCTAAGGCACATTATCAACTAAGAAGAAAAAATAAACAATAGATCATATTTTTTTTCTCACCTAACCAAACCCCTATTTTAATGAAATTAAAGCAGATCTAGCACAAATGCAGAAACAAGTGCTTTGGCATAAAAATGCAGTACATGTTAAGGAAACTCTTAATTACATTTTAGAATTGGAATAGAAGTCTTCAAATTAATTTACAAAAGGACATATATTTAAAAACTTAAAATGAGCTGATTTTAAACATTATATTTAATCCTTCCATTTTAGTATAAAATCTATCATAAAAACAATTAGAGTATGAGATAATAGGAGATAAAGAAGTTAATATGAAAGAATACACAATCACAATTGTGTAAGTAAAACAACTTATACTTTGAATAGGCATTAAAAGGTTGTCAAATATGAGTAAAATCAAAGATCAGGTTGTAGTGATCACAGGTTGGTTGATTATAGAACATAAAAAATGATTTCGTAAAAAGCTGATCTTTGAAAAATATTAATATTTAATTATATTTGTGATAATAAAATATCAGTTAAATATAAATATAATAAAAAATGTTTTTTTTTCTTCGACATAAATGAAATAGTTAAAACATGTTTATTCTAAAAACACTATAAAAGTTAACTTTCAAATATAAAAAGCTAACTTTGATAAAAAACATGTACTTCATAAGAATTCATTTTAGGATTAGGTAAAGGTTTAAAAATGGTTTTAGGACACTCATTAAAAAAAAATAAATACACAAAGTGGCCACATAAAAGCTGATATACAAAATAACAATTATTTAAAATGCTGATCTTTTAAAAATATGTACATAATTTGTAAACAAATAGCAACAGATAGAAATCAAATTAAATGGTTAAAAGCATAAATTCTTAATTCATCAATTTATATATAATAAATTCATTGTATACATTATGTTAAAAGTTGACGTCTTAAAAATGATAGAGTATGGTAAAGGGAGACAAGGTAGGTTGGACCTGGGGCACATAGGACCAGGTACAATTATTTTAATGCAATTGAATATTTTAGGTTGTTTTCTTCATTATGTGCTGCACATTTAGTATTACATATCCTATGAAAGAATCATGCTGTCCATTTAATGTATGCATTTTTTATTTCAACAAGTTACATTTTAGCACTGTAAAGTAAAAACTAATATATATATATTCAAAATTTTTAGTTCTGTTTCTATGCTCTAAGTATTCGAGAATGAATTAAATTTGTATGAGGCAATGGTGATAAAAATATTTTTTATGCCCAAAAAACATTGATAATAATAGTTTGTGAAAATGCTATAATTTTTATTTTACCTGAACCTCATTCAAGAAATATCAGGCTTTTCATTATACAATTATTGTTTAATATGTCTTTTGGTCACTTTAATTTGCAAACATTATTTTAAATAAAAATATCATGTTTCATTATGCAAAATCAATTACTATTAGTGAAAAAACCTGTTTTTAATAAAATTCAATAAATGATTGTGTGCAGTAAACATAATAATCTTTTATCGAATCATTGAAGATTCATTTTATTAATTTTCAGATATGCAATTTTCATTTTAAATGATTAAAATAAAAATGCATTTATTGCATTGCATAACATTTATCTATCAATATTGTCTCTAAATATATTTTTGTTACATGGTCCAACATGCCCACGAGGTAGAACATGGCACCCTGTCCCCAAGGTACGTTGATCCACAATTCAAAGTTTTTTTGAAAAATTAATACAAAAAAGTTTTTAATAGAACTTAAAAAAAAAAAAAAAAATGAATGGTGAGAAAAAAGCAATTGGGTTGTAGAAAAAAAAATCAAACTGTACAGATAATTTATTAATGAAATAAAAAATGAAAAGTGGACTAACTAACCCTGGTTTCTCCTAATTATAATACTACCACATAATTAACAATAAGTATAATTTCCTAAACATGATTCACAAAGTATTCTAAAAACTAGATACATATAAATACAATCTTTTAAAACTTAGTAATAGTTTAAAAATAATTATTTTGATGTAAATAATCATAAAAAAATATTGACATTTTACATTTTTTATCAACATACATATTATTTTAATGAAATAAGTCATAAAATATTATATATTCTGCATAAACTCTAAATTAGCATTCACAAAATCTTTTCCAATTAAAGCAAAAATGCCTTCAAATGCTTCAGAACACAATTCTTGTTTAGGCTTAGCATCATGGTAGAAAGATAAGTAATGAGCAATATAGATACATCCTCACAAGCATTTAAAATAATTTTTTCTTCAAATATTCATTTCTTTAACAAGAAAAATGAATTTTGAAATAAAATTTCAACTTAATTAATCTTAAATAAGTTAAATAAAAAAATAATAGAAACTTTACCCAGAATTTTAGATTCACTTTAAGCAACTAAAAAAAAGCGAACTAAAGAATTTTGTTTTTAAACAACTTTTTGCAAACATGAGAAATATTTTTCAATCATTATTAAGATTTTTACTTAGTAACTCTGTAGAGGGAAAAAACAAGTTCATTAAGTGTATTCATTACCATAATTTCTTAGTAATAATAAAATACTCGTAATAAATCTCTAATTTTGGAACTTTAAACTATAGGTACTGGCCATACCTAAAGTGACCCTTAGACAGGAAAAAAGGATAGTCATTTTAAACCCCATTTAAAATTTTTTAAACAACCATAACATACATGAAGAGATTTCTGCCTTTTTAAAATAACAAAGATAAATTTTCCTAAAATATTATGAGCTATCTAATTTTATGTAAATTTGAACTTAAATAGAAGAACCCCATTTTATTTTCAGTAGATTTCTTATTATTTCAATAGATTTATAATATATATATATATATATATATATATATATATATATATATATATATATATATAACTTTTAAACATATTCCTTTTAATTAATTTAAATTGTTTGGGAACTCTTTTTTAAATTATATTGAAACTTGCTAAAAATGAAAATACTAGTAAATTAATAAATTAGAGCCGAATACAACTAGGTTTGCACACAGAAAATAAGAATTGCTTTACAAATTCTTTTTAAAGTTTCAACAAAGCATAAGTTTTTTCAATTGCTATAGCTTATTATAATGTAACAAAATATAGCTTTTTAAATATGCTAACTTAAGAACAATGTCCATAACCTTGTCATTACTGACATACATTACTAAAATTTCACAGAAAATAAAGCAAACAAGAGTAAAGAATAAGTAAGTAAGAAATAATAATATTTAAGCTATAACTAAAATAAAATACTAATGCATACAAAGTTAAAAGGGATATTTCTGTATTGGTACCAGTTCATGTGAACTAAAATTACTTGGTTGGTTAACTTGGAATAAATTAAAGAAAAATTATAACAGCTTGCTTGGGATAATTATAAAATATATCTTTTTCTGTGACTTTTTTTTAGTTTCTTGTCTGCCATTGCCCAAAAATTGCCAAAATTTTACAATTATTTTGGCACAGGTTCTGAAACAGAAATCTTCCCAAGATAAACAATAAACATCACACATTTTACTCCTTATCCAGTCTCATTAAGTTTTTGCTTTAGTTGATCCCGCATATTTTTAAATCGTACAAATTCTTTAGGAATTTTATGAGCAGAACGGTGTCTTAAAAAAGCTGTTTTATCAGTAAATAAATCTCCACACACATCACAAATAAATGGTTTTTGCTCAAAGTGAGATAACCTATGGATCTGGAAAAATATTCTTTCCTGAAACACTTTACCACAAATATCACACTCTTGTCGTTTCTTTTCTTCATGAAGAGATCGATGTTTCTGGTAATATTCTTGATCAGGAAAAGTCTTACCACAAATATCACACCCAAATGGTTTATCAGGTGTATGATTAGACATATGCTTGGTAAGTTTACTTTTATCAAGATATCCTTTATGACAAATTTTACATTCATAGGGTTTTTCTCCAGAATGTGTCATATAATGTCGCTGCAAACTCCCCTTCACAGCAAATGATTTTTCACAAAATATGCACTTGAATGGCCTTTCACCAGATTTTACACATTCATGTTTTTGCAATAGTGCTTTAGAACAAAACGCTCTACCGCATAGTGAGCAAATGTTATGGGTAGAACTTGCATCATGCTTAGATGTAAGAATATGATTACGTAAATTACTAGCAGTAAGAAAATTCTTATCGCAAACATTACACTTTAAACTGCCTGTTCTTTTATGAGACAATATATGCTTGGAAAGATCAGCTAATTGCACAAATGACTGACCACAAGTTTTGCAAGTATGTGGCCTACCATCAAATGATCGCAGAGTACGAACTCTTGTTCCGCTCATAATTATTAGTTAAAGCAATTAATAATTAATCTATATTACTTCAATGAAATAAAAAAAATAATTGTGAAATTTAATGAGTTCTAATATCACTATATTGATAATTATTGTCGTTTGTGCAAATAAAAAATCGAAAACATATATCGATTACTTATAGGAAATATTTATAAACCATTCAAATTTCGAGTAGCAAACAAATCACGATAAGAATTTTCAAATAAGTGATAAACAAAGAAAAATAGTGGGGAAAAAAACACTTTTTGAAAATTAAAACAAGCAGGATAAGTAACAAAAAAAGATTATTATTTTTCTATAGATAAATACTTAATTCATTAATAATTCATAAACATTTACATATTATTTGTTAATTCATTAATTTTAATTTAATTACACACATTTTTGTTTGGCTAATAGTAATGGCGATCAGTTTGGAAGCTCTTTGCGCGATAAAGTTGCCTTATAGCTTACATGGTAGAAAATAAAAAAGGCAGTAATTAAAAAAAAATTTCTTCCTTTTACAGTTGTGAATGGCATTACTAAACTCTCCAGGTGGTTTGATGTGATAGGTTCTTCTTTCCAACCAATAAGCTGTTTCCATCTGTCCAGTTAAGCACATGTCATCTTTTTAACTTCTAGTTTTGTCAAACACCGAAAACTTACCGGTGTTTTAAATTTTTTGGCCACCGACCAGTTCACAATATTTATTTTCTAGCGCTTTAGTGGTTTCAAAATGAATTCTCCATTTTCTATAAGTATATTAATTTATTCATTATTGTTTTTTGCTCATGCTAAAGAGTATTTTGTTGAGGAATTTTCTGATGGTAAGTTATTTTACTAATTTAATGTTTCGGATAACAGTTTATTAATAAACTTGAATACCCCCTGATATATATTTAAATTTCACATATCAATCAAGATGAGCGATTTGCAATTGAAGCTAGATAATTCATAAATTATATAGTTATAGTTTCATGATACTGAAATATTCCCTAGTTTCGTTATTGGTTTTGTCTAGAGGGATTTTTCTCTTTGGGGAAGAAGTTCTTGCAACTAAAATCTAAAGTATTTTTATTGTTGTAGCTTTTTTTGGATTGAATATTTTATTCTGTTGATAATCCAATCAATCTAATATAAATTTTAATGTGTTTAGTACCTAATCTCTTAGTTCTGTAATGAGCTGACCAGATGAGTTTTGTGTTTGAGTAATCTGCACTATTTCGGCTTTAGTATTTTTCATCTTAAAAGCCTCAATGGAAACTGTTAAAGTGAAAAGACACCGTCTCACTCAAACAATATCTTCTATACAATGCTATTTCATTAGTTAATTCCAATTTGGGTTATATGCCTAAGTTAGTTTTAAATTAAATTGCAATATGGTTTGGATTTTCATTCAACAAATTAAATTATAATTTGCCAAAATATAAATGCAATGGCATGTTATGCCCTATTAATGGCATGTTAATTAAGCTATAATGCTAATTAGCATAATGGCACATCATAATGCTAATTGGCATTATGATGTGCCATTCATAATGCTAATTGGTTCTTCATGAAATTGTAGTGAAATATTGGGCGTTTTTAAATGTGAATTTTTATCTTGAGTGTCTTCCCAAAAATCCAGAAATTAGCTGAAGTTCTATAAGTGATAATTTTTTTTTGATAAATTTTTCTTTCATAGGAAACACATTTCAGCTCTTAGTATCAGTACTAAGAATCCATCTTAATAAAATGGTATTCATAATATAACTTATCATATTTAAGTTGAATTTATTGTGAAAAAAGTATCTCTATGATCAAGATATGTTTGAGTAGACCCATTAAAATAAGTTCTCTTATTATAATAAATCTTGACCTAGTTTAAAAAAATAGGTAAATCAGAACTTCTAATCAAATCAATCTTTTCATTTTTAAATTAAGACAACTGAAACATTTTAGGGTGGGTCATCCTGGACTTACCTACCTTACGTGCAATGCATATGAATGAGCCATGAAAACTTTTATAGACCTATTTCTAGAGTTGCCCTAGTATTTACCATGGGAGGTTTTTATTGGTATTTACCATGGTTTTAATTTTTTGGGAAAAACCTGTTTTTCACATGGCTTCTAGTCCATCAAATTTTTTTTCTTATCCACAGAAATTTCTGTTTCTGTGAACATCTTAAAAGCATACATAAAGACAATATGGAAACAAGAATTTGGAGCATTGTTGAAATAGTCTTGTAATTAACATTGCTATACAATATGATAGTTTTAAGAACTAAAACTCTAAGAAAATTCTTGTTCTTAATAAAAAATATTTTTCCTGATTAGCCTATTTTACTTTTTTTTTTGTGATAGAGCAATATTTTATTTTATACTTAATATAACAAATATGATATGAGAAAAATGCTTATGCCATTCATAATGTTAATTATAAATGTAAAGAAAATATGTAACAAGTTGGAAATTACTAGTTTTCCACTATTACAATTTTTTTAAGTTTAAATGAATGAATTGAAATAAAATAAGACTTTTCACTTTTCTATATTAATAGAGAAATAAAAGAAATTTCACTTTATTTTCTTGCAATCTTAACCCAAAATGTATTAAACTCCTAAATATTAAAATATGACAGGAAATATAATTTTTATAGGAAATTTATTTGAAAAAGGAATTTTTTGAAAAATATTTAATATTATACAAAAAATTCTTAACAAGATCAAATGCTCTGCTCAGTTTGGTGTTAGGATTATAAATTTTTTGTGGTCATTGACAATTGAGGGATTATTTAACTTCAACATAATCTAATTGTTGAAATTAACTATTGAATGAATTTTATTTCATTAAAGTCTTAGGCGCATCTTTCAAACTAGTTTTCAGTGCGTCATTAATAATTTTCTCAACTTTATTTTGTTAGCCTGCCTGTATCTAGCAAAACTCAAATATTGAGCAGTGTTAATTCTTGTCTGTACATAGTCTTAAGATTTCATGGATGTTATGTTAGTGTATATATATTGTAAGGTTGTGTTAAAATTTTAAATTAGAAGAAATGTTTAGGGAGAACTTTTATTTCAAAATATAGAAATATGCTAATCTGTAAGAAATTAAAATATCCTCATATTTTTGGATTTCACAATAGAGAAAAAATAAAATTCCTATGTTTTGTAATTTCTTGTCTGAAGGACAAAACATGTAAAAATTATTTTTAAAATCTGAATACTTGAATTGTATTATGAGTAGTTTTTTTCAAATTTTTAATTCTCTTTGATATTTCTAAAATATAATTAGATTCATGGGAAAAGAAATGGATTCAATCTGAACATTCTGGTAAAGAATGGGGAAAGTTTGTGTTGACAGCTGGAAAATTCTATGGAGATCCTGAGATAAGCAAAGGTATTTTTAAAATAAAATTCATAAGTTTTATATATTTAAATTCTATATTAACTTTTAGTAGCTTAGATAAAATTTTAAAGTTATTATTTTTATTTTCTTTGATACAGTCTAGGTAACATTTTTATCCTAAATGAGTTTTTAATAGTTGAAGTATGAATTTTAACTATTGTTTATTAAATGTTTTAATTTGCAAAGTTAAGTTGTAACCTGTGTTAATATATAACAAGGTTTTAATCTAAGTAGTCTGTCATCTAAGTTTTCCAGGTAGTTTTTGAAATTTTTAATTTGTTTGTTTTAACTGAAAAAACTAGTTTTTAAAAAGAAAAAAAGGACTGACATACATTAAAAAATTAAATTTATTGCAAAATAGATTAGAAATAGTTCTCGCTTATACATTGAAACTGGTTTTTAACTAAACAAAAAATCAATTGTGAAAACTTTTACTAAAAAAGAACATTGTAATATTTAAAAAGAATTATCTTTTAAAAATTTTATATTTAATAAGAACATGATAAACATTTATAGCTTAGTTAATTCATTCTTTATATATTCTTGCATATAACCTATATTTTAAACAAAAATCATTTAAATTAATCTTAAATTCATACGAACCAAATTTAAATCTTATTTATCTTTAAATGAAAGATTAATCTTTTAAAAAGATTAAATAAGACCTTGTGTATGATAAATTTTAGATTTAAAATGTATCAATAGAATTAAAATATATAGATCTTTCATTTAGATTAAACTGAATTTATGTAATAAGGGGACAATTCATATGAAGGTTCATTATAAATGAATTATTTTTAAACTGTATATATTTAAATATCACATTGTGTTAGAAAATTTATTTAAAATGAAACATTTTGTTAGGTGTACAAACTTCTCAAGATGCAAGATTCTATGGATTGTCTACAAAATTTGAACCATTTAGTAATAAAGATAAAACATTAGTTCTTCAGTTTACTGTCAAGCATGAACAAAATATTGACTGTGGCGGTGGTTATATAAAACTATTTGATTGCAGTTTAGATCCTAAAGATATGCATGGTGAAACTCCTTATCTTATAATGTTTGGTAAGTTCACTTTAGTTTTAAATTCGTTTAAATGTGTACTGTTTTCATTTTAAATGTGTTTCTTTCAAATTTAAGAAT
Source organism: Parasteatoda lunata (assembly GCA_949128135.1). Taxonomy (NCBI): domain Eukaryota; kingdom Metazoa; phylum Arthropoda; class Arachnida; order Araneae; family Theridiidae; genus Parasteatoda; species Parasteatoda lunata. The sequence continues at coordinate 30,805,971 of OX421981.1, read as the reverse complement.
TCAAATTTTTTTTTTATAAATATCTGAAATTTTTTGATAATTTAAAATGAGTAAGTTTTCAAAATGTTTTAACATCATAGTTCAAAATTTCACTCAGTTGATAGGAAAACAAGAAATGCCATTTTATATAATAACTTGTATTTAAAACTATAAATCTATATTATGCAATGTTTTTAAATGCTTAAAAAAATTGTCGGAAAAGTTCTTGCAGTGTTTTGACTTTAAAAAAACAAGCTCCCTTATTTTCTTAATACGCCGATCATGTGGCAGAGTGGTTAGTGTGCCTGACTGTGGAGCCGATGGTTGCGGGTTCGAATCCCACTCAGGGCATGGATGTTTCTTTCTCTCTGTTCTATGTCCTTTCTCCTTTGTGTGAATGTGACCCGCCCTGTAAACGGGTTTCTGGTTGTGTGACGTGGGCGACGCTGCTCCACTGTCGTGCCTTTGCAACACGTGCCCACTGGGTAACGAGAAGAGTAGCAGTCCTGGCATATGAGGCCAATGGGACAATACATCCAAAGTGCCCGCTATTAAAAAAAAAAAAATATTAATACTAGTAATAAATTTCATGATAAAATTTTTAAATGAATGCTAGATAAATGTGCTAGATTATGTACATAAAATTCAATTTATAATGTGAAGATACTTCTCTTTAAAAACAATGGGTTTAAATAAAAAAATTGATTCTATAAAAGGCTAGGACTCAATTGTACAATTAGGTTGTAGCCATTGGTGCATTCCTTCAAACCAAAGGGGTTTCAATACCTAGCGAGTAGAATTTTGTAATTTAAATGGATCTATTATAATTTTTTGCAAATAAAATTTTTTAAGATTATTTGGCTGTAAATTTAGACTAATATTCGTTTGACTAATATTAGTGATCTGTAAAGAAATAATGAGTTTACTCTGCTTTAGTTTCAGAAAATATTTAAAACTATAATTCAATTTCATTTTTAGGGCCTGATATTTGTGGTCCAGCTACTAAAAAAGTACATGTCATCTTTAACTACAAAGGCAAAAATCTCTTGGTTAACAAAGAGATAAGATGCAAGGTAATTTTTTAAATTACTTAGAAATTTTGAAATTTTCAACTTATCTAGTTTTTAATGAAATATTTATTTTTTATTTTAGGATGATGTTTACACTCATTTATACACACTTATTATTAAACCTGATAATACATATATTGTGAAGATTGATAATGAAAAGGTTGAAAGTGGAGAACTTGAGAAAGATTGGGATTTTCTTCCACCCAAAACAATAAAAGATCCTGAAGCTAAGAAACCAGAAGATTGGGATGATAATCCTAAAATTGAAGACCCAGAAGATAAAAAACCTGAAGTAAGTTCTTTAATTTCGTGGATTAAATATATTTCTAATTATTAGAACTCCTTATATTTTTACATATGCAAATTAAACTAAATTTTTCTATTAGTTGCATGTTCTGGATCTAGACAATATTTCTATGGTTTCTATAGATTTTTAATTTTTAGCTTTAAAGTTTAAATTTTAAGAATTTGTTTCATTAATATTTGTTTCATTGATATTATGAATGTTTAACTTTTCATGTTCATAAAGTTTTAAATGTTAGTCATCAGTATCATCCCTGTGCCCATAGCCTAAGTAGATTGGATTTTTGGTCTGTCTGCGATAAATTTTCCTAATATTCTTTAAAAGTCATTTGATACTTTTTGCTTTAAAATTTCTATATACTGAAACTTATTAATTTTTCTTTTTAATTAATGGAAATATTCTCTTACTGTGTGATTATTTCATTTTTAACTTGTCTGTTTTAGGATTGGGAACAACCAGAATACATTCCAGATCCTGATGCTGTAAAGCCTGAAGATTGGGATGATGAAATGGATGGAGAATGGGAGCCACCTCAGATCAACAATCCTGCTTATAAAGGTGAATGGAAACCTAGACTGTTAGATAACCCTAACTACAAAGGACCTTGGATTCATCCAGAAATTGACAATCCGGATTATGTAGAAGATTCAAGTCTTTACCAATATGATGAAATTTGTAGTGTTGGAATTGATCTTTGGCAAGTAAGTTGCTTCAGTTTGTAATTCTTTATTATAAACATAGTTGTATTTTAAATTGAAAAAACTTTGAAGCAAATACTTTATGCTTTAAAAACTTGTTTGCAGTTATATAAAACAATTAGTCTTACCTTACTTTAAAGGATTTTAAGCGTCGGCAGTAAATTTTGAATAGGTTCAATATTCCATTATCAGTGCCACTTTAGTAATGATCTAAGTATACCGTACCACAAAATATATGTACGCACTCTCTACTGAAGTATTTCAGATGAACATATTGTACTCAAATCATCAGCCCAACCTGTTTTGTTTCCACTCTTTGTTTTCCAGGCTTTTCATTTACCATTGGAAATGGACATAGTTTTTTTTTTTTTTTTTTTTTTTATAAAGCCAAAGTAGAACATTAGCAAGGACTGAAAAAAGGAATCTTATTTACAAGACTTGATTTTCAGTGTTAGTGGATCCAATTATAATCAAACTCCTTTTTTAGCATTTGAAAATTTTCAAACTGTTCTCTCATATTCAGAAATATATGGTGCTTATATGTTAGTATGTGTTTATTAAATGCATAACCAGCTAACTCTACAGGTTTTGATCGAATTGTATTCTGAGATGCAATCTTAATTTTGAAGAGTGAACCTTATATGTAATTGGCACATACAATAATATGTAAAGAAGTCTTGCTAAAATTTTAAATATATACCTACCTTTTTTTAATCAGGTTTTTAATGTAGGTTGCAGCAATAAAAAAATATATATTCTAAACAGTTGACAGTTTAATAAATCTAAGGGTTAGTGTTTAAATTAGTTTAAGAATAATGACTAAGTTTGTTTTTAACACTAATGAAACCTCAAAATGAGACAGTGATTATAAAGACCTACTTTAAGCTCCAAATAAACTTCAATTTTTAAAAATTGCTCTTATCTATATTAAGCTAGTGAATTAGATTTTTCATGACGCTACATTACTAATTATCCAAATATCATTGCCAATGCTAACAAATCTGAATAATTAACTTTTGATTTTTCTAATTACAAGAATTAGAGTATACAAATTTAAATAAGCTAAGATTTTAATAAGCTAACAATCTTTCCTCAATCTTTTTCATAAATATTATAGTAAAAAAGTGTATTTGAAAATCAGATTTTTTAGGTTCTTTTTGGCAAGAATAGTCAAATCGCTATCTTGTAAATCTCAGTTGACACATGCTATTGTGATACTGCTTTGAATAAAATATTCACTAAATATTTTAAACTGTGAACTGGAACCATCTCAGATCAACAATCCTGTTATACTCTGGTTTAAAACCAGTTTTATCTTCAATCTGTACTATTTTAATGTTAGTTTTTGCTTATTAAGAAACTGATTCATTGTACATTGCTTGCTTTTAAATTCAGATTCGAAATTATATAATTAAAGTACACTTATGCTTTAGGTTAAGTCTGGCTCTATATTTGATAATGTACTGATCACCGATGATGAGGCAGAGGCTGAGAAAAGAGGTCGTGATACATGGGGTGCAATTAAAGTAAGGAACTATTTTCACGAATTTTCCATTCTTTTTTCACTTGAAACCTTCATTGAGTTTAATTTTCTAGGAAGCAGAAAAGAAAATGAAAGAAAAGCAGGAAGAAGAGGAACGTAAAGCTACAAGTACAAAAACTGAAGAGGATGAAGAAGAGGAAGATTTAGATGAAGCAGATTCTGCAGATACAACAGAAGACACAACAGAGGTATGACTTATGTTACACTCCATTTCTTGATGTAAGAAAAAAGAATAAACTACATAAGTTTTTAACCTCTCCTAATTTTAAGACTTTAAAGCTTCGAAACAGCTATGGTAATAGTATTGCTGTTAGTGTTTTCTTACCACTACATCAATCACTAGTGTTGAATATTATTACTGTCGTTTTGAAAATTATTTCTGATTTGAAAGTTTAGAGAAAGTCGTAGCTTGTCAGTCTATTAAAGCATAATTTGTATTTGTAAAGCTTAAAATCTGTTCTAAAAATAATCCCAGAGTTATATAAAATTATATGCTTTCATTGCTGTCCTTATTCTTCCTTTCAATGTTAGTTCGTCTTTTATATCTTAGTATGAAGGGATTAAAATAATTCCCCCTTGCTAAGTACTCTTTTGTAATTTTTTTTTAACCTTGTAATGAAAGGCAGTTTGGCTGAAACCTTGATCAACTTTTAAACACTAGTAAATTCTCTTGAGAAGTGTGTTGAATTGCATTAATTTTCTAAAGTGTCTCTTGGGGTCTCTAAAATTCAGTTCTCACTAGTTAAATTATGTCATGAATATTACGACTGGTGAAAATTTTTATGCTTTGAGTTCAGAATAATGTATGCTTTAAGTCCAATATATCATTTGAATTAGGCACAATACTATTACTCTACCTTTAACCTGTTTCTGGGCAAAATAATTTTATTGCTGAGAACGGGTAAGATAAAACATGTGTTTAAACTCTGGGCAAAATTGTGCAAAATTTTCTGTTCTGCACTCTTCTTTACTGACTAACATTGAACAGGGTGCGTAGCATTTTTAAAAAGTGCTTAAGGGTGATTATTTTTGATTTTCGTTTTTTAAAAGCCCTTAAAGATGCTTTTTTCATTGGGTGTTTTTAAACTGTGCCTATTTTTTCCTTTTTCAAAATGAGATTTTTCCCTTACCATGTTTTTTGCTACGAATTAGGCAAAAAGACAGTTCACATTGTTCTATTCGTTTTCACAATTAATTTAACCCCAATCTATGGCGCATTGTCAGTCCCTAGCGCACGAAAGCGCTATTTCTTTAACATGATTCTGAATTGTCTAAAACAATGCCCAAAGGTTTTTTTTAACGAGACTGTTAAAACCATCAAAAATATTTGGTATGCAGAAAGTTATGTTGGCATGATTATCACACCTTTTGATTTGTTTAGGTTTTTACTCTTTAGTTTTAACACTACAAATATAAAGATTCTCTGTAAAGTTACATTGTTTACTATAAATTTTTTAGAAAGAACAGTGTTACTCTTGATAATATTGTATGTACTTTGATTTTTTTTATTTTTCATTTACAGGCTGACTCTCATGATGAACTTTAGCTGTTTATAAATAGTCTAAAAATTGTAAAGTCTACTAGCTCATGCTCATCAGTTTCATTGATGCATCTATCATTGGACTTTTTATACCACTACTGTAGAAAATGCAAAGCTAATCTTAACGTACATTTGTAAAACTTACTTTTATCCTGTTTGACCAGATTTTGTATCATTCTTGTTTCCATGCATCTTCAGAGCTAAACCATTTAATCCTGGTCTTAAATAGTCATCTAGTACATTATTCTTTCGTATCAATTTGTTGAATTTTGATCTGTATTGTTAATAACAAGACAGAGATTTTAAGTGTTCCTTACCATGTAAAGAACTGTACACACTATCATTCAAATCTTCTGTTAATATATTTTGTTAAATTATTTATGGACAATTTTTGTATATTTGAACAATTAAAATTATTTATAGAAACAATTCATGTTAAGTTTCAAGTGTTATGATTTTGTGCACTTCTACTCAACTAGGTATCATCTTTTTAGTTGTTAAATAACACAATTAATCTTTCATTTGAGATAATATATTTTTAAACACTTAAACCAGTGCTCTTAAGCAATTTAACATGGCTGGCATGCTATGAAAGATTATCTTTTATGTTTAACATTTTTAGTATCCCTTAAATTTATAAGCAACTGACTAATCAATTTGCTAATTCTCTAAAACTTCACTGAGATTACTGAATTGATGGTAAATACCATTCACTTCAGGAGTTAGAAGAAATCTAAAGTGTGTAACCTTTTTTCTGAGACATATGGAGATATCGCTGGCAAAAAAGGGTTTCAATGTTTATCACGAGACTCCAGATTAGTTCGAATTATGAGTAGCCATCACAATGTTCTCAATCACATTTGTTTTACTGATAGTTTAAAATCTTTCTCTGGTATAGGTTTCTCAAGTATTGATCTAATTTTTTATTGTAATAGTTTAAGAATTTTGTTTGAATATTATACTATTAATTTTTTAAACTAAAATTTTATTTGTAAGCTAAAATTACCCAAGGAATTTCCCAATGAGCAATTTAAAATGTTTCTGATAAATAAATTTATGAAATTAATCGTAATTTGCTTAAGTTAAATACAAATTCCTCTAAAGAAAATTGCTCAAAGTAATCAAATTGTCTAGTGCTGATGACATTTCTTTTTAATGCAGTCTAACATTTTACAAAAAGCTAATATTGAGGGTAATAGCAGCCTGGAATTTCGCATTTTTGTGTACCAGTTAATGGCTTTGTATATATACAATTCTTTAGATAGTCCTAGAGAAAAAATCTATAGGAGTAACATCTAGATATCGGTTTCAATTTAACATTTTAAATAGTTGCGGTCATTAACAGGGTGCTCTTTTATTTCATAATTAACTTAAAATTTAATATTCCCACATATAAATAGTCTACAAAGCAAAAGTTTTAACTGATGTTAGACTGTCATGGAGATGGAGTAAAAATAGAGCAAGACCGCTGTTATATTTCTCTATCTATTTGTCGCTAACATCCGACTTCCTCTCTTTTGGCGACCTGTATAATTTTTTTATTGATAAGTTTGTAAAAAAATTCTCTTAAATCTTACTATAACATTGATTTTACAATAGAATTTTGTAAAATCAAATCTTTTCAGGTATTTGTAATTTTTAAAAACATATACAAGAAATGTGTTTAAATACTTCCACGAATCCAATATTAAAATAAAAATTGGGAATAAAAAGCTGCATCACCTGCTAAAAACTTTAAAAAATCTACTCTTTTGAACTTTACACCTGCTATATGGTTACTAATCTTAAATACCACTGCTAGAGTTCTCAATTGTTTTCATGTATTGTAATTAAGACTGTTTCATCAAAGAACTTATTGAGTGTTTAAATTTGCCTGATTTTCATAGTATTTTAATAATCTTTCACCCTCCTCTTGTTTCTAAGCTTAGAGGAGTGATTTACATAGAGGGAACCAATTGCCCATCTCTTGTTGTAAAAAAGGTCACGTGATTCCGGGATGTTTTCCCCCCACTAAACACCATCCCTAGTCTTTTTACTATGGAGGTGGATTGTTGAGCTTTATTTTCAACAATAAAATTCAATTAAAAATGGAAGTTTACTGCTGTGCATACGGATGTGAAGAAAAATTTATGTAAGGAGAACCTTTTATGTTTCACAAATAAGATTTTTTCTTTTATATTTACTTTTAAGCATTTATTTGCAATTTGTATTACTTTTAAACATTTAATTGGTTTTTAACGAGCATAACAGCTATTTTCTTATATTTTTATTTAAATTAATAGACTATAATGTATAGCCTGTTCAACGAGAACTGATAGTGAAAGTAAACAAAGCGGCGTGCTATTTGGCGCAATACCGTTGTCTGCTTGTCACTGGAATAATGACAAATGGCGCCTATTTGTCAAGCAAAAACTCTGTTTTCTTAGAGGGTTGTTTGTTTCGCCGTGATGTATTTTTGCAGGTGTTTCATGAGCAATATGGAAAATAAAGTGATGGGTTTAAATCCTCCTATAAACGGCAGAAGAAATCTTACATAAGTAAAGCTGAGAATGGAAATAATATTGAACATTTATAAAACAGAAGTGCATTCAAAACCAGATGTTCCAATCATTGATGTAGCTGACTATGCGGCTTCTGCATCGGGAGTTAGCACAGCTTCTGTTTTCAGAATTATTAAAGAATATAAAAGGGGTGGTATATTACATTCACCGAAGAGGACTAAATTTCGCAAAACTTTTTTGGATGACATTGACGATTTCGACATAAATGCTGTAAAAAGAAAAGTTCATGATTTTTTTTCCGCCGTGAACCTATTGAATTACATTCCTATTGAATTCCTATAAAAGTTCATTGAACCTATTGAATTACAAACTGCTTTTTTTTTTATAGGTGAAGTGGGTATATTTTTCTTAACAAAAGATTTTATGAGACATATAAAAAAGTTCCAAGTTTCTTTTAGTGTAATTATTTTCGTAATACTTCCCTTAGAAAAATAAAGATTCCTTTATTTTTCTAAAAAGAAAGAAATTCCTTCAAATTTCTTTTTTAAATCAATCTGTGAAACATGAAACTATTTTAAATATTTAACTTTTAATAAATTTAAAAAAAAATTGTAATCATGAAAATAAAAAGTATTTTTTAACATTCTTTCAATTCTATACGATCTTGACGATGTAATTATAAAAGTTATGTTTTGCATAGATATTTATGCAAAATATATTAAAACTAATTTAATTTAAACTTAAAAAAAAAAAAAAAAAAAAATACATTAAAGCTATTCTTAAGAGAACTTAAACAAAGAAACTTATTTTCATGTAAATATTTTAATTTTGCACGTTCTAATCTAATTTTAAGGTATCAAAAACAGAATTTCGTTTTTCTATAAAAGCGAAAGCTCAGTCGATTCAAACGAAATCGCCCATTCAGCGAAGAAACCGTTGAAGTGGCAAACTTGGCGATCAAACAGTAACCCTTATGTTTACTTCCACTATCAGTTCTCGTTGAACAGACTTTTTTTTATAGTTATCATTGATAGGTATTTTCATTACAATTAAATTTCATATTGGTAAAAATATTCTGATATTTTTACTGCTTTTTTGATGAAGCATGTGCATGGTTTTTCGCAAATTTTTTTTACAAATGCTTTTTATTTTCGCTCTGTAACTTATATTGATAAGTTAAAATATTTTTTTAATAATTTCAAGCAAATTTAAATATATATTTTAGTTGTACAAACTTAAAAATATATAAAAGTACATTTTATAACAGGGCTGATTGTGCACCGGAAAAAATCCGGATTTCCGGAATTTTCGCTAACAGTAATACGGAAGTTTCTGAGATTGAAGGTTCAGACGTTTCAAAAAATCATTGATCAAACAAGTTTTCGGAAATCAAAATTTTCAAAGGTGGAACTTAAAAACACAGTTTATTTTATTTGATTGTAAGGGAGAGCCAGAGAGATACTTTATAAGCTTATATTCATGATTAATATTAATTTTTTATCATTAAACAGTTGTTATAATCATAAACTCAAGAAACAAAGACATATTTGTACATTTTAATTACTTCTCCAGGTCATCTTAGTATGTGTAAACTTTTAAATTTATTTTAAGTAAACTAAGAAATATTGAGAAAAAGGAAAAAAACCTTGTTTAATTTTTTTTAAATTTAAACTTTTTTTTTTTTTTAACAAGAAATTTTCTGGAATTTTGACATGGGCTCACACTCACCCCTGATATAATAAATTTTTGGATCAAAAAAAAAATTATTTTTTAATAAATTCCGTTATTAAATAAAATTTATAAGCCGAAGAATACTTTTTTTATTATTTAGAAAATTATTTTACTATTTAGGAAAAATTGCTTGAATATTCATATTTATTTAGGAAATTTTATATTTATTACTGTACATTTATTATTCATGAAAATATTAACTAGGTTCTTATAAGTTGTATTATTAATAATAGGTTTTATTAAATAATAGGTCCTATCGCAAAAAATAAATTTATATATTTAAAAAAAAATGTTTTGTATCTATTTCTGAAATATCTTGGTATCAAATCTGAATGCATAATTTTTTTTTTTTCATTAATACTTATAAAAAAAACTGCAAAATTATAATCTTAACAATCCCTTTGCAATGGAATCACACTGAAATTCCGTAAAGTTGTATCTTTACAAATTTTTATTTTATTTTATTAATATTCTCTAAAAACAATTTTTAAATAAAAAATGACTTTATAAATATATTTTTTATAAGTCATGCAGAATGTAATAAAAAAGGATATGCTGATAGTCGGTTCAAGCACCGATGTAATAATAGTGGGCTCAAGTTTTAAATAAAAGAGAATGGATTATAAAAAATGGAAATAAAGTGATAGTGGGTTCTAATTTTAATCAAAAGAGAGTGGATTTTAAAAATTGACCAAATGATCGAGAGTTCAAACACTGATGAAGGAAGATTGGGTTCGAGTACCGATGTAAGGATAGAGGATTCAGGTTTTAAGCAAAAGAAAGTGGATTATAAAAATTTATCAAATTATAGTGGGTTCAAGCATCGATGAGAGGAGAGTTGGTTCATTTACCGATGTAAAGATAGTGGACTCAAGTTTTTAAACAAAGAAAGAGTGCATTATAAAAATTGATAAAATGATAGTGGGTTCAAGGTTCAAGCACCGATAAACTCGGACCCGGGTCCGAGTACCGATGTAAAGATAGAGGGTTTAAGTTTTAAATTAAAAAAATGATTCTAAAAAATGGAAATAAATTGATAGTGGGTTCAAGTTTGAAACAAAAGAGAGTGGATTATAAAAAATTTATCAACAGGTTCAAGCACCGAGGAAGTGAGATTCGGTTTGATTACCGATGTAAAGATAGAGGGTTCAGGGTTTAAACGAAAGAGAGTGAATTATAAAAAAATTAAGTAAATTCATAGTGGGGTCAAGCACCGATGTAAAGATAGTGGGTTCAAGTTTTAATCAAAAGAGAGTGGATTATAAAAATTGATTAAATGATAGTCGGTTCAAGCACCGATGAAAGGAGAGTGGGTATAATTACAGATGTAAAGACAGCGGGTTCAAGTTTTAAACGAAAGAGAGTGGGTTATAAAAATTGATCAAATGATAGTAGGTCAAGTATCAATTAAATAATAGTGGGTTCTAGTACCGTTGTTAAGATAGAGAGTACAAGTTTTAAACAAAAGAGAATGGTTTACAAAAAATGGAAATAAATTGATAGTGTGCTCTAGTTTTGAACAAAAGAGAGTAGGTTATAAAAAAAATTTAGATTATAAAAATTTATTAAATTATAGTGGGTTCAAGCACCGATAAAAAGAGAGTGGGTTCGAGTACCGATGTTAAGATAATGAGCTTAAGTTTTAAATAAAAAAATGGATTATAAAAAATGGAAATAAATTGATAGTGGGTTCAAGTTTGAAACAAAAGAGAGTGGATTATAAAAAATTGATCAACTAATAGTCGGTTCAAGTACCAATTAAGGGAGAGTGGATTCGAGTACCGATGTAAAGATAGTGGGTTCAAGTTAAAAACAAAAGAGAGTGGATTATAAAAATTAAGCAAATGATAATGGGTTCAAGCACCGAGGAAAGAAGAGTGGGTTCAATTACAGATGTAAAGATAGCGGGTTCAAGTTTGAAACAAAAGAGAGTAGGTTATAAAAATTGTTCCTGGAGGTGACCTCAAATATGTTAGTTAATTAGTGCTAACAACTAAGTTACGAAATCAGACGCGACGGCGTACTTTCTCTAAAAAAAAAATTTTTTTTATTATATATTTAGAATCCTGATCCTAGAAATAGAGAGAGAGGGGGGGGGTTGACAAAATTTAGAAAAAATTGGGTCGCAATAAAGATTTATATATTTGGCGATAGTTCTAAAAAATAGCCAATTAAAGCCGCCACCGCAAATGAATATTTTAAGATAACCCATAGACAGTCTTTAAAAAAACTTGAAATAATGTCCTGTGATTGTTCGAAGAGGTTTAATTAATAATAGTTAATAGAAAATGTTGCGAAGTTTCTAGGCAATTGACAATTTTTAGCTGATTATGTCCAAAAAGCAAAGATTTTTTCTTCCTTTTAATCTCTTTTGAAAAGAAAATTTCAATCGATTTACAAAATGTTTATGATTTTCTAAGGTTTTTGAATTTGAATACATAAATTTTTTATCGGACATTATTTGGGTTTTTATGCTGTTATTATTTTATTTATACGAGGATTTCTCACTAAAATTAAATTTATATAACTTACTATAACTATATTCAAAATTTTAAGGGTAATCATTTTTAAAGCTTTAATCGAGTCTTCTGGACAAGAAAGTTTGAAGAAACAAAAGAAAGTGCCTGAAAAATAAAATGTAGAATGTGTAGTAATTCTAATGCACATTTATAAGGTTTTATATAATTTACGATATTTCTTTCTTCTAATAATATTTATAATATTTAAAATTAGCGAAATAATATTATTTCGCTAATATTATTCCGATAATAATATTTAAAATTAGCGAAAAGTTAAAAACTACTTACTTAATTATAATTCAAAACCAGCTACATATGATCTTAACCTAATGTTGGCTTATTCTAAATATAAAAGTGAAACATTACAATTGGGTATACTATCGCCTACGTCACAGGTTGTGTTATTCCTACTAAATTTAACCAGTGAACGGCATTTTCTGCGAGCCTGACTTCAAGCCACAAATAAACAAACGGAATGTTCGATCTTTTAAATAGCTGCTCGCCAGATTATATTGTATTACTAAGAACAGTTCGTTTTGTAATAATTGATTTTGTTATTTCATCTAAGTAATTTAATGTTTTTAGTAAACATATTTAAAACTCAGTTTATTAATTAAATTAAAAGTTTTTTTTTCTCTTCTGACAACGTGAGACATCAAACCAATTAAACTTAACGGACGTCATTCTATAGAATCCATATTTTAAAAAAAAATCAATGTTTTCAAATCAAATTAAATTAGCGCATGTAAAATATTAAACAACAACCACTATCTTCCATTCATTTAGCATTGCACGATAGTATATGTTATTCCTACTAAAATTTTCGAAGTGGAAGTAGTTGTGTTTTTTTTATATTATACCCAATTAGAAATGAAGACCTGACACAATATTAATAGAGTTTATATAAGTAAATAGAAGATGAATAAACTTTGCTTACCTAAATTAAATCAGTAAGGTGACTTTTGACGACAATATTAGGAGATATAACACGCTAAAAGTAACCCAAACCAACTGAAACATGGACAGTAAAGCGTGACGTCAGAGCTGAAGATCACGTGACAAGCGGATAAACTTTATTGAAAACATTATTGAGTTCGCTTCACCTTCCAATCCAGTTCCATATCGTTATCACGGCATTCTATTTTTTAATTTCACTAATATGAGCAAGTCTAAAGAAATTTTACTCATTTCTATCTTTCTAGCAAATATTTTGAACTATGGAACTAAAATATATTTAATATAGAGTGTTTTAAGAAAAATACTTTTAAAGTTTTATTGACGGAATTCATTCAATAACTTGCTCACAGTATCTATATTCCTCCGCTTTCAAAATATTGATAGAAACAGCCACGGCATAGATCGATGTTTCTGTGCTACTTGGGTTTAAAAACATTGAAATATGTTTTCTTTTAAGAATAACATATTGAAATGATAGGTCACATATTGTATAATTTATTGTTTAAAAAATCGCTTCATTCTGCCAGATATTTAGGTTACACGGTTTACTTTGAATAAAGATGATATGCAAATAGCATCCTGATGTTTCGATACATTCTGAAAGTTACTTTCGCAAATTAACCATAAAATGTCGCACATGTTCTTCAATTACGATAAGCTACATTTATCACAAATACTGATTTCTTTGTTTTCTTGTATATATCTGATACCATACTCTCTTTTTAAACAGAGTTCGTAAGGTCCTTAGGATACTGAAATGGTGGCACAAAAACTTAAAAGATAAAATATTCAACTTCATTAACTCAAAATATCCGGTCTCAAAATTTTAATTTTAAAGATAACTTTTATTGTTATAATATTGATGTTGAAGCCGGAATGTATGTTGTACTAGTAGCGCCACCTACATTAATTAGAACAGAAAGTTACTTCCTTGTTGAATTCAGTTGTTGCGTCTACAGAGATAGGCCAATGCGCAGTTATTAATAAACTAACTAATTATTAATACGCAATTCATTATTTTAGTTGTTATTTATCTAAAATCAGTTCTGCACTATCTTTATGAGCTCGTAATACGAACCACGCAAACGCAAATCAAATACAAAACATCAACATGGTGAAGTCGAGCCGCAGCATGGCTCGTGAAGATAGTGTTGCGCATTAAATAATAATCAACGCCCAACGCCTTCCAGTGGATTACAAACGCATGATATGGTAATATATTCTAAATATTTATCCCGAAGAAGGGGTAAGTAAACTTTATAGTTATTTTAAACTATTTTAGACATTAAACATGGCAAAAGAATTAGAACTCCAAAAAGTAAAAACAAAACTGTCTTCTATACGAAGAGCAGTAACTGGTTATTTGAAAAAAATAGAAGGTAGTTTATCAGTAGAAGAAATTAATTTTGATGAACTATCTGAAAACTTAGAGCTTTTAAAAATAAAAGAAACGGAGTTAAAAAAGATAAACTCTGCAGTTGAAAATCTTATTGAAGATGAAACTGAATTGAATAACGAACTAGATAAGGCAAACGAGTATGAAGAAAAAATTATATTATGGAAATTTCGGGGTGAGAAAAAACTAAAAGAGCAACCGAGAAATGAGTCAGTTTTTTCTGCTCCAAACTTCGAGAAAAACGCGAGTGAAACTATAAAACTTCCGAAACTCTCCTTACCTTTTTTTAGCGGTAATATTACCGAGTGGCTAACTTTTAAAGATTTATTTAAGGCGACTGTAACAAAAAATGAATCGTTATCAAACGCGCAAAAGCTTCAGTATTTAAAAACATCTTTAAAAGGTGATGCCTCGCGAATCGTTCAATCTATCGCAATTTCAGATAATAATTTTGAAATAGCTTGGAATTTGTTAGACGAAAGGTATTCAAATACGAGAGAACAAACTTTCGCTCATATTAAACGCTTTTTAAATCTTCCGAATATTCATAATGAATCCGCTACATCTTTATTGAGCTTGGTTGATAATGTAAATGAAATTATTCGTTCGTTAGAAACTTTAGGCCAAAAAATGGATACTTTTAGTGACACTTTAATGTTGTATTTAATATTGCAAAAGTTAGATAGTTCCACTAAATTGTGGTGGGAGCGCCAATTAAATAATACTGAAATACCCAAACTCAAGGATTTAATAGAATTTTTGAAAAGCTATGCTAGAACTCTTCAAAACAGCAAAAGTTCATCCAGTAAATTTCAAAAACCTATTAATGCTAAAGTTAATTCTTTTGTTTCGCTTTCTATATGTGTATATTGTAAAGATAATCATTACATTTCAAAGTGTTCGAAATTTTGTAATTTACCAGTTCAGCAAAAGATTGATTTCGTAAAAAATAATAATCTTTGTTATAACTGTTTATCGGGAATTCACACTATAAAAAAATGTAAATCTTCTAACACCTGTTTTAAATGTAATCGCAGACATCACAGCTCTTTGCATAGAGATGAGAAACCGAAACCCTTTTTTCCCTCTTTAAGTGCCCCTGAATTTATACCCAGAGCAGATGAACAGAATTCAACGACGCCATCAGCCGCGCCCATCAATGAAGTTTCGTCTACAGTTTGTGCGAATTATTCGAATAGTGAGCAATTGGGAGATAACATAAATCAAAAGAATTCTTCGGTTCTTTTATGCACAGCTATAGTCAAGGTTATAAATTCTCAAAACGAATTAATTAACTGTCGAATGCTCTTAGACTCGGGATCTGAGAAAAACTTTATTTCACGCGAATGTGTCAGTAAGTTGAAATTAAAAATAAATCCGGCTCAAATGTCTATTTCTTGTTTGGGAGGTTGTGATACTTCGAGTAGTGGGCAGGTGGATTTATTGTTTTCGCCTCATTTTAATAATGATTTAAGATTTTCAACATCCGCATATGTTGTTGATAAAATTTGCGGAAAAATACCGAACTCTTCTATGCCGGTTTTGTCCGGAGGATATCGGGATCTCGTGCTGGCTGACCCATATTTTTGGAGATCGGGAGATGTTGATATTTTATGCGGTGTAAATGTGTTTTTTACATTGATTAACGGAGAAGTAATTAAACGCGATGAAAATCTCCCTTTCGCAGTATGCTCTAGGCTAGGTTGGATAATTTCCGGAGCAACTACTTTTGAATGCGCTAAACCCAACCTGTTTTCAGTTAATAATTTTAATATTAATACTGATGACTTAGTTAAAACATTCTGGGAATTGGAACAAATTCCTTCAACACAACCGCTAACAAAGGAAGAAAACCTTTGTGAAACACATTTTGTGGAAAATGTTACGCGTAGTATAGAAGGCAGGTATTCCGTCAAACTACCATTTAAACCAAATAAGGGGATTTTGGGAAATTCAAAGGCCTCCGCTTTTAAACTGCTTTTTAGTCTAGAAAGAAGACTTTTAAAAACCCCAGATATTTATTTGCAGTACAAAAACTTTATGTCAGAGTACCTTTCTCTAGGGCATATGGAGGAAACTAATATCCTGAATTTAAATAGCAAAAATGAGCACTATTTTATCCCGCATCATCATGTAATTAACGATTCTAGTCCAACCACAAAATTGAGGGTTGTTTTTAACGCCAGCGCAAAAACTACATCAGGTTTATCACTGAATGAAACGCTAATGAATGGTCCTAAGGTACAAGACGATCTTTTCGCTATTCTTTTAAGGTTTAGATGTTACAATATCGCTATAACATGTGATTTGCAAAAAATGTATCGACAAATAGAGATTCATAGTGAAGATCGCAATTTTCAAAAAATTCTTTGGAGAGATGATCCCATGAAACCAGTTAGGGAATATCGCTTGTGTACCGTAACTTATGGTACCGCGCCGGCCAGTTATTTGGCAACGCGAGTTTTAAAACAATTAGTCATCGATGAAGGATTGGGTTTTCCTAAAGCAGCTGATTTGATCTTACATAATTTTTATATAGATGACGGCTTGTTTGGAGCAGAAGGTGCTGACGAAGCCGTTGCTTTAATAAGGGAACTACGTGAGCTGTTGAGAAAAGGAAAATTTGAGCTTCACAAATGGTGTACCAATAGTCCCTCTGTTTTGGAATTTTTAAGTCAACCTAAAAATATAGACAATACACCATGTAGAACTGCTGATTCTAAATTTATTAAGGTGCTAGGGTTGAGATGGGACCCAAAAAATGATGAGTTTACCTACAATATTTCCTTTTGTGATGATTTTAAGGATGAAAATCCTACAAAAAGGTCCATCCTTTCCTGTGTGTCAAAAATCTTTGATCCACTAGGATGGCTATCCCCTATTATCATAACGGCAAAAATTCTAATTCAGGAATTGTGGAAGCATCAGTTGGCTTGGGATGATCCAGTGCCCCAGGATATAAAAGAGCAGTGGATTAAATATCGAGAAGATATTTCTCAAGTTACGTTAACTGTACCTAGAAAAGTTCTTCTACACTCCCCATCTGGAATAGAACTTTATTGTTTCTGTGATGCGTCGGAAAAGGCGTACGCTGCCGTCATATACTTAAAATCAACTACCATCACCACTACGCATGTTAGTGTACTTACATCCAAAACACGCGTCGCACCATTGAAAACGATATCAATACCGCGCCTTGAACTTTGTTCAGCCGTTTTATTAGTGCACCTTTTACAAACGGTCCTCAAGTCCTTGAATATTCAAATTGACGCAATACGTGCTTATACGGACTCAACTATAGTTCTTTCATGGTTGAAATCTGAGCCATCACGTTGGCAAATTTTTGTTGCCAATCGTGTTTCCGAAATTCAGTCTATTCTTCCAGTTCAACATTGGAATCATATCAGCTCTGGTCAAAACCCTGCTGATTGCGCTAGTAGAGGTCTACCACCAAATGAGCTAGTTGATTTTGATTTATGGTGGTCAGGTCCTCATTGGATGAAAAGTGGTGAAGTATCTCATTTAGAGGAAATCCCTCTCTCAACAGACGCTCTCAAAGAAGAGCGCAAAAAGACATCGTGTTTGATTGAAACAACTCCTATTGACTTTCCTATCATTTACAATGTTTCATCATATGTTAAGTTGAAAAGAATTATAGCTTGGTGTCTCCGCTTCATAATAAACTGTAAATCTCCGAACAATCGCATAAATGGTTATTTAACTAGTAGTGAGATAACACTAGCTAGAAACGTTTTAGTTAAAATAGTCCAAAAACAAGAACTTCCAAACGAATATCAGCAGCTAAAAAATAACAAACCAGTTTCTTCGAGCAGTAAGATCCTCTCCTTGAATCCGTTTTTGGATGAAGAGGGCCTTATCCGTGTGGGCGGTAGGTTAGAAAATACACAATTATCGAATGAAAGAAAACATCCTATTCTCCTACCGAAAAATCATCACTTAACTAATCTAATTATAATTCACTATCATGAATCCTTCTTGCATGCTGGAACACTTTTACTATTATCAGTTATTCGCAAAGAATTTTGGATAGTAAACGCTAGATCAGTTATAAAAAGGCAAATTTGGAAATGCATAAAATGCTTTCGATTAAAAGAAAAAACCGCGACACAGATAATGGCTCAGTTACCACCTTCAAGAGTAACGCTTTCTAGAGTATTTTCCAAGACTGGTCTGGATTATGCAGGTCCATTTTTTGTGAAACCACGATCTGGACGTGGAGTCAGATCAGTGAAAATGTACATTTGTATTTTTGTGTGTTTCGCGACAAAAGCAGTGCACATCGAAGTTGTTGGAAATTTATCTGCTGAATCATTTATTGCAGCTTTAAAAAGATTTGTTGCGCGAAGAGGAAAACCAAATGAATTATTTTCAGACTGTGGTTCAAATTTCGTTGCTGCAAATAAGGAAATTAATCGAGTGGTTAAATCTCTTCAAAAAGAAGAATCCATCCATCAGTATTTTGCCGATGAACAAATTAAATGGCACTTCAACCCACCTTCAGCACCTCACTTTGGAGGAATTTGGGAAGCTGCTGTGAAATCCGCAAAATCGCATTTGAAAAGAACAATAGGTGATCATAAATTGACCCTTGAAGAGTTTTTAACTCTTACTGCACAAATCGAATCCTGCTTGAACTCTCGTCCTTTGTGTCCTGTGTCGGACGATCCCTTTGAACTTTCAGCTCTTACCCCAGGACATTTCCTTGTGGGAACCTCTCTATCTTCAATACCAGAAGAGAACTCTCTGGACAAAACCATATCCCCTTTAAAACGTTGGCAGTTGACTCAAAAACTTTTCCAGAATTTTTGGAAAAGATGGGTTAACGAGTATATTTCCAGCTTACAGCAGCGCCCCAAATGGTTGCGAGTACAGCCTAATTTGAAAATTAACGATTTAGTTCTCATTAAAGAGGACAATATTCCACCTTTGAAGTGGAAATTAGGGCGTATACAAGAAGTTTTCCCTAGTGCTGACGCTAAGGTAAGAGTCGTCAGTGTCAAAACTGAGACTGGAACTTATAAAAGACCCATTCACAAACTGTCAGTTTTACCTATTGACTGATTAACTTTCTTTATTTTAGACTTTTCTTTTTTTTTTTGCTTTGTGTTATATATAGTTATCCGGTTTATACCAAGGAATCTATACATCTGTTTATGATACATATTTTTAATTTCATGTATGTTGCATTAGTTTTTATAATTATCTTTTTATTAGATTTATACAGTTTAATCTTCCTTTTGTTAATTTATGTGTAAATTTTGAAACTATGTTTCAAGGTGGCCCGGTATGTTGAAGCCGGAATGTATGTTGTACTAGTAGCGCCACCTACATTAATTAGAACAGAAAGTTACTTCCTTGTTGAATTCAGTTGTTGCGTCTACAGAGATAGGCCAATGCGCAGTTATTAATAAACTAACTAATTATTAATACGCAATTCATTATTTTAGTTGTTATTTATCTAAAATCAGTTCTGCACTATCTTTATGAGCTCGTAATACGAACCACGCAAACGCAAATCAAATACATATATCAACAATTGATGCTACGGTTCTCTTACGTTTTTAAATACCACATGAATCCTGTTAAAATAATAATTAAATGCATATGCTTACTTTTACGAGCATGTTTACTTTTACTTAAAATCCTTATCAAAATAATGATCAAGATCCAAATGTACCTAAAACTGGAAGAAACTTAAAAATTTCTGGTGTATCCCTCCATTTATGTTATGCTTACGAGGCGATATGTAAACAAGCTTAATATTCTTGAAAGTTTTATTATTGTGATTTCAAATTTCCTTGAAATTTGACCAATTCATAAGAGAATTCTATAAAAATTCTAACATATATATTATGAACCAAAAAGTAGATTTAAGAAAATTAATATTGCAACATAAATAAAGTGTATGGTTTGAACGTTTTGAGAGTTATCCCTTATTTGGCTATAATTATGTAAAATATCACCGGTTGCTATTTTTTGGGTCTTCCGAATTAATTTTTTCATACTTTCCCTGAAAGTTAAATTGAAAGAACAAGTTATATTGTAAACAGTACAATTAATAATAATATTGGATGGCGTGCTTTTCAAAGTTTAGGTATCAAAATTTATTGGAACTAGTATCCCGGAAGTCTTTCGACGAATTCTAACCCCTAGCACCATCTGTGCTTAGCTCTACACGGTCAACCATCTATGTCTTGCTGCAATAAAAAACGGTTCCATAAAATCATTACAACCCTATCACTGAAACACCCAGTTCGAACAGTTTACTTCGAACACACTGAAGGAGGAGCTTCATGACTGACGTCAACACTAAAAAATTTGAAATTAAAAATTCTTAAGTGCTACAGAAATAAGTAACCGGATATGCATTTCAAAGTAAGTTTTATCTTATAATGGCATCAATAATGCGCGAATACTAAATTGCGGTTTGTGTACAAATATTGTGGTTTCACATTTGTATCTGTTCTCTTTGGGCAGAGTAATAATTTAATTAAATTAAAGGTTAAAATAACTGAAGCATGTCCAAAAATACAACTTCTTCTGCTTTTAGAAAAATAGATGTTGATCAGTATAATGATGACTATTATAAAGAAGAAGAGGGAAGTGAACCACATTCACCTCCCACTGGACCTGATGAGCAGGAAATCCAAAATTTGATTAATCAGTATCCTTTTTCAAACAATTTATTTCAAATATCTATGTTGAATTAAACTTTATTATTCACGTTTATTTGTCATTATTCACTTTTTATTTATTAAATTTGGGAATAAAATAAATTAAGGTATATATTTTAAATCATGACATAAAAATCAGCTTTCATTACTCAAATCATGTTAGATTCAAGTAAAAAAAATTATTTCTAACAATGACTTTTTGAATAGGAACTTAAAAAACTGCTTTACCTTGTATACATAGTTGATCAGAGGTAGCAATTAAGAAATTTTAATTATTTAATGATGATTTGAGTCCTATTTTAGTGGTCTCAGACCATCATTAATTTTGAGCCCTGTGTAAATAGCCCATAAGAAAAATATATATTTATCAGCATATTTAGATTATTTGGTCAAAATTCATTTAAATACTTAAATGTCAAAAATCTTTTTCACTGTACAAAACCTATTTCAACCCGAAGATTATGTAATGTATATTATCTACGCCAAGTCTATTTTGTCTAGAAATAGTTTCTATAATCTGTTATATATAGTTTGAGCTTTCAAAAATCCACGTATCCGGTTTATTGCGAAGCGATGAAGTGTTTTTTTGACTTATATAAAATAATTAATAATGATCATTATGTACCTATCACATTAAATCTCTATGTATTTTGTTTTGAAATTTACTGTTATGTTGATTAGTGTTTGTGTTTAAAACAAAAGTTCCTTTAACCAGCTTGAAATGGTCAAAATATGTTTTAATTTTTAATACTCATTTTTAAAAAGTATTTTTGCTTAATAAAGAACAACAACATGTGATAAGAAAATGTTTCAAAGCTTCCCTAGAAAGTCAATTAGGACATTAATACTTCTGTTATCACAAGAAAAAGTTATTCCATGTAAAAAGAAAAACAAAAAAAAAAACGAGTATTTTGTTAATAGTTAGGAACTAATCTAAAATTCTTAGATGTTGAAATTGATTGGCTTTCATTTAAGAAGCAATGAATAAATGTTATTTTAAGTGTGTATATGACGGATTTTGCAAGAAGTATAAATATTCTGAAGGATAAAGGAATTTTATACAATGCCTGGCTTATTAATGTAGAGTTATAATTATTTTAGAGGTTGTATGAAATACCTAGTTGTTCTACAGGAATGACAAATACTTTTTTCAGCGGAACATAAAAAAGGGACAGTAGCTATCATATGTTTTTTCCTCACTAATACAAGTGTTACTTTAAGAAAAACAAATTACTGCTATTATAGAGGCTTGTTTTGTTATACTCATTACAGACAATTTATAAAATGCCAGCATTCTATAGAATACCTAAGGATTTCATTAAAAGTCTGACATTATTTCATACTTTGCTGGTTTGTCATTTGGCATTCTATAAAAGGCCTGAGAAAATGTGAGGAATGTTTCCAAGGGTGCCGGCAAAATAATATAAAAGGGGGTGCAACCCTCTAACAAACTAACCCCCCCCCCAAAAAAAAAATTATTAAAAATATTCTGTTATTACTTTTTGTTTTGTTATTACATATACTTTTATCTGTTTTAATAGAATTCTTATGAATCCCTCACATCGATTTAGTTATTCAGCTATAGTGGAGGCAATCAAAATTGGCCTAACTCTTCCAGCTACTACGTGCACTATTGAACGCACTTTTAGTACAATGCGACGCATCAAAACATGGAATCGGTCTACAATGTCTCACGAGAGATTGAGTAGTTTGTGCATGCTCTGTGTGCATAAAAAAAGAATTAAAGATGACTCAGAATTTATTGAAAAATTTATAAACAGATTTCGATTGCTAACAAGACGATAACAATTCTTGTTTGATTAAAAAAATTTTTTATTATGTATCAATAATTATTTGTTTTTGAATCAAAATATTTTTGATAAAATTTTTTTTTATGACAAAATTGTTTTTCTATATCTCTTTAATTGTTTTAAAAAAGGCCAGGGGGTGCAAGTGCACCCCCTTGCACCCGGCTACCGGCGCCCTTGAATGTTTTATACTTTAGAGGTCAGATTCTCGAGGTGTTCACTTACAATGGATCCTATCACATGTTGGGGTCCTTGATAATGAGGTTGCAGATAGCTTGGCTGAAAAGGGCACCATTGAGGTTGCAACATCTGACCATCAAAAGATTTTCGCCCTAAAGAAAAGATGCGACAGGCAAATCTGGTTAACTCCTCCTGTTCAATACTGGTTTGGCAGAAAAAGCCATGATGGGGCTCTAGAGTTTGAAGGAGATAGATAAGATGAAACGGCAGTTTCACGATTCATCAGTGGCCATTTAAAATGTTTAATTTTCACACTTGGGCGCACAGTCTTCCCAACATGCAGCAAGTGCAATTTGAAACCCGATTTTCCTGAACACTTCCTTGATTGTCTGGAATTTTCTTTGGAGGACATTCTCGTACAACCATCTATCCCTGTCTTAGCAAAAATACGCATATCACATCCCTAAGACTTATGATAAGTTTCATTTCCGAAATTAATTTTTTTCTGAGATTTATTGTTTTTGCAGTTAATAAGCTTTTCAGATACCTTCTCCTTCTATTGTGCTTACATATTATTTGAATACCTCCTATGTCCTATGTGCTGTTGTCATATAAATAACTGTATTACAAACTATTTATTTTATTTTGTTTTTGTTTTGCTTCTTTAATTTGACTTAGAGGCAAACATATTGATGCTATGAAGAACCTTTTACGAACTGCTCCAACAGGGACAAAAAATCAGTGCATTAAAGTAAGATTCACTTGCATTGTGTTGTTAAAATAATATCTTTAGTGTCTTATGTTGTTTATTAATATTAACTGCAATTTTTTTTAGAAATCTATTTATTGCTTCTAAAATAAAATAACATTTTACCACAATTTTAAGACTTGCTAGTTATATTTGTCTATTTATATTGTATTTAAATACAATTTATATGTGTTTCATTTTCGTATCAGTATTGCAAACATTTCTATCATATGTTTTATTAACAATATTTGTTTGACTATATAAGACATTACCGTTTTCACCAGTTAATTATAGGGATGTAACGAATATTCAACTACTGTTCGGTATTCGGCTAATTCTAAATATTTTGCTGCATATTTAGTTGTCGAAATGTCTAGCCATATATTTGGTCGAATGTTCAGTCAAATATTCCGCAAAGTATTTTTTAAAAAAGTATTTTTTTGACAAAGTTAATTTAATGAAGAATAATCTGAAATCATATTTTCTATTATGCACTATTGGAAATAGTTTTTACTCAAATTTGTAAAGTTCTAACTTGTAAATTTAAATTCTGAAAGGCAAATAAAAAAGCCAAATTTGAGGAATTGAAGTTAGATTAGTTTATATTGAACCACAAGTTTTGTACTGCTGATTTTTTTAAAATTATATACTGGCAAGTCAATTTCATTGTTTTTTCATTACCTTTTGTATTCGAAATTGAGAACTTTTTTTGTTTCGTTTTTGCTGTCTGTTGTTTTAATTATATCACAATATTTTAACGGAGTGTTTCTAATAGATTTTAATTTTTTTATTGACAGTTTTTTTTTCTGTATGTAAGACAGATAACTGGCAACACAGATAACTGTGAATCTCAATGTTAAATTTATATTTCAAAGCTAAGAATTTTTTTTTCTCTTTTGCTTTCTTTATTAACTTTTATTTTTAATAGCTTTTTTATAGTGAGATAGCATTTTTTAAAGAACTTTTCTAATGAACGTTATTCTTTTATGGTCACTTTTCCGTAAATGCGTTAACGTGAAAAAGTTAAATTGAGATTTTTACGCTAAATTTTGCATTTAAATATTAAGAAGATTTTTGTCTTAGTTTCTATTTAGTTTTTTCTTTTTTAAAAAACTTTTGTTTTCATAGACGTTCTTATTATGATGCTACAATTAAGAGGGTTTCTATTAGACTTTATTCCTCACTTTTTTAAAAAAAATACAGTAATTGGAGAAGAGATGTTTAGCTTTAAAATTTGTTTTCAAAAATTAAGATTGATTTATATTTTTAATGCTTTGCTTTTGCATGTAATCTTTTTTATGGGCATTTTTGTGATAGTGCTGCATTTTTATAAGCCTTTCTGAAATACACCATGCCTCATTTAAGGTTTTATGGCTACTTTTTTTAAGCGGAAATTTTTTTCCATTTTTTTTCAACTTTGCAATTTTGTTCATTTATTTTTTTATTAGCGGTTAGCCAGTTTTTTTTATTTATCTTATATTTCTAATTTCTTCTAGTTATTTTTATTATCTTAATTATATAGCTATAATATAATAACATAGTTGTAATAATATAGCTAAGTTTTGATTATTTTACAATAATGACTTAACTTTTTCATATATAAAAAATATTTATTAATAATTTTTTTATAAAAAATTTGCTATGCGGGCGTTTTTTTTGTTTTTGTTGAATATCCGGCTATTCGGGCGAATCACCATACGTTACATCCCTAGTTAATTACCTATATTTTCTTTAAATGTAGTTTACTGATCTAATAAAAAAAATTCTATAATTCATTTGATGTAATAAATAAAAGATATATCTGTTTAATTTAGGATGACTAAAAATTTAGGATGAATTAAAAAAAATTGTGACAAAATATATCTTTTAAAATTTTATTTTATCAATTTTATTACTTTTTAAAAGACATTATTCTTTTTATTATTTTTATTAAACTTATTAATTTTTAATAGACATCAACTTTAATTAACTTATGTTTATTTATAGGATGCTGCTTTTAATTTAGTGCTAAAAGTGATATTATCTATAAAAACTAGTGATATTGAAAAAACCGTTGCACAACTAGATAGAGATCAAATTGATATGCTAATGAAGTATGTTTATAAAGGATTTGAAAATCCCTCCGAAGGTAGAAGTGCACACCTTCTTGCTTGGCATGAAAAAGTAAGTTTCAGCCTTTTTAAATTACTTAGTTTTCTTTGTGTCTGTCATTCTTTTAAGCTTTACTTAATTGTTTTTCTACTTTCTATCAACTTAATGTGATATAGCTGTTTTTCTGGTAATTAGTTCTTATTTTAATTAATAACTTTATATGTCCTGAACAAATTTTGTATAATATCTGCTTTACTGATTCAGGGGTCTGTTTAGAAGAAATTTGGGTCCGTTAACAGACCCTTCACAAAATGTATTTTCATAAAAACAGACCCTCCACAAAATGATTTATCCTTTAATCAGACCCTTCAAAAATTTGTTTATCTGCATTATTGTTTTGTTAACACTTCTTCCTTTATTCGTCCAAAATGAATATTCTGCGTTCAGCAGTATAGGCTAAATACCAAATATTTTTATGTTGCATCTCTAATTTAGTAGCAACAATTGCTGTTTATTTTTGAAAATTAATTTTTTTAAAATATAATTTTACAGTGTTGAGCATAATCTTGAATGTCTTTACAATTTAAAAACTCCTTGAAAAAGTTTTTTTGCACAAATTCATAAAAGCGGACCCTGGTTAAAAAAATGTGACTTAACGTCTATTTTATATTCACAAATTACGAGTAATTTTTTCCCAATTTTACATAAACGGACCTTTCACAAAATGTCTGGACAGATCCCTGTGATTTCACTTGCACATTTATAGTAATATTTTCTTTCTTGCTCTGAAAGAAATATTGAAGTAAATTTAAACATTCATTAATTTTATAAAATATCTACTTGTGTTCTAGAATTTCTTTCTTTCTTTCAAAGGAAAAAAAAAAAAAAAGATAAAAAATTATACTTAAATATGTAATTAAATTACCTACTTTTTATCTTAAAAGTTAACATTTCAAGAAAATATTTATAACTGGGTTTTCTTTTTAAAGCAATTTTTTCCTTCCGGATTTGTAATGATATTAATAGTTCTAAGGTCCAGTCCTTTGTCATCATTATTGGCAGCAAAAATCTGATTGTCTTAAGAATTCTTTAGAGCATTGAAATAAATTTTATTTAGAGCTTCTTTGATAAATTTTTAGTGACTTCTGCTTCTTTTTCTATATTGTCGTCACTTATTTCTTTCTGCTTTGTCTTTTATCAGTTCTCACACTGTTTCGTACATAGAAAAATCACTGAATTCTTGTCTACATTTATGATAATCACTCAGGTGAAGGCTTTTTAGTGCAAATATTTCTTTGAGTTTATTGAATTTATTACTAGTTCATTGTAATATTTTTGATAATAAAACTCATGGTTACAATTGTTAACTGTTGTTTGGAAATCGTAATTTAGAGATTTACTTTTAAGTAAATCCTATGTAAGAGGCTCACTTCCATAAATGTATGGCTGTTCCTAAAAGGTGACCTTTAAAAGAGGTTGTTTATTAAAATTCATATTTTAAGATGAAAATATACCCATTAACTTATTTAAATTGTGATTACAGTAGAGAATCAATAATTCGAGGTGGACGGGACCGAGTCTACCTGGAACTTTCTAAAACTCCAAGTGTCAAAAACTTAAAATTTAATAAATATTTAAATAAATGGAAATATATGTGTGACATTGTGTCACTTCATTTGGATTTTGGTACAAAATTGTGACCTAAAAATTAAGCCGACCCCTGACCCCTCATCTCTGACGCCTTGCTGTCCTTCGTCCTTCACGACTTTGACCTTCGGCGGCTTTTGATGTTGCACATGCGAAACAGTGCAGTTGTGGTCGCAGTTAGTTCAAAATTGTAATTTCATTTAAACTTTTTTTAGTTCACTTCAAGTCCCTGCTTAAGCATGATTCTTGCTGGGTTTTAGGCTAATGATATAAATAGCCGCCCAGTTCTTTGGATCGGGGCATTCGAATTTATCTTCCCAGCAAAAGCACTTACTCCGCTTAACAGGGTGTTACATTTCCCCCCCTTTCCTCTCCTTGAGGGACGAACTAAAGATTTCATGGCTTCGATATTGCAGCCTTCCTCGAAATGCTGCAAGATTGGTTCTACATAAATTCAACCTACAACTCAAGCAGATCTTCAGCAGCGCAGATCTCGTTAGTGCAACATGTACAAAGGATAAGGTTTCATCTTCTTTTTGAATTTCCCCACCGTCAGTGACCACGCTCGCCATGGATCGCCCCAGCCTTTTTCTTGGCTTTCAATTTTGTTTTCATCAAATATGCCATCCACTGCGGATCACCGTTCTCCAGTATGATGAATGTTCGACGATGTTGTGTTGTGACAATTGTGTGTTCCCCTGTGTGATGAATCGTCAATAAAGAAATGTGTGTGCTACTAGACTTTTTCAGTTTTTCACTGGTGGATTAAATTCTTTTTTATATAGGTAAAAATATAATTTCCATGCAGATTAAGAGGTATGTCTTTTTTTATTTGCTTTTCTGTAAAAAAAAGTGTTCTTCCATTCTTCTGGGTTCCGGATTGCAGCATAATTCTAGGTACTAACCATTATGGATTTGTTCGGCCATTATTATTTCCATATCATAATTTCTCATTCATTTTTTAATACCCAGCATTCCACACAATAACAATATGCAGTTTTTAAATTTCAGCATTTAATTGATATTATATATTATATTTTTAAAAAAAATTAAGTTACATTAGAGGATTAAGGTACATTTACTGCATTGCACCAAGTTACAATATTCACTATATTACTGCATCCAGTGCTTTTAAATAATTAGTTGTGCTTTAAAATAATTGTCTAATTGTTTTTATTTTAAAACACACTATTTACTCAGTGTTTAACACACAAATTTGTTTTTCAACATTCAGTCATAGTAATCATCGCAAAACCAATAGTAGTAATCGTTCCACGTGTTTATCATTGTTTGGAAGCAAGACTGATTTTTTTTTCTTCACTAGCTTGGATTTATGGAAAACTTGAACAATCTAGACTCTATTGATAAAATTAGTATCTACAATGTTGTTCATTTAATTTTTACCCCTTTGATTCTTATTTAAAAATCTCTTTAATTTCAATATTCCAAGTGGCACAAAAGTTTTTGCTATCACATTATGATCCATTGAGTGTTAATAGATATCGACACATAAATCAGTTTTTTCAGCTCCACAACAATGCATTTGATTAACATTTTGAAAATATTTTTGTCACATATCGATTAAAGGCCCAAATAATGTAAATATTAATGATTCTATTACATTATATGATTTTATTCCATTAAACAAGTTTATTTTGTTACCAATAGAAGAATTCTAATATGATCAACAGATCTTTTTCAACTTAACCTAAAAGGTTTGCAAAAGTGCCATATTTTGTGAATATAAAGTCTGGATAGATGTGTTATAAGATCTCTTTGAGATAAATTTTTTTTCTCATTACTATTTTTTATTTATTGATATTTTTCTGAAGATTATTTTATTGACATTTTAAAATACATTAAGCAGAGCTGCTACTGGTGATTAAAATGACTAATTTGAAAAAAAAAGGTGATTTCTTTTGTTAAAATTTAGACAAAAACGACCTTTTTTGAAAAATCATTCACTTTTTTTTTATCATTCATTGGCAGACAAAATCAAGCACGAAGGCAGAGATGTGATTATGTGGCGACAGCAGTAAACCCAACTACATAGTGTGCTGAGTAAAAGCAGAACAACATTGCTCTCCATCGGGTGACAAAATCATGCAGAGCATTCTTATGAACAAAGAAATCATATTACTGGAATCGATTATTATGGGCAAAGTATGCCCTTCATATTACTGTAAAACAATGTTACAAACTTTTATATTATTTTTTTGAAACTCAGCGGTTGGGATGAATATTTTTTTTTTAAAAAAAAGCATGACTAGGTGGAAAAAAAAGATAATCTAATTAGATTTTATTATATTTAGATTTTATCAAATATAATCGATTTTTCCTTTTTCTTTCTCTCCAGTGCTATTTATTCTCCCTATCTGGCATCTTGGTGATTTTCATCGAAATTCAAGCTTAATCAGTATTTTCTGGGACCCCACTTTGCATGTGATTGGAATTTTTATGTGTCCCAGGCAGGTCGTGCAATGTAATCTTTGAGCCCTAATTTTTATTTTCGTTTACTAAATGAATGATACCTTTTTAAAAAATTGTTGTTTGTAGGTTCATTATTGAGATAACTAAAACGTAAGTTTTTTTTTTTTTTTTTTTTATAAAGTAAAAGTTATAAGTAATTATAGTAAAAGTAGTCTTTTTTTTTAAATTTGTGGCTTGATAATTTCTTTGTTTATATGTGAAACAATCATTTCAATAGGAAATGAATATAATTTATTTAAGAGAACGTAGAATAAAATAAGGAAATGAGGAATCGATAAAATAAAGCAAAAAATGTAACGAAAAAAAAAAAAAAAAACCCAATGGAAAGAAAATTGGAAACAAACCAATATTTTGGTTTTATGTCTGAGACATTTTTTTTTTTCATTTCAATAGTAATTTAGGTTGAAAGAGGTCACACCTTTTATTAATTATTATATTTCTATGAAAAACAATGTTTGAAAAGTGTGTATTGTTTAAAAATTAAAGTTTTTATTTATATTTTAGGTATATGCTGCTGGCGGAATGGGAAGCATTGTTCGAGTGCTCACTGATAAGAAACATGTTTGACATTTAGTTGTATAAAAAATATTCCTCAATATGGAATAGGAATATTTTTAAGCTGTGTACATTTAAATAATTCTCTTAACTATCTATCTTTCAATGTTCTCATCAGTGAACATAAGCTTGTAAGTGATTGTAACAAGTGATTAAAAAAAAGTGACTTGGTGCTAAAAATAAGTGTGTATTTGTGTTTATGTAAAGGATATTCTAAAATTGTTTTTTATTTCGCTTGTGAATTATTAGAAAATTCAGATTAGTTAAAATGAACAAAAACAGTTGTTAAACCCATTAAGAAGAAGAATATCTTCATTAGACTATATGAATCATTAGACTATATCCAATCTTTTTAATAAAAACTACCAATTATCATTAAGCTTGTGTTTAAAAGTTCAGTGAGTTTAATATTTTGTTATAATTTTATCTTTCATTGTGTAAATTAACTGGTTAAGCTTATTTGAATAATTCTTTTAAACGAATTTTCTTTCATAGAAAACCTTACTTTGTCAATTTGTTCTATACTCTGATACATGATGTGATTGATGTATTTAAAGAGTTTTTACAGTGCAAATTAAATGTTTGCTTTGAAAAAACATTTATTTTCTTCTTTTAGTAGTAATTTTTTTCTTTCTGTATTAATTTTTTAAAATTTTTTTAATAATTTATAGACTTTTTTTTTCGGTTTAGACAAGAACCTTATTTCAATTGCATAACAAGCCGGAGTTTTAAATAGATGAACAAGCAATACTTTTAAATAATATTTTAAGACCATTTTATTATTATTTTATAAACATTTCTGTTACATCCAAAGCAGCGGCAGAGTTATTAAAATGTTAAACACTAAGAGTACTTACTAAGTTTTACAATTTTTTTTAAATCTTTGATACACTATCTCTACTTTTCTTAAGGCTTTTCATTTTTAGTTTAATAATGTATTTTATAATCTTTCATTAGTTTTATAAATGTAAAGGTATCTATCATTAAGTATCTCTAAACAAAATGTCCTGTTTAAAGTCACAATTTTAATTGTGCTTTAATTTTAAGTTCTTCAGGAAAAATTGGTACTAAGTGATTTATATTTGATTGATCATTATACTCATGTACTACTATATTTGTTTATTCAGTTTTTCTAAGATTTAGGATGGTTTAAATGTTTTTGTTTTTTTTCTAGATTCCATTTTTCATATTGAAATGTAATGTATTTTACCTATACAAAATTTTAATTTTTTGTCCTCTGTTTATGTTTTCTGTTTGCAAGCTGATTGTTAAAAGATGAATTACCTAATGAGTCTAAATAAACATCAAATTTTCAAAGTAAACATTCCTTATTTGTAAATGTTTTTTCAAAGCATAGATATTGTATTTTAATTTATATAAACTGCAATCTATAATGCTTCTACTATCTTTTTGAGCTTGTTTTCGTCATTCCTCATTTTTTGCTGCAATTTATTAGTGATTATGCACAATTAATATTTGAGTTTGGAACTAATTTATTGTTTACTTCAAAACATGCAAAATTTTTTTATGTTTCAAATAAAGCATTTTATGTGTGATTTCACAAAATTTGTTGCATATAGGATTGTTCACTGCCAAATATTTGTGTTTTACTGAGTGAAAATACACATATAAATATTTCAGTTTCTTTTTAATAATTTTTTTTATGTAAGTTAAATTTTTTTTTGAAAAATAAGAGTATTGAGTCAATATTTTTTAAATTGAAAGTTTTTTTTTCTGTATCACATCAAAAGTCAAATGTTGTGGAAAAAACCTTATTGCTTTTCCATATGTATGCTTGAAAAATGCAGTATGCTTGTAGATTATTTTGTAAATGTTGGGAGTCAATTTTTATATATTTAATTTTAGAAACATTTTCTTGAAAATTTAAAATTTTAGGGTAGATTTCCAGTATTTGTTGTTAATTGCTTTCTCTTTTTCTTGAGCAAAATTAGATTGTGTAGCTTATATTTTAATAGTTCTTTAGATTTCACACTATCTTCCATATTTATTTTGAAGCAACATGTTGATTGTACTTAAAATATTTACATTCAAGATCTCTAAGATGTTTTTCATAAGATAACTTTTTGATTTTCAGATAAGTGTATTTATATTTGACTAATTGATTTCAAAACAGTATGTTTAAAATGTCTACATATGTAACTTATTTTACTTTGTTTAAAATTCTTTAATCTCATCAAATTTTTTCAAAAATAGTTTCAGTATAAATCTCAATAAGTGGACATCTTAATCATAACAAACATGTCTAAATTTGATTAGTTTTTTTGGGGAAAAATCACTATTTTTTATCAATCTTCTTTTAAAACTTATCATAATTGACTTAAAAGTAAAATTTATACCATTAGCAATGAATTAATCGCTTGGATAGATTATTGTCTGTTTTATAATTAAATTTTACTTCTGTTTTTACCTTTATCATACCAACAAAAGATTAAACACTAGGTAAAATAAAATATTGTTTCTTAAGGTAAACTGTGTTTTAGTTGAAATATTTAGTTTTATTGCAACGATACTTTATACTAATAAATTTAGTTTTTATACATATGTATTAGATTTTCTTCAAAATATTTTAAAATGCACTAAAATGTACTTAGTTAGAAATTAGGTCTGAAGGTTTGCATTATCATTTAAGCATAATCATTCATGTTTATGAAGAGATCAAAGAAAATTTTGAAAAAAATATCTAAAATCATAATTTAATCAGTAGTTTTAAAAATTTTGTTTAAATTATTTTATTATTTAAGGATATTTTTGATTTTTTACTTTATATATTTTGGTGGTAATGAATGACTTAAAAGCTATTACTAGAGAAGTAATTTGTAAGCATGGAATAGAATAAGACTAAATATAATAAACTTTTTTAAAACATTTTTATAAATGTAATTCTGGTTTTAACTGGGAGTTTAAAAATTTTAACTTGATTTTTTCAATTTTGGGATCCATTTACACTTAGTTATTTAATTTTGAAAGGTCTCACAGGGATAAAGTAAATAAATATGAGGGTTGGAACTTTTTCTTCTTCGCTGCCACTAGTAAATCCTGACTGATGCATGTCTGTCACATTTTAGCAACCCTCATTGAAGATTTTTGCCCACCGTTTTGTTAGTGTTCAGTAATGAGTTGCAAATTCCTCACAAGTTTCTCATGAACCTAGATAACATTGATTGACATACCATACAATCTCTGGCATATTCACATTTCATTCAACTCCATTAATCCTCTAGCAAAAACAGTGTAACATACTACACTAAACTACTGGCTAACACAAGGCTCTGTTCTTTGCATCAGTGCCCATGTGCTTGGGGCCTGATGGACAAGTCCTTTTGCTTTATAGTAAAGTAGGTTGTCACTAACAAGTGGCATAAATGACATTTTTCAACTTCGTTGCCTGGTACCTCTACAGCAGTGTTACCACTATAAAAGTTCCAACCCTTGTTTATTCTTAAATAATAATTAATATAAATAATATATAATAATTTTAAATAAATTTAAATGAGTCAGTATAATTATTTAGTGGATTTAGTGTTTTTTTCCCCCTTGATATTGGTAAATGCTATTGTATTTTTTATTTTAGTTCTAAATTCTAAAAATGGTTTAAATCTATAAAATAGTATTTTCTAGTAAACTTTATAATTTGTGAATGAATCCTAATGTTAGTCCCTTTTTACAATTTTCAGACAAACTGTAATTTATTTAAACAGATTATTAGTTTGGAGATTAAATTCACAGCAATCTTTTCAAAACTGCTGATTGTAAAATTTTATGCAATTTCATTGTATTAAAAAAATTTTCAATGCTTGGAAAAAATGTAACTTGGGAAATATAAATTAAATTTAATATTTGCATTTTCTGTTACTATAAAAACAGAGCAGAAAATCATTTTCATTACAATTAAAAATATATCTTGACTACTGTATTGCATCCATGCAAAATTCAAATGCAACTTGTTTTAGATTTTGAAATCAATTTTTGAAAGATGTAACATATTTGTCAAATATTCATTACACATTGCATTTTATGCAACATATGCTCATTATTTGACGTTTGTATATATTTTAATAAAAGAAGGGAATTTTATAGTACCGTGTAGGCTATGTATTAATAAGCTCAAGTTTCCCTCTCTTGTGATTTGTTAGATGAATAGAATAATATATAAGTTTTGATTTATTGGTGTAAATAAAGTGTAGCATTTTTATTACTGTTATTATATTAATTTAGAAAGTTAATAATAATGCCATTGCTTTTTGAATGTAGCTTTAATTTATTCTTTATTTAAAAATATGCTAATTTCTAAGTATGTTGTATCTTTTATACCTTTGAAATAAAACTTAATTGAAATTATTTAGTAGTTATGTTTTACACTCTTTTAAATAAAATTTATTTTTAATTTCCAATATGTTGGAGATAGATAAAAGTATTGTTTTCCTAGGAAAAAGTTGTTGAGAGAAAAGATTTGCATTTCATAATACAAGTATTATCTCACTCCAAAATTATTTACCATAAAGATTTCTGACTTAAAAATTTTATTCATTGTCTTAAATTGTAAAATATGATTTTAAATACTAAATTTACACTGAATAATTAAATTTTTTTGTTCTTTAATAAAAAACACAGGAACAGAAATATAATTAATGAGTTAATTTACTTTCCATTTATGATTAATCATTTTTTAAAAAAAAAAAGTTTTATTTTTGATTTAGCTGGTAAAATTGTATTTCTTTCACATTTAAAATCCCCATTTTGCTCAAAATGCTGTGCTAATTTTCATTTATAAAAGTAACAGTAATGGGTAATTTTTGTTATTGATGTTCTCAAGCCCCTTGTATTGATTATTGAATTTTAAGAACATGAAATATGTACCAAAATATAATTGTTTTTATGAATATAATCCTTGAAATGTTTAATAATAAATTATTAAAATTTTAAATTTTTATTAATTTTAAGCATATTTAAATTTAATTTATCATTTTGGTACAGAAGTTGTAAGAAAAGTTCAACTATTTATCAATATTTTTTATTACTAAATAAATTAATATTTCTTTTGGTTGCACAGTTTATTTAATTGGGACAAGTTTTTATGTGTCTCATCTTTTACCTTGTAAAATTTGCATCTCACTCTCAAAATCATATCCCCCCTGATAATAAGGCTTTTTTCTAACATTAATTGGATTTATAAGTATAATGTACATGTTCTGGGGCATTTCTTATAGCACACTTTCAATCTAGACAATAATTTTGTCAATTAAATTGTATTTTTTTTATAAGTATGCAAAGATAAAACATATTTTTTTTTAATTTTTGAAATATATTCAAATTATGTTTTATCAAGAACTCTTAACATTTTAGCAATTTTTATTTTTTGTTAACACTAGAAAAATGGCTGGGGCCGTTTTGGCTCCTCTCATTTTTTATTACTCTGTAATTCAAAAAATAACTTACTCGAAACAATGAGTATTTCTGACTTTTCATAGTTTTATCTAAGTGCTTATTTAATTATTCATGTGTTAGCCCATAGGAATGTATTAATAGAACCTTTTACTTAGAGCCAGACCAGAGTGACCCCTAAGGTATTTTGGTAGGTACCCCAGAACCTCAGGCAGGTTTGGGTATAAGGTACCCTTTAGTAGGTATAAAGTACCCCCTTCAGTTATTATTTATAGAGAAAAAGAAACGCAACTGTCTAAGAAACTAATGCATAAGTTCAACTGAAAAGTCAGTGTTCCGTTTAATCAAATATTTTCATTAATCAAATTGAATAAAATACCATAGAATTTTGATGACTGAGTCTTATTAAGTTAATAATGATTATATTTTAGGATTTTTGATGTCTAATTAATCTACACACTATCTGAAAGGCCCCTATAGACTTTCTAAGTATATTGCTAAGTCTATTGTTTATGTATCTTCTGTTAAAAATTAGCATTTTACTATAGTTTGTAGAAAGCAAAAAGAAACTCCCTAAAAATAAACTTAACATTTTCAGTACCTAACATTTATCAGCTAAACTATTGTTCAACGAAAAAATCATGCCTTTTGGATTATAATGAGTAACATAAGAGCTAGTAGGATGAAATGGGTAACTTTTTACAAATTGTGTGGTAAATAGTGTTAATAATGATTTTAACTCTTCTTTCTTTTTTTTATAACATATCAGCTTCAGTTTTGCTTTGTCGCACATAATATTGTACTTTAAATTGATTGACTTAAAAATCTGCAACAGTTGCTTTTATTGAGGCAATATTTTCATGTGTATCAATAAAAAACTTGGAAATATTTTTATACACTTTATTTTCAAAATGATCCTTCTAACAAACAAACCTATAATTTACAATGAGCAAATATTACATAATATAAAGCCAAAAAACATGAATTGTGCAAACAGCAAATTCCAACATTAGCAAGCCAAAAGTTGGAGATGACAAGTATCACAGCATTATAAACATCTGACATTGAACCAGACGCTCATTTGACGACAACTAGAGGCAGAGCATAATCACAGTTTGTGAGGATTAATCACCAGGACCGCAAGCTGACATAGTTAAAAAGAATGTCAAATTCTTTTGAATACATACATATAAAAGTGTTGATAAAATAGAAGGAACAATAAACATTCAATGATTCAGCAGTAGGATACACCTCTGAATAAATAACCACGTTTACACACACCTCTGCATGGTAGAAAAACAAGCAAGTGATAATAATAATAAAAAAAACTAATATAATCAAATCATCAATGTTTCTCATGACATACATGATGAGTGGTAAAACACTACTTTGCCTTTAAGAACATTACTCGAGAGTTTAAATTACTGTTTTTTGAAAAAAAAAATCACAATTTTAATGTAAAAATATAGAATTTTAAGAATTTTGATTGCTATATTTTTTTTTATTTATCATACCATCAAAAGATACACATTTCTTTTTAGTGAACATTAACTTTTAATATAATGTTAACTATTGTATTTTGTTAAGTTATATGTGAAATATCATACATAATATCACCCTTTTAAAAAGCAACCTAATGACCTAAACCTTTTTTCTGTGAATTTTATGAGTTAAAATGAGTCTTCTATGCTAACCCATTAATGCAGTAGAAAATATTTGCTAAATCAATATTTATCTAAGATTTGCAACTGATAAAATATCTATTGCACAAATGTTTATTGATAAAGATAAGAGAGAATTCTGCATGAAACAAAACTTAATCTGCAAGATTAAATTGCATAAAAATTAAAATAAAAAATTCATTGAGACAGAATTCTTGTTATTTGAGTGTTCCTTCTCTGCAATTACTCCTCTGCAATTACTTGTAATTGCAGAGAAGTAACCTGCTACTAGTTTGGAAAAAAAAGGGAACTAATGCTCTGAGGGTTAAACTGTATAACTAAAATTGGAAATTCAAGAACTGATTTTTACAATTTCTTCCAATACTGTGAGAGTAAATTTGAACATAAAATCCACTCTAAAAGTATATCTGTATTTCGGTACTAAAAGGGTTAATCTCTAATTGTTTTGTATGGGCCATTGTAGTACTTAGATATATATTTATTACAATTATAAATATAGTATAAGATTTATTAAATTAATAAGATTTATTAGATAAATAAAGCATTGCCAATATAGCCAGTTGTGGGTCATGGAGGTTAAGGTTGCACAATTTTGTGACCATTGGCATGATTATGGCAATGTGATCAGCATTGGGCACCAGTTGCCATTGCTTTCTAGACAAGCTTTAGATAAACGTTGTTTTCAAACTTAATCATCCCGGTTTTATCCAAATTTTGAATTTTAGGTTTACCTGCGTAAAAGGAAAAAAAGATCTTTCCTATGCTATTCATTGCAAAAGTAGCACAGAGCAGAGTAATTTCAGTACAATTTTCCTCAGTGGCTCAACGCTTGGAGGATAAGCTGCAATGTGTGGAATTTTAGAATAGTACTACTAGTGCATTGTCAAAATATACCGAACTTATTCAAATTACATTAAGGATTCAAATTAAATAAATTGCAAACACAATGTATTAGGAAAAAAAATATTCTGTTTACTATATTCTTATTTGAGTTCGCTCTTTAGGCAAAGAAGTTTGATTACAACACCCTGTATATGATATTTATGTACATAATATACATTATCTGCAATGTATATTTATATTCACTTAGTGCATCAATAATTTTTCTCACAAAACCCAAAAGTGTGGAGAAAATACATTTAAGTATCCTTATGAAATTCTTAACCCAGTTTTTTGGCACCAGCAATCGAACATGTGGATAGTCTCAGCATAATGGAAATTTTTCTCATTCATATGTTTCTTAATTTGTTCATTGACTTACAAATCGTGTACACATATTAGTTCCCATCTAAATAAAGAATTTTTTTTTAATCTGTTAAATGTCAGTTGATCTCCAATGCAATGAATTTAACTTTAGAGTTAATTATCATTTTATGGTAATATGAATAAATTTAGCGTTTATCATTGGATACTTTTTAAAATTCAGCATTGTTTCGTTTATGGATAGCATGTTTATCAGCAAAAAACAAACAAACTATAATTTGTTTATTATTTTATATTTTGCTTCTTGGATTATAAAATTTGTAAAGAGCTTAATTATAATTTAGAGAAAATGTCAGAAATTATTGTTTTGTTTTATTTAAATTTTACATAATGGTATATCTTGTTTGATATATCAGTTTTTCTATAAAAATTAATTAGAGTTTACATAAATTCTTAGGTTGAAATGATTTTTAAGACTGAAGCTGGAACTGATATTTGTTATTGGAACCTGGAATTCGAGCTCTAGTTTTGATTACCAAGTTGGAAAATCTGGCATGTCTTCTTCCATTCATTAAAATAAAGGCTATTGATGGAAGTTAACTATGTAGTCAGATCATATTTCTAATAATTTTTAAGAAGCTGACCCTGTATTTAGTTTTATTCAAACCATTTCATTCATTTTTAGAAATAATGAAAAATTCAGATTAATCCACAGGTATGTAGAGTATGTAGCATTGCTGATTTGGCAGTATTATATTAATTAAATGGTTTAGTAAAAAATGTTCATAATTACCATTCTAGATTTACCATGAGTTAAACTACATCATGTGGTCCAAAGTATAACGAAATTCAAGATGCACTAGGTAAATATAATGAGATAAACAAATATCTTTCTTTTAAAAGATTTCAAATAAACTTTTCAAATTAAAAGTCAAAAATTCTTGTAAAGCTTGGTCTCAATTTTACACAATTTGTTATCATACAAAGTAAAATGGTGTCATCACATAACTTTATGAAATGGAAATACAAAATAATGATTTATGTAGATTCTTTTGAGATAAGGATGTAAATGTCCTTATTTTCCATCTATCACATTTATTTATCAAACATTTCCAGACTAATTAATAAGAAAGTGCACAGATATAAGTGTAGATTTAAAAGTAAAAATTGCAAATCTGAAAAAATTCGGAACAGTAAAAAGTGAAAAAATATGTTTGTTGCTTCTTTTAATTTGTTTTTACATTTTATATATAACATCAGATTTACATTGTTTTGAACAATCTAAATATAATACTTTGGTTACAGCAATCTAAATTTCATTCTATAATACTGTTATTTGTAGTATTATCTACATTCAGTACAGATCTAATTTTTGTTTACTAAATATGTACTAATAATTAAATTTTATTTGTTCTGATCAATGTAAGTCAATACTTTGTTTGTGATAAGCATGAATAAGTTTTTATAAGTAAAATATAATTTAAAATTTTGCAGTTATGAAATTCCAGTTTTTCGATCACATAATT
Organism: Parasteatoda lunata; assembly: GCA_949128135.1. Lineage (NCBI taxonomy): Eukaryota > Metazoa > Arthropoda > Arachnida > Araneae > Theridiidae > Parasteatoda > Parasteatoda lunata. Next base: position 30,765,705 of record OX421981.1, on the reverse strand, counting down.
TTCCTTTCAAAGTTATGTGCATTTGATTATCGAATATAACTTTTTATAAATTTCCTGATTGAGTTTAATAAAGTTTTAGATTTATTTTATAAATTAAGTTGAATAAAATTGAAACATGATAGTTTGCGTACTATTTTAAGTACTGTAATTAATGCACTAATATTTATTCGCACAAGAAGCTACTACTTTATTTGTTATAAGTATGGATGCAGTTTTTTACTTAAAAAATTATATTGATTTGTTGTTATGGAATTCTAGGTTTTTTTTAAATAATTTTATAAATAGTAAATTGAGTTTATTAAAAGACAAATTCATGTATCATGAGCACAGACTGTTCATGAATTATATTTATATTTCAAATTCTGAAAAATAGAACACAGTATTTTAGCATTTTAACTAATTTTTAAGTTTATTTTATTCCCCCTTATAACTTGCATTTAGGGTGGTAAGATTTTTATGTTTAAGAAATTCTAGTTTTTTTGTAATAATTTTAAAATTAAGTTAACAAGCATTTGATTATAGAATAACTAAATACAGTACAGATTTAAAATTCTCTTTCTAAGTTTATATTTATTTCAGAATTCTCATGCGTTTTATTCAACTTGAAATTTATTACTGATCTATAAATCATAAGTGAAATTTTTGTTGAATATAAGAAATAGCTCAAATTATGTGAAATGGAATAAAAATGTTTACATAAATATAGAACAATTTGCATGACATTTATTCAAGTGCTTTTATTTGAAGGTTTGGAATAGTTTTTCTTAATTTTAATTTTCATATTTTAATATGCATTAATTCTTTGTAGAATACATTATCAATTTAATAAAAGCACCTCTTTGTTTCTATGCACAAAACTTATCAATATAAATGCTAGTAGAGAATTGGATATCACTGCATTTTCCATAAATCTGACCAATTACTTAAACTAAATTATATACAAATAGAAATTCCAGTTGGAATTAAGTTACATTGTGATATGCATATTGCATTTATCAGAATTGTTAAAATAAATGCAGTTTTAATTTTTTACTTGATAAAAGTAAAATTTGAATTTCTTGAATTTTACTATTTCTCTGAAAATTTTTATGTTCTCTATATTGCCTTGTCTAGAAGACAATTATTTATATTTCTGAAAGCTTGCAAATGTAAAATAGGAACATGAAAGGAAATTAAAAATACATAAAGGTTTAACAGATATCATGGACATCCTTAAAATAATATATAATTTTAAACTAAGTAGCTTATTAGCACACATATGTTTAATGAAGCTAAATATTCAATTCATATTGATGCAGATGAGAAAGAAAGAGTATTTCTTTAAAAAATAGAATAGTGTTAGTAAAAATTGGAACGATGTTAGAAAATAACTAAATTCAATGCTTTTAACTGAGAAATATTTGTCTACCTGTGTGCAGACTGTTTTTTTTTAAAATTAAGTTTCCAATGTTAATCCAACCTTACTATAGACATCATAAATTTCTCTGAAATTAAAATTTTTTATCTTTAACAAAGTTCCAGGCTGCCAACTGTTATGTTTTTTGCAAATTATTTTATTGAGTGGTAGACTATCAAAAACTTAAGTTTTTAGAATTTTGGTTCATTTTACAAACATTTTAAAAGTCCCATTATGAAGGAACTGGAACAAAGAGGCTTTTTATACTAATTTTTGAATCATTTAAATGTAGTGGTGTGGAAAATGACTTTAAATCAAATTTTCTAAGCAAAGGCTCATACCTTAAAACATAAAATTTGCTACCACTAGAAATCCCCCCCCCCAGAAAGCGTAGATAGTTAGCAACCCTGAAAACAAAAAAATACTTATTCAGTTCAATTTTTTAATAAAATGAACATAAAAATTAGATATTTATTTTAAAGAAGTGAAAACTGATTAATAAATATAAAAAGCAGATAAGCACCAAATAGTTAAGGTGTCCAAAATCTACTAAGGCGATTTTCTTGAAAGCTGGAGCCTGTGAGTATGATATAGTTTTACAAATATTTTTCTGAATTTCGCAACCTGATTAATACAGAAATGTGTTACCAGAATTATTTTATTACTCGGAGTATTTGATTTAAATATATTTGAATGTTGACCTAATTTAATAAGTTTGGCGAATTTAATTATTTAATCTTATCATTATAAAAATACTGGTTTTCAAGTATTTGACTTTTAATGATTATATGCATATAAAATTGACTATATGCATATAAAATTTTGATGATGATTATATGCATATAAAATGAAATACATAAATCAAAGTCTAATTTTCACAATATTCAATCATTCACAGCTATAGTTAAAGAATTGTAGTACGTATAAATCTTTGGTAAAAATTTTTTTGTGAAAGATAGTTGGAAAAAGATAAAACAATAGAGAAAGAGTGATGGAATTCATTTTGAATATTACCTAAAAAAATAGAATAATAGTTAAAGATGAAAGTATCATTTTCATACTGTAGAGTTTTAATAAAAATGAAATTACTGTTTGAAAGACTTATCCATACTAAAATTGTAATATTAGAGCAAAATCATGATAATTGGTCTCAACTGTTTCCTTCCCAACATAAAAAAAAAAAAGAAAAAAAAATTATTATGGATACTTTCAATTTATTTTCTGTTTAAATTTCGATGTAAAAGTCTATATCATTTCTCAAGTATTCATAAAAAACTTTGAGCTTGGGAAAATATTAACAATTTTGAGCTTTTTTTTAAAAATATGTTTTTGCTGTTTTGAGGGAATAGTGAGTACCAATTAATGTCATTTTGCTTTATATTAGCATAAAACTGTGTAAAAATAGGAGAAATAAGGAAAATTTGGGACGGTTGAACAGTGACTAGCTAAGAACATTTAGACTAGGAATTATAGTTTTCCTTTGTGTATGAAATATAACAGAATATGTTTGACAGTATTATTTATAACTTTGTCAGCAATATGTACTGAGCTTGTAATGTGGTTGAATTATAGATTCATCTGGCTGGATCCTGCTCACAACTTTGTTACCATCTAAAACTGCTAATACAATAGAATTGTCATTTGGATTTTGGAGCAGATCTGGTAATGAGGGTTCATAATGTTCTGACGAGTTTTTTTGAACAAATTTATCAGATAAAGAATTCTTGGAATTCTCATGGCACGAAGATTTAAATGCCACAGATACATCTGAAAGACTTTTTTGCCTTTTTATTGGCCTATTTTGATTTCGTGCTTGCTTAATTTGATCATGTGGAATTCGGCAGTCTTTAGGCATTGTACAAGACATTTGAGATAAATTTTGTCTATTTTGAAACACTACTAATCTTGGTTGTTTATCAAATCCATAAGTTGAAGTGGATTGCTGATCACTGTAAGGAGTGTTTTTACAATAGTATACTTTTGGTGGTGCTCTTTGCAATGGGGGAAGGATTTGATCAGCATTGTCATCTGGAAGATCATCATCATCTATGGTTTCATATATATGATCTAGAAATAGGCCATTGTCTGAAGGTAATAAAAATTGGTGGTTATCCTGGTGTGCCAATTGGTGTTCAGGATGGTTTGAATGCATGTTTGTGCTTTCACTAATGTCATTTTTCATTCCATAAAAGGACTTCCAATTGGTATTATTCCTAGCCATCCATATGCCATTTTGCGAGATTAGATCATCGTCACTTTCATTCAGTGAGTTTGAAGCAAGTATTGGAGCAGAAGAATCTGAAAAGAAAAAACAAGGTTAAAAGCCAATCAATTGATAAATACTACTTTAATTTCTATTTTGTTAAAAAAGTAACAGAACTTTTTCTTTTGTACAAAATAGTTGTACTTCACTACCTGAAACACTGAGAATATTCTCTTTTTTTTAATAAGGAGTTAGTATGCAATTTTTTGGTATTCTTAATTTTTTTTTAAAAATTATATTATCTTCTTAAACCACTAAATGATAAAAATTTCTGATTGCTAGTATGAAAATTATACTTTATATGTTTTGAGTAAGGAGATTGCAACATATTTTGTTTTGGGCTCATAAAACCTGCACCTAACTTTGTATATATAATGAGAAATCTGATTTTTCTATGCATTGATGAATTCTAATTGAAATGTTACTTTCTACATGCATGAATTAGATCTTTAAAAATATGATCAAAATTAATATTTTTTTTCCTTCAAATTTAGAAGTTTTGCCTTAAAAATGATAGAAAAAACTCACTGACCAAAATTAAAACAAGGAATAAATTGAAAGTTAAGAAAAATTATAATTTTACAATGGTGCAGTAGGCTCAGTCGAGAACAATAACCATCGTTTTTTCATTAGTACCTTAGTGGTAAAAAGGCAAGTATCTAAAATTCCTGAAATTAAGTTATGTATACAGTCTCTAAATAGAAGCCACTATTACTTTAAAAGAAAAAAAAAAAGGTTAAAGTTGATAAAGTAATATTTTCTAAAAAGTAACAAATATATAAGGACCAGTCTTATTTCAATTTCAGTGCAAAAAGGATAAATATGAAAAAATATTAATTTGACAATTACGACCAAGAGAACATTAACTCTTAACAAATATAGTAGTATAATACCATTTATTTAGAGGCCGAATTTTTTTTTCTCACGAAAATCATGCTTTAGTTTTTCTGAAAGAAGTTGAAAAATTGCTTTCTTCCCTCTTAATGTTTTTGAAAAGAGGGCCCGCCCCTCTACCTAATTCTTTGTTCTACTCAGTTTTAATGAGGGTAGAATATAGAGGGAACTAGTTTCTTATTGTCATCAAAAATTAGAGAAGAATAATTAGTTTGACGGGTTTAATAGGTAGATCTTAAAATTGTCAAATCATCCGAAATTTTGTTGATCAGATCAGTGGTGATTCGATAATTGGCACTTAATTGTGTTCCAAAAAATAAATGCTGTTGGTTGGTTTTGCTTCATTTTCTATGGTATTATTGAAAAGACCGATGTAAATTTTTGAACAAGCTACAATTGCTTGGAAGTAAATGAATTTTGCCCTAGGATCATTTTACTGCAAACATTATCATGATAGTAAACTGATCAAACTCCTCTTTGTAGGTTTCTGTATGTAATTTGAAATCTCTTTACAGAGTTAAATATAGATATGTTAAACTTCAAAAATAACAAAGTACTGGGATGGGAAGCTTGAGATATTGTTTAGTCTATTTTAAATCATATTTAATGGTAGAAAATTAGTTTATATCTCTTTAAAAATAGATTAATGTTCTAAATATGTTATATAAAGAATGTAAATAAGTAACAAAAATTAAAATAACTGTTTTAGAGTTACATAATAAGTATAACTGTTAAATATTTTAAATATTAATTACCTCAAGCTTCCCTTAAATCAGAAAATATCACTTATTCCATCTTTCAAACATAAACTACATTTGCTCTGTATGGAGTTCCTGAAACGTTAAGGAAAAAGTACACTGAACTTTTGCCTAATTTATTTATTTATAAACTTCAAAAATAGAAATTTGAAAGTTTTTTACTATTTGTTAAGAAGGTATAGAATTTATTCAAATTCCAAAACATTTTAAAATTTTTGTTCCATTTTTTAAAAAATTTGTTGTACCGATTTGACAAATTCTTTGATTTGAAATCTAATGAATTCTTTTGATACCAAATTTAATGAATTCTTTTATACAGAATTTTAAATACTATTAACATTTAGATTATAAAAAACTTTTTTGAGGAAAGACCTAAACAATTATTACTTTGAATTCAAAATCAAATTCCAGATTTTAGAATTTCCATTTATTCAAAGGATTTTATAACAAAATTTCTGAATTTAATTTTTTGACATGGTCACATAGCAACAGGCCCTTCGTTCCAAGTTTTTTTTCCCTCCCCTTTCTTTTCCTTTTAATGGTGTGGCTTATCTTGTCCTTCCGAAAGTCCTTGATACATGCAAATTGTGACAGTCCACTTTTGTTTTTGGTCACCTTCAAGTACTCATCCTCATGATGTATGCTGAAGAATGTTCAAGAGTCTTCCTTTTTGAGTGATCAAGGACTGGTTTTTAGAAGAAATGTCTCTAATTGGGCTTCTCCAATTGTGCTGGTGTGAAAAAATCTAATAACACAAACAAATCTACTTTTCGAATGACCCTCAACTTAAGATTATTAAACTCTGTATATTCAACATATCCCCTCCCGAAAATTTCCACCTTAATTAATGATGTTTGTTCGTTTAAATATTATAGTCTTTTAAATTTCAACAATGCTTATTTTCAGGTAAATCTCTCTAATGAATTAAAAGATGTTTTAACATTTTTCACACCTTTTGCTAATCATTTATTTTTGATCAAGATTTTTTAAAATTTTTTTTGTTTTTAAGCAGGAGGTGATTATGTGACACGGTCACATAGCAACAAGCCCTTCGTTCAAGTTTTTCTCTCCTTTCTTCTCCTTTTGAGGGTGTGGCTGACCATGTTCTTCATAAAGACATTGATACATGCAAATTGTGGTGCTCCACTTTTGTTTTCGGTTACCTTCAAGTACCCATCCTCATAACGTATGATAAGGAGTGCTTGAGAAGCTTCCTTTTTGAGCAGTCAGGGACTGGTTTTTGCATGTAGCATCTAGCTTCTTCCCTGAACAATTGATATAGTGGATGTGACGAAAACTTGCTGCTATAAATGTAGGAAAAGATAATGCTACTGGCCCAGACAAATTTTGTATTGAACCTGAATTTTAATTATTATCCTTTACCAAAGAAGGAGTGTGATGACAGGCTTCAATATGATTGTTTGGTCATAGACTGAATGCCTCAGTTTTGTAAAAAAAGTATCGACGATCCTTTACTGTGATTCTGGTGCTACTTAGATTGTGTTTTGAGATTGGTGTTTCAGGATGCTGTAAGACACGTCAAGGAGAATTACATAAAAAAAATTATCTTTGAATTCCTTTTCTTCTTTGGCTTAAGTGACTAACACACAGTAATCGCAGGACAGTTGTTCCAGTGTTCAAAGATCCAAGATGGGTTCCCTTGTGTCATAGAAGTTAAAATGGCTGTCTCATTATTCAAGTGTAAAAATAAAGGAATTTGTGTCCTGGATATAAATGGATTTGCTTTTCTTCTTTTGTGTTTTTAAACATTTTATCATCAAAATCTATTATGGATGACATTCAACATGAAGAGGGGTAAGTACCTATTTTTTCAAAGCATCATTATCAATTATTACTATAGTTGAGCATGATTACTGGTTGAACAAATTGAGAGTGAGTTGCTTAGTTTGATAAATCATGATTCCTAATTTAATAGCAAGCTGTGCTAAGGCATTGTTGTCTTATAAGCACACCAGACAAAAAATTAGTCACCCTTAGATATATCTTGAAAAACATCATTTAATAAAGTGTAACACCGACTCTGGATATGATAACTACCTGGATTCGGTTAGAAAATGAGTCCACAAGGTTTTGCAGGTACGTCAAATCCATTTTAAACCATTCGTTGAGGATTTGATTGTGGAAATCCAACAAATTGCGAGGATGCTGATCTCGGCGTTTTACCCGTTGTTCCAACATGTCCCATAAATTTTTAATTGGATTCAAGTCAGGTGATTTTTCCGGCCAGTCGAGAAGTAATTGAGTGTCTCAGTGTTCATTAAATTAGTCACACATTCTTCCAACCTGATGAATTTTATTGTTGTCATCTTGAAAAATAGGGGTATCGACAGATACTCTTCATGAAGATATTGACTGAAAAGCAACACCTGATCTCTCAGAATGTTAAAAAAAACATGTTGGTTCATGTTAGTGGCCACCTCAGTGAGGAAGCTCAATCCATAATAAGAAAAACACCTTTAAAACATGACAGACCCACCTCCGACTTGAACCTGATCTTGCACGCACTCAGGATGAAGTGCTTCATTTGGTCTTTGGTGCACTCGGTAACTCGGTTTGGTGCACTCGGTAAAAGCAAAAACATGATTCATAAGACCATATTACATTCTGCCAGTCAGCAACTGTTCATGTTCGGTGATTTCTAGCCCACCGAAATCATGTAGCTCCATTCACAATGTTCTCTCACTGATAGGTTAGGGTGGACCTTCATTCACAAACTGAATCAATTCCTGTTGGGTTTGGAAGTGATTTTGATTGACAAGTCGTGAAACACGTATTTCATGAAGGATCTTTTTTCAACCACAATTCTGACATCATCTTTCGTGACCACGTGTATTACACCACTGCCAGTGGTGAACAGTCCGCATTGAAACATCAATAAATATAGCAACTTCATTCACCGTATGACCATGAGCACCGCCAAACACAATTGCCCCTGCCACTCGGTCACATCCTTAAACTTACTCATATTTACACACAATTTCCGCTTAAAACAAAAATATCTCACTAATGGCTACTTGCCTTTAATCACGTTGAGACAGTGCGCACACAGTTGAGCACGTCACTTGACCACTCTGTGATCTAACGAAACCTAACGATTCATCGGTGCTTGCACACGAGGGTGACTAATTTTTTGCCCGGTGAGCTTACTTGCTCAACACTTGTGTTACATGTCATTAACAAGCAGGTAGTTTCAATATTAGGATTTGAAGGTAATTTTGGGGAGTGCTGATAGTGGTAAATCATATCATGATGGTTAGGGGTGGTTTTCACCATTGCACTTATGCATGGTGTTAATTATATATGTTTTACATTGTTATCTTGTTAGAGTCTTCCAACAGAACAACAAAATTGGAATTATGCTTCTAATCATTGTACTCAAAATTCAAATTGGAACAGTTTGTAAAATATGAGGATGAATTCTTGTTAGAAGTGTGTGGTCTCAGACAAAAGGGGCATCTAATCGACAGCTAAAAATACTAAATTTCTAAATCTATGTATTGTTATTTTTATGAAATGAAAATTTTTAATACATAAATATTTGACTTAAATATTTCTTGAAGAATAAATTATAATTTTAAAACAGGTTTAAAAATAAATTTTTTTTGGTAATTAAATTTTCTTTTCATTTAAAAATATATAAATATTTTGTTGATAATAATAATTGCTTTAACACACAATAATTACTGCTTACATTTAATACAAAATGAATTAACAATATATATTTAGATGAATTATTTTTTTGTAAAAGTGGATTTTTTTTTCTTGCTGTGAATATCATTCTTATAGTTAAGGAACATCTTATCAAGAAGATTGCTCCAAGTATCCTAACACCTTTCTACGACACTGATTACATTTGATGAATCTGTGGCATGTGCTAGCCATATAACATGTTGTATCTTAATTCCATTTATGATGAAAAGAATGGCAGCTAAGATCTTAAATACAATTGTGTCACAATAACTTGAAAATATCTGAACTTTGATTAAACTTCTTGTAAAATTAGTAATTGACAACCTATCTAGTGACATTTACTTGAAGGTGTGAGCCAAAAGTGGACCTATGCATTATTAATTAAGTGGTCATAATGGTTTGGCTTTACCATGTACATTACATTAAATTAAGAATTATTGCTCACATAAATACTTTCTACAAAGCAGATTTAGAATAAATATTCATTTGACTTTTAAAATATTCTTCAACACCACCTTATATATTATTAATCAACCACAAATCAGAGCTTAATGTTTGAGATTAGGAAGAATATGAATATTACCTGTGACATTATTTGAAGATGTAGGAATTTTTTCTGTAGCTGCTGCCCAAAATTCTCGTGACTGAAAATAAAATTGTCTTAATTTTAATATTACTAAAATATTTGTTACTAGAAGAGCAATCAAAAAATTTAAAAAATACAAGGTGCACCTTAACCCCTGTGCTGATTATATATATTTAGAATAATTTCTAAAAATCTAGTTAAAATATATAAGCAATAGAGGTTGCAAATTAATATCTAAGTTAGAAGAAAAACAAGAATGTTATCAAACTCTGATGTGTTATTATAAAGATCACTGTAAAGGTGGATTTTAAAGTAGCAAAGTCAATTTGATTTCTGCAGGAAAATGGAACCTTTATAGTAATCACATTTCGCCACCTTTCTGATAATCAAACAGGCTTTGGATTTTGATACTTTTAATACCACCTTCATCATGATTGAAGTTGATTTTAATTGATTATGATCAATCAGATTTAAGATATTTTTTCTTTATTTTTCACATAAAAATATATTTTTATTATTTTAGGCAGGGATTAAAAAAAAAAAAAAAAATTAAAGTCAGTGATTTGCTAATACTCTGTATTATGATCATGTCCTGCTCCATTTAATAGAGCTGAGAAAAATTCATTTACATTTTCATTATATTCCTACACATAAAAACAAAGGAGGTCCTACCAAGAACTGAGTTCAGGTTTGAGGTTGAAGGATAAAGTAATGCTAAGTGATGAAACCCTTGAATAAAGTTTTTTTTTCTCTCTCTAATCCTTTTTTTCTAATGTTCTTTCTATTACAACTGGTATAATTTTTAATGTTTTAATTATCTTTAAATATCACATAATTAAAAAATAAAATAAAATAATGTTTGAGATCAATAATAATGTTGAATCTGTTGACTATGCTATCACTGATAATGAAATTCCAGATTGTAATTATAAATTTTGATCATCATCTATTCGTATATACTTACAATGCAATCTCTTGAAGTATTCACTACAGCTTCAGTTTGACTTGTGGATTGTGTTTCTTGTTCTTTTGTCTTTTTAAAACATATATCATTTCTTAAAACTTTTTTAAATTCTTCTTTCACCTACAAAAAAAATTGTTTTGTTAAAAAAAAATTTGCATAGGTAAAAATTATAAATATAAAACATGGAACACCTTAATAAATTTAGATCAAATAAACATATTTTCATGAACTACGATGCAATCTTTATAATTTGAGGGATTAACTTAAATATGCTATAAAATATTTGTGCAGATGATATTTTGATTTACAAAAGCATAAGGAAAAAAAGGAACTTAAATTGCCTTGACTTCAGACTCGCTTCAGGGTGTCGACCACCATACCCTTGACGGTCACTACAAATTATTATTATTAGGATTTATATTAACTTTTAAAATTTTCTGGATGATAAGTTTTAAAATCTTCTTATTGAAGGTACATTCTTATTCTTTTAAAATTGGAAGATATGCATCAGTTTTATTTATGAATATATCATGATTTTTTGTCATAGTGATTATAATTCTACGGCGAGGCCAAATGGATGATTTTGTTTAACCTTTTTGACAGTTAAGTTTGGTTTGGGTAGAGTCAAAATTATTGAAAAAAAAAGTCTAAATTATTTAAAAAGAAAAGCATAAGCTTGTTGTATCTTATGAGGAAGCAATTAATAACTTATGATTTATACTTTGTTTTGCTCATTATTAGCTATGATGATGGCTAACCTTGGGCCTAAGATACATTCCTATATTTGCTTTGGTATTCAATAAAAAGAAACAGAAAAACAAACTCCTGGTTTTGTTACTTTTAAATATAATAAAATATTAGTAAATAAAATAATAATATGAAATAATTGTAGAAAAAAAAAAGTTTCATTACATAATAATACACCTGTAGATTTTACATTACCAATAGTAATTTATTACATTTGGTACCAGTTTATTAAATTTTTTACCAATAGTTTATTACCAGAGTAGTGAGTAGAATATTTTCTTTAAGTTTATTAAAAATGCAATGAAACATGTTATACATTTATTACCAATAGTAAATATTAAAGGAATAGTTTTCAAGGACTTGGCTTCTTTTGACATTAAAAATATAATTTTGACATTAAACATTAAAAAAAATCGCTTAAATACAATGCAACTAGAAAAGTAATTTAAAATTGGTAAGTAAAATTTAGTTTAGTAAAAGTAAATTTAAAAAAAATGCAATTAGAAAAGTAAATATCAAAATCAATATCAATTAAAAAGTTTAATTAAAATGTATTTTAAAATGATTTTCATTAAGATTTTATAAATTAGGTTAAACAATATAGTTAATAGAGATGTTATTTAAAATTACCTTTTCATTCTGAAAACAGTATAAAATTAGAATTGCAGCACCTTGAATGCTGTTGAATATTGAAAATATATACGCTAATGAACTAGATCGTTCATTTATAAATAAGAAGGCAGATGTCCATGTGCAGCATAAAATTGTAATAAAAATAAAGCTTCTCCTGTTCCACTTTCTGGAAAATAAAAAATTCAGTTTAAAGCAAGTTAAGTATATAGTAAAATTCCTTTCATACAAATTTCTTAACCACATATCAGTTTACACAATATGGCAAAAAAACAAAACAAACAAACTGGAAAGCGATTAAAAGCAAAGCTTTAAACTAATGAGGCTCAATCTCAGTGACAAGCAGAACAAAAGCATCCAGAACAGTTTGATTGTTAGATGAAACTAAATGGCTTTTTTATTATTGTTTTTTATTTTCTTACTTTTTGATTGAACTCATTCAACAATTTTTACTCTTTAATCAATTATATTTTTTTAAAAAACAGTATTTTTTAGAGTAAGCAAGGACATCTATTTTAGTAGTGAGCTAAGCTCAACTGTACAAAAAAATTACCATTGACCTTTATGAATTTACATTAATTGTTGTATTTACTCTAATAGGCAGTAGTTTTATTAACTCTTTGCAGTCCACTGTCCAATGGTACAGTGTATCTGATTTTGGTTGAAAAAGTTTAATGTCAATGTCCAGTTACATTAGTCAGATTTTACTGACTACTTTTAAGAATTTCTCTTCTGATATTTTGAGGGTATTCTATTGAATTAAACTATAACTTAAACCTTTGTCTCTTATTTTTTTAAATTCATATTCTAATAAAATTAGTAGATTGGAAAATATTTAGAAAATGAAGAGTGGTTTAGCATAGTTTGTAATGGACACCTAATTCAAACATTAATTGACCTGTTAGTAATTAGTCATTAGAAATCATAATCGAAATTTATGATCTATGTTTCGTACCTAATACTAAGTTTTCTTTGGAGGGGGGGGGATTATAATTTTTTTTTTGGAATTTCATTTTTGCTAATTCCAGACATTAAAAAAAATCAAATTATTGCAGTATTAACTTACTTAAATGTTGAAAGGTTAACATCAGTATTTCCCATGATTGTAGTTGTAAGTGACATTTTGTGAAAAAACATGCATAGTGCAATACACAAGAATACCATTCCACCCTAATTAAAAAAAAAAAAAAGAAAATTTTAATAAAAGTGCTTTGAAGTACAATTGAAGAAATTATAACACTTTAAACATACTTCATTCTGTTGATGACATATTATATTTAACTCTTTTTAATCGATAAGAATAAGTATAAACTTAAACATAAAATTGCATAGTTATAATATGAATTTTATTATTTTTAAAATCGAATCTAGTATGTTTAGTAGTAATAAAGTGGGGATGAGATTTTGAGTAAGACGCTTGAAAATGGCTAAATTTGAATTTATTAATCTTTTTCTCATTTGTAAAGATATAAAATTAAAGAAGAATTCAATTACAAAGTTTCAAGGTATCATTGATATGGTAAAAATAAATCTTGTAAAATGTACAGAATATTGAAAAAAATTTAAACTTCTAAAACTAGTAAAGTAACAATGAAAACTGAAATATTGCTGTTCTTTTGAAAATTCCCTTTTCATACTTATTCGATTCTCAAAATTAATGGGCACAATATTGGTACAAAAATGCTGATTTTTTTTGTTATTCTCCAGTATGGGATAATTTATTATTTTTAAGATGTTTAATATTAGGTATATTTATTTAAGAGTAAGTATAAAAATAAACAAATAAGTAAAGAGAAAATATGTTTGAACTTACTAATATTATTCCTACAGCTGGTCCAACAAAACTGAACACAAAATAATTATCAGCACGAAGCCAACAATAATATTTTGTTCCATAGCTTAAAGGATCAATTATAGCAGAAACTCCAGTAATGATTGCTGGTAAAAGATAGGAAGCAGCATAATACCAATAGCATTTTCCCTTTTTGACATCACAAGATCGAATTAAAGTTATGTACTGGTGATAACATTCAAAAAACATCCAAGAGAAAGTAGCCAGAAACAAGTACTGCAAGAATCCAGCAATAACAGCACATGTAATGTAATGGTCTGTTTGGTTAATGCCAGCTATAAAAATCAATTCCGAAAGAAGAAGGCAGAAAAACATGTTTCTATGAATGAAAACGCTGTCTTCTGTCAAGTCCACACTGAAAAAATTATAAATTTTTGTCACAAAGGCTGAAATATTTTTCTATTAATAACACTCATTTTTCAAATAGCTTTTAAAAAAGGTTTCTTATAGTTACATTAAATTAGAATTGTTATATAAATAAAAATTTGATAACTTACATAAATATTATTTATAAAATGTAGACATCAGTATTGGTCAATTAAAAGTTATACAACTCTAACTATTCTAATTTTAGTAACATGATATAAAATGTTAAAAAAAAAATGTTAACATTTAAATTTTTACTGAAATAAAGTTGACTGGATATTCCTAGATTAGAAAACTTTTTGCAAAATTAATGAATTTTTAATAACCTTAAACTGTCTAAAATTTTTTTGTTTTTGTTTTCAGTCATTTAATCAATACCACAATATAGAATAATTTTAACGTGTTTTTTTGAATATTTTGAAGACACTGCTCTGAATAAGCCCAAAAGGTAAAAAGTGATAGCGAAATGTTTTTCATATAATTAGGTTTTCTCTCGCCATTTCAAAACCTTTGAAACGGCAAGTTCACCTTTCAACCTTTCTGTTCTCCTTTTGTTTGTGTCCACCTTTATCAATAATTTAAAAATCTGTATTTAGAATTGAAATCATAGGGATGGGCATTTTAAAACTTTAAGTGGTAGCTAACAAAATAAACATACTCAGGTTTAATGGAAATTTACTACCATGTTTAAGAAATTCGATTTTGAATATTGTATCAAATAGAATACTTTTAGAATTAAAAAGTTAACTGTAAATTGACTAAATACTTATTATAAAAGTAGCGCATTTAGAAATCTTGGTATGGGAGTCACGTTATCTGATTTCATTCCTTTCAAGTTTGAATTTCATTATTCATTGTAAAAATAAATTTTACATACTTTGTTAAAAAAAAAAAAAAAAAGCAGACAGAATATATAGATATTCCTCATTAAACTAAAAATTATGATTTATATAAAGTTAAAACTTTACCTACAAAAGAGTTTTTATTTTTATACATATTTAAAAGTAAAAAAAAATGCTTTAAACACCATTTACTCTTAAATTACATCTAAAATAAAACTGGTTTTAATGTATATTATGAGATGAAATGTAAAGTTTAAACAAGCAGTCAGTACCAGATTAAGTAGGGTCTCAAGAACCTAAATTTTTTAGGAATTTCACCAGGAGCCCAAAAATTGAAGGAAGTGAAACTAATTTTTGTAATTTTTTAAAAACTAATTCAATGTATTTCACATTTTTGTCAAATTCAATTTAATGTACCTCTCAAGAATGATGTGTAAAGTAAATTTTCCCAACAGCTCTCTCCCAATTCTCTAATTTTATTAATTAATCCTATTTTTGTTTAAGTTACGGGAGTTTGGTATTTCTTACCAGCAATCTACAACCACATATGAAACAAACTTTTCTGGCGGTACTGGAATATAAGTTTACACTAAAAAAATTATGACTACAAATTTTTCTCTAAGTTTTCTTTCAACCTGCTTAATCTATCTACAAAAAGTTCTTCGTTCCTGATGGCCTCTAAAATAATCACCTCTGCTTTTAAGTGTTTTTCTTTCAATTATTTTAATTAAGTCTTTACATAAATATTCTTAATCTAATTTTCTTTTGCAATTTTGTAAAATTTCAGTTTCATTTGTTTATTTTATTTTCCTAATTAATTCAAGGAATTATTTTTAAATGTTTTGTTTTTGAAATGTTTTGTTTTTGAAATGTTAACAGTCACTGTGTTTACATGTGTGCATTTTAGGTCTTCATAATAACTGTAGAATAATAGAAGTATAAATTGTAAATGTAGCATTTGATAGATAAAAAGTATTTACCTAATACTATCAATTTCAGTCGGGTATTTTTAGACATTATAAAAACTCAGCAGTAAACAAGTTTTAATGTTCAATGCAGTTTAAATATTTAAAAAAAAAGTTATAATTGAATATATGATCATTTATGGCTAATTTGCAATAAATATGGCCCCAAGTTAGCCATCAGCCCCTTGCCCTGTACATTAATCCGGCTCTGCAACTAATTTGTTATTAAATTAAATACTGGTATTGTGTATCAATGCTAACTATAGTTGAGTAAAATAAAAAAGTGGATTACGCATAAAACAGTATTTAATTTTGATCCGTGATAAAGTATTTTTGCATTCAGCTGTAGTTTTCATTTTCTCATTTTTATCACAAAGATGAGAAGTTGAAGGTTATAAACTTTTTTCTCTAAGTAATTTTTCAGAGAAAAAATTTAAATGTAGTAACAAACAGATTTCAATGTCATGATGATTACCAACCTTATTATACTTTAAATAGTGACTGTAATTAATTTTTCAGAAAAAAAATTTAAATATAGTTACAAATAGATTGCAATATCATGATGATTACCAACCTTATTATACATAAAATAGTGAGTGTGATCATCAATGAAACAATAGAAATAATGCATCCAACCATAATAATCATACTCAGGAAGTCTTTATCCATTGGCATTATCTGAAATAAAATTAACAGATATATGTTAAGAAAAAGTAGTCAAAACAAACCTACAAAGAAACTGATTTGCTATTTGTCTGTAGCCTGAGAGTGAGCATAATTTATCAAGGTAATATAAATATTTCTTTTAATATGTGTTATCAAAGTATATCAGAAGAATATATTTAGAGATTTTCAAAATGTAACTCCGAATGTTTCTACCAATCAGTCAGTCTAGCACATCCTGCACGGCGCTAGCAGTATGTATTTATACTTATTGGCTGCTTTTATATCAGAAAAATGTCTGATTTTGTATTCAATATTTTAGTTATGTTAACCGTCTTATATTGTTTTGCACTCTTCTTAACTGAATATTTCTTAAATTCATACAACTACTTTCACTAACAACCAATAAACATGATGAGTTTCTCTTGATTTTGCTCATACTTACTGATTCTGCTTCTAAATTCATCATTAGTGCAAAATTTGTCAGATGATTACAAAGGCAAACTGTATGAGATTTGTTACTTGACTCAACCCAACAACCTTGAGGAGACCAATCTCTGTAAAATTAAAGTGTTTGAGTTAAAACATGTGAAACAATTTTTTGAACAATTAAAAAAAAAAAAAAACAAAAAAAAAAAAAAAAACAACTACTTACCTCAAGAAAAAATCCCAATACACACAAACTGGTGATGTTACATTTTCTTCCTACGATGGTAAAGATAAATATTTAATATATGCAAAATATAGTCAGTTCTATTGAAAAAAAAAAAAAAAAACAATATGAAGATTGATAAGCCATTTTAACTTATAGAAACCAATATTGCAAATTATTATATGGAAGGGTTACCTACTTTGGATCACTAGGGAATTTTTAATGAGCAGTGTGCAAAATTAAAATTAAAGCTTTGGAACAAATTATCAGATTTTCAGGCACTTAGATGCAATCTTAATTAAGCTGACCACTTAGTTGAGATGCTATTTTAAATTAAGAAATTAGAACCCAAAACATACTTTCTCTGAATAAACATATTTTTATTTGGACTCTCTTAATGCTAAATTTTATATTTTTGTATTACACATGTCCGTGAAACTATTTGAGAGAAACAAACGATAAATTTTTAGCTCTAAATAGTTAAAAATGTTTTATCCAAAGATGATAAAAGAAGAATTTTTTATTATATAATTTGATAATAGTGTATTTATGGGCATTATCAATTTCTAAGACCCTAATGATGGCATTACAATATTTTGATTTCATCATATTTAAGATATCTAAAACTAATGTCTTGATGTTAGAAAGAAATTTTCATCTCTTAACAGTACAATATAATTTACTGTACCAGTACAATATACACTGATGGAAAAATAAACCCAACTAACATTGTAGAGAAATGAAATTTCGGCAATACGTTTGTCTGAGTAATATATTTAATTGATTAAGTTTCAAGATCACAGGTCAATGCAATTAAGAGAAAAGCCATTTCAAGTGTGAAATACTTGGTGCATTAATAACTGGTGTAACCACTAGAATTTTGAATGAAAGCATGCATTGTGTCATATAGATGCCATATGTCATTTTGTGGGAGAGACCATGCCTGTTGCACTTGGTCAGTCAATATGGGGATAGTGAAGGCTGGTTGCGGATGACGCTAAAGTTGTCATCCAATGATGTGCTTGATTGTTGAAAGATCTGGTGATCTAGCAGGCCAAGGCAACACATCAACATTTTGTAGAGCATGTTGGGTTACAACAACAGTATGAGGGCGAGCGTTATCCTGTTGGAAAATGCCCCCTTGAATGCTGCTCATGAATAGCACAAAACAGGTTGAATCACCAGGTTGATGAACAAATTTGCAGTCAAGGTGTATGGAATAACCACAAGAGCTCCTGCTGTCATAAAAAATTGCTCCCCAGATCATAACTCCAGGTGTAGGTTCAGTGTGTTTAGACCGGAGACAGGTCGGTAGCAGGAGCTCACCTGGCCTCCTTCTAACCAATATATGGCTATCATTGGGACCAAGGCAAAACTGACTCTCATCAGAAAACACAATAGATCTCCATTCTGACCTCCAGTGAGCTCTAATTCGACATAAATCAAGTCTTAAACGGCAGTGGTTTGGAGTGAGTGGAATACAAGCTACAGGGCATCTTGCTCGGAGCTGTACTTGAAGTAGCCGATATGTAACAGTGTTGTGTCACTGCAGTACCAACTACAGCTCGAATTTCTGATGCCGATGCAATATGGTGCGCCACAGCCATACACAGCGGTCTTCCCTCTGAGTAAGGCTGCATGGCCGTCCAGAGCCTGGTCTTCTTGAAGCAGTACCTTCTCTTGACCACAGCGGCAAACAATCATACACAGGGAATACATTTCACCCCAGACTTTCTGCAATATTGCAGAACAAAAATCTATTTCCAGGCTTATTACATAACAACAAAGTCAGTGAGCTATTGATAATAGCTTCTTTGCCTTCTTAAAGGATTTCTTGACTAAAAACAACTCACAATGTCAAAATTTACTGAAAAATAATGCTTTTAAAAATAGTAGAACATGTATTTAAAGCAATTCTGATTTCCATGTTTATAGTTGCGCTACTATCGCCAAGTGCGAAAGTTGAATAGACCTCTTTTAGTTGTATAAACAAGCATACCAAATTTAGTTTATCTAGCACAACTCCTTGCTGTTGGGATTTTTTTTTCTCATGAGTATATGTATTAACAGTGCAATATAGGTTCGAATTTTTTGTGATGTTGCCCCTATCCTCTATAACAAATTAGGTGAGGCATATTATTTTGTTGGAGGATGTAATAAAATCTATAATTTGTTTCCAAATATTCAAATTACAATATATTTACAATATATATTGTACAACTTGGTGATTATAGATGTTTGTAATAGCATTTTTGTACACAAAATTCTATAATTTATTTCTAAATAATGAAAGTAACAATATGTTACTTCGAGATTACTGAAATTAGTAATAAAAAATTACATTATACTCACTATGAGATGTTTAAAAGTAACAATAACAGGCTGATCCAGTTTGTTATTACCGCTTTTATCAATAGATGCTCCAATAATTCTAGAATTTATTATCTGGGAAATATTTTCCGTCTCATGTTCTTGGGTTACTTGAGAAGGTGTTGGCTTAAGATAAGTGTTCAATTTGTTGAAAGCAATGAACACTACTTTATAAAACCCTAAAAACCAGAAACACATTTGAACATCATCCAAATACTTATTTTAATATAAAACACTATAAGAATTCAGTAAAAAAATATACTTCAATAACATTGAAATCCTTTAACATTTAAACTAATAATATATAAAATTTTGAGCATTAATCACCATTTCTCTCATAACTTTCAATAGCTTTATGAGGAAGAACAATACTGTCTTGCATATATAACCAATTAGTGTTTTCATCTTCTGTTGATAATTCATTCATAACTGGGAAAGTTAAAGTCCTTGGATTCTTGGATTTTAAAACTTGAAGAGACATTACTATAAAGAAAAGTAAAAATATAATTACAGTAAAAGTGTAACAAGTAGTTTATAAAATATATTTATTTTCATGATTTTTTAAAAGAAAATTAAGAATGATGACTAGATTGCAAAATCCCATGTTAAATTTAGTGATTATTGCCAATTTAATAGAAATGTTATAGGTTTTTTTCTTTGTCAATGAAAGTGATTCTTTACCTTGCTGTTCTTAATTAGCTAAGAAAATTGAAATAAAGATTGTTGGTTGAATGTTTTTCTCAATTCCTTTAACAGGTTAACTTATTTTTTTATACTAGTTTTCTTTCTTAAATTTTCACTTACTATCTATTTCATATTATTAATGACAAGGTTATTCAAGCCTGCATGTCACTACTCAACCAGTTAGGCATATATATGCCTAACCGCTATGAGCATTAAAAAGATTGAATGTTGCAAATGGCTGTTTGCTGTTTTTAATAGTGTGATGAGTAGCTGATTCATATGGAAGATTTAATGTGTGATACATTTATCTTCATATACTTGTAATTTTTATCATAATTTGGGAGTAAAGGTACCCCAAAATCAAATAACAGGAAAGTTTGCCATCTTTGAAGAATCTATTTTACTACTAGTATGTATGCAGCATTAAAAACAATATTTATTTAGTGTTTACAAAAATCTAAATTAAAATTAGAATTTAACAAGAAAAAAGTAAGAATATTTTTTAATGGCATGTAATTTTTTTAAAAAATTTTTGAATTCAGGTCTACGCATCATCGTCTTTTTTTTCTACTTTGGTTTAACTAGCTTTGAGCATGTCTGCTTGTTTTTCTTCAATGTTTATAAGATTTCAATGAAATTTCAAAACGAGGAATCTTTAGTGTATGTATATATATACATTATATACTATACTTTTTCTCATAAAAAATAATTAGCTACACATTGAATTAAAAGTTTTGAATTTTAATCTGATTCAGTAAGGTCTTACTTGACATCAAAATTTAAATGGTCAAATGAACCCGAAGACATTTTGAAATGAGATCAATTGCATTATCCGAATAATGAGTTTTTCATTATGTATTTCTAGTTAATGGTGTCACTTAGAAGTTAGAGAAAACAAACATTTCTATATTATTTTAAGATGCTTATTTCAGTACTGTTTACATAAAAAAAAACTTTTTACAGAGTACTAAATTATTTAATTGTTTGAAATGAATTTTTTTTGCTAATACATTTAATAAGTTTCAAGTAGATTACCTTTAATTCATTACTTACAAATGTTACTCTTTACTAAAATAAACGATCCATCTTCACTTGATGTTTCAGCTAATAAGAGAGCACTTTGATCAAGACTGCTAAGAATTGTTGAGATAAGAATTTTCTTCTCAGCTAAAGCTATGTCTTTCCAAGCAGGATCTTGCTTGTTTTCAAGCAAGTTACTTAAAGTAAGGACGGATGACTGAAAAAAAAAAAGAAATTTATTAAGATCTAAATTTCAGATATTTTTAGGAGCTTTAGAAAATTGAACAATATATTTATAGTTCTACCTTTTTTACTTCCCATAATGTTATTTTCCACAGGAAGTGTGGGGTTGTTTTGGTGTGTTGTTTAAAATTATCAAATCTAAATTTATCAAGCCAGTTTTACATTCACGAGTTATTTTATTTATTTTTAATTTTATGCTAAAATCATTTTCTTATTTTACTATTTATTTTGAAAAAAATATTTATTCTGCCTGGGTTCTTCCCATTCTTTAGAACAAAGCCTTACCAACATTAATTACCCCTTTTACAGCATGGTGATTCTTTAGAACCTCATAAAAATTTAGAGTTATTATTAACAAAACTAATTCAAAAATTTAATTTAAACTCTTTAGAATAAATTACTTTTATTTAATAGTGAGTTTTGTTCTTCTTTTCAACTGCTGAGTCTAAATCAAAAACTAAGATTTTAAATTCCAATTTTGAAAGCTTTATATATATTGGAATTAAAATTTGAGAAGTTGTATAGATATATATAAAGCTTTCAAAATTAGTATTAAAAATATTAATTTTGGATTTAGACACATTGATGGCTAACTTTGCAGTTGTGTTTCCTATATAGTAATTTAGAACATTTGCTAACTCCATTCATATATTGGTATGAATAATTGATATGTTACATCAATATGCAAGTCGAATATTAGAAACTCGATTTTAAACAAATAAATATGCACAAAGCAAAAGCTAATGCTTTCAATAGAGTTTTAGAATTGTATTCTAAATTACAAAAAGTAGAAACATCATATTCGTGCACATGAGTCTCACCACATATGTACTATATAACAAAGATGACAGTTCTTTGGAATCAAGAATATATTAGAACAAGATTAATGAAACCTTACAACACGTTATAACTAAATAATAGAAAACAAATATTGGATGAAGTTTTAGAGATTAATAACTGGATCAAAATGTTAGAGTTTTTAGAAAAAGTGTAGTCCAAACTGTTTGTGGTTTAAAGAGCATTCTTGCCTAAGAAATAATTTTTTTACGCTATTAAGCATTTAGAAAACTCTTTTTATCAAATTTTAGGGAGCTTTAAATCTATCTCTAAAATAGTTAGACATACTACGTACAGTGCGCCAAAGAAAAGACCACTCTGCATAACTTTTGATCTGATGATCGGATCTGCACATTCTAGGACGCAAACTTAATTGTTTGAAGTGATAACCTCAAATACCCACAATATAGGGGTAGTCATAATCAGGGAAATATGGTCCCCATAGTTTGGTCAGGGAGTCAGTCAAACGTTTGACCGACCCCATAATGTTAATTTAACTTTTTGCGTATTTTGCTATACCTTGAGAACTTTTTAAGTGAATTGAAAATTTTTGCACACAAATATAAAATTTGTTTATCTCAAGATATTTACATGCATAAGAAAATTTGTTTAAAATTTATTATTTTATTTTATAAAAGTCAAAAAATTTTGAATTGTAAGATAAAATGAAACCTCATGTTATGGATACTCTTTTTAAATGGACGCCTCTCAATACAAACATATTTTTATTACCCCATGAATAAACAATTATGTACATTCTCCACAAAGGATGCGGACAGTCATTTTTGCCCTGAGACATTATTTTTATATCTTCAAACTGGATACCACTTTTTCTAAATTTGAAAAAAAAAAAAAATCTTTTTCCTGCTTTAAATTCTAAAAACCATTTCTAAAGTATATAAATTTCTTGCCTTATCAATTTTTTTACCTCATAGCATTTTCCACCAAGGAGTGGAATATTAATCTATAACAGTGGTTCCTGAAAGGCGTTCTGAGGAACCCTAGGGTTTTGTGGAGGGGTCACAGGGGCTTCGAGGATTAGAACTTTTTAACACCAGTAATGAGTTTTGAAACTCGTAATTACATTTATAGGTAATCAATAAATGATTACACTTTATTTTGTAACTTAAAATATTGTCTACCCTAATTACTTAGCATATTTGAGGTCACCCTTTCGAATCATTAAGTTTAAGTCCAATCCAATCATTAGATCAAAAGTTATTCAGGGTGGTCTGTTTTTTTTGGATATTCATAGATCAGAAAATATGTCTTGTCTCAACTATTAGTTTTGTTGAGCAACATAATGAAGTAGGCCTAAGTAGAATGCAATATACTAATTCATAAAGACATAAAAGACGAATGTTTCATTTTTTAAAATTTTATTAATACATATTTTTCTTTGAATATCATAATTTTAAAGCAAGCATTAAGAAAATATTAAATTTATATCCATTCCCTTTCTATAATTTTTCTGACATTTTAAAAGAATTTTATAATAAATTTTAATAATTTATGAAAATATTTATTCACCTGCAAAAGTTCTCGAAGAACATGATAGCGGTGCCAAGTGTCCAGATAGTTCTCCATACTATTCACGCTTTTATATAATGCTTGGTTTATCATCTCACTTATAATTTTCAAGTCTTCACTAAAGAGTTGTTTTGATATAGACATAACAGCAAGTTCTGACGCAACCTTGATAATAGAATCACCAATATCCATCTAGGTATTGGAAACACATTAAAATCATTTTAACATTAAAACATTTTGAATAATTAAGCAAATTAATACTAATTAATAGAGTTCTAAAGACAGATAGTGTTATAAAAATATATTAAATGCCAAACTGTTTCTTGATGGTAAAAATGAAAGAGTAATGTATTTATGCATATGATATTCCACACCCATGCAAATGATATTCCATTATAACAGCTTTATTCATCAAGAACTGGAATTGTTATCAATTAACTGAGCTACTCTGCACTCTCTGACAATGAAAAAAGTACTATTGTAAGAAGTTTTTTGATAGCAAAAATCACAGAATAATGTTTCCACACATTAGATATTTTTTTTTCTATCACACTGTATTGCAATTGTTTACTGCAAATTAGTAAAAGTATGGGCATAGCTTTACTTAATTTTTCCACAAAAGATTATAACGCATGTGCCGTTTTTATTGTTATCAGGAGTCTAACCAGCAGACCACTGATATCAGTTGTTAACATCTTTATAAACCGAGCATCATGGCTTAGTGCGTAATGCTTCAACTCTTTTTTTTAAAAAAACTTTTATATTAATTTGCATCAGATACTGAGTATATTTTTTGACAAAGATCTTAAAAATAAATTTAAGGAATTTAAGACTACGGAACACTGTTTAAACACAAGATGTTTAAGATAAATCGTTTCATAATAATTAGTTAAAAGGATAATTAAATTAAATCTATTAAACATATTTTATACACATATTTTGACATTTGAATGAATTTTTATAAGGTTTTGCCAAACAAAATTTCCGAAAATTAAAACTACATGATAAATTTTACCATAATCAAGCTTGTGAATATTTTTTTTACAATGTTTCAGTCAAAACTGTTGGTAGTATTATATGTTGAGTTTTATAAAATCTTTTTGTGATTTCCGATAAATTAATATAGAATCTTTTACATTATTTGGGTAATAAAATTCTGAATTTTATTTTTCAAAAACATTGCTTTTAAATTAAAGAGTTTGGAGTACTATGGTGATAAGCTACACTTTCTCCAAAGGTTGCATTTTTTACCTCAAACCGTTTATTAGTGTTATTTCTAGATAGGTATTTTACAAGTTTCAGGAATTTCTATTATATAACAGCAGCACAATAACACAAAAACATTTATTACCTACAAACATGGTGCTTTACTTCTTTTTATCCAAAATGTTAAACTGAACATGTAACTAAACAAATATGTAACTAATACATATATATAACCTATATAACATATTTAACCCATGTAACTAAAAAAAATGTTAAACTGAACAATTTAAAAATGTACCTATCATTATTTGCCTAAAGCCCTTCAAACAAACTTAAGAACATCTTGAGATTTATAAATAAGTAAAAAATTAAAATATAATTACTCTTTCTTTTAAATTTTCTAGCCAAAAAGATTGACATCTTATTAGATCAGGAAACTCAGGACTCCAGTGAGGAGGATAGCCTTCACAATACCATTTAGCAGAGCCTACAAAATAAATCTATTAAATAAAAATACATTTGAACAAGTTTCTCTTTGAATTTAGAAATATTGGTGTCTAAGTCATCGTTGCTTTATCTAAAAAAGAATTACAATAAAACTAGAACAAAACACTGCAAATCTACATGTATGTATTGTATGTTTCTTCATAATGTAATGTGTACATAAACTAGATGCAATTATTAGAATATTAAAAGTTTAATAAAAAAGTAGTTTTCTTTGCAGTTTTGAAATTTCTCTAATTTTATAATCATATTTTTATCAAAATTTAAACACAAAATTTTATTTCACTCTATTTATTTTAAAGAGCTGGAAGAGGTGCATTTGCTTTTGATATGAAAGCCAAAGTTATTCGTTTTTTATAATCAGATGTATATACAGCTTCTAGCTTTGACTCAAAATATCCCTATGTCAGGTGGATAATGAACAATGCTGTTGGGCTAAGTATGAGAGGTTTTTGTGATTTTTCTATCTATATCACACTATTGTATTTTCAGTTTGGCAAGAAAAATTCTGTCTGCCTTGTACTCAGGAGTTCCTTTTATTTGGACCTGGAATCAAAATTTTAGTTGCAAAACAGTACTTAAATTATTTTTTGCTAGTCCTTAAAGGGAGTAAATGAAATTCCTTTTTGGGGTGATTATTCTAATTATAACTACCTAATCACAAACTACAATGCACTTCTTGAACTTCAGAATTGTAATAAGATAATTGTAATCATTGTTGCAGTGGTAATTAGCTTTTCTCCAGTGGTATAATAATAATCTTTTAGAGGCATTTTGGAATTGATGCATAGATAATGCTGATGCATTTGTAGAGCAAAAAATTATAATTTTTAACGGAATTTAGTCACCAGAAATAAAATATTGTTATTCTTCAACCATTCTAAAAAAATGAGCCTAATACAGTAGATAAACATCTCTAATACAGTAATTAACACCTTACAGTAGATCACAACAAATGTTAAAAATTTGATGTATACTTTCATCACAAAAATAACACAAAACACATATTTCTTAAGTTAATTTAAAAATATTAGCAAATAAAGAAAGACAGAGCTCACCTGATGCTCCATCTGGACATTTTGCTGTAGCTTCTTCTCCTACTTTGGTCCAGCTCCAGGAAATACCCCTGGAGAATGTAGGTTGACAAAATTCATCAGCAGAATAGGCAACTGTAGATGAGGATGTTATGTGAGAGGAACCTGTTCGATTAAGTTTAGTTGAAATCATCTCTATACCTGAAATGAATAAAAATACTTTTTTAACGACCACATTTTAAGAGTTTATTGTAACAACATAAGAAGAGAAAAATTTCTAAATTTCCCAGGTTTAAAAACATGTAAATATAGAACAATAATTCATTCTTCCATGTTTCTAAATAAGGTGGTTTTTAATGGAAAATACTTTTTTATACACTTCTTTGATGTTTCTTTGCATTATAAACTTGATTTTTTCTATTTAGTACCTACAATATTTTCTACACAACATCTTGGTGTTTTGGTGCCTAAAAACCTGATTTTCTATATTCACTGAAATGTCATTTTACAAAAATTTTTTCCTCAAAGGAAAGAAGAAAGTCCTATAATTTTGGGCACAGCATGACATTTAAAATATTGTTCTATTTATCAAATAAAAAGCTATTTTTATCAAGTCAATACTTATAATCTGCAACTTAAGAGCTTAAATGCCTCACCAAGCAGAGCCTGACTAAGGCAGGGGCCTAAAGAGCAGCAGAGGGGCCCCCAAATTGAATCGAAAGTTTATTCCTTTAACGAACTTTTTTTTAAACAAAATATCAGTACACTGTAAAATCTAACAGTTATTTGTTATCTTCTTCATTAATCTATAGTATGAACACAAAACTCCATATTTTGTATATTCATGGCTTTCTAGGACGGAATTCAGCTAAATTTTCGCAAGTATGATGAACTAATTTGGCCAATGAAAAGCCTGTTTTTTTTATTATTTATTTATTTTTTCTTTTTTACATATTGCAAAATGCAATCTGTTTACAAAACATGGGCTTCTGATTGACTTAATTGAGCCATTATAATTGCAAAAATTTAGCTTAATTCCGCTCTAATGCAAGGGTATGAATTTTTCGCAGCTAGATGACAAAGTTAACAATCAGAAAACTTCATGATGAACATAGAATTGTCAGAATATCAATAAAATGGACAGAACGATATTTCGTCTGACCATTGGAGGAAAGAATATTTAAATATCTCCATAAAGTTCGATTCTTCATAACTGTAGTAGTGAAGCAGAGGGGAGCCCCGCAGAAGTTTTTGCCCTGGCCCCTAATTAGGATAAGTCGGGCCTTGCCACCTAGTGCTGAGTACAGTAAGCTTCTTATATTTGATCGCTTCCACCCATCATCGTTCATCATAATTCGATAATTGCTTCTCTAAAAATATGACTGATCTAACTTGATGGGACAGACAAATGATGTGTTTTTGTGTAAAATGAATAGAAAAAAAAAATGTGTAGACTTTTCCAGTCATAGACATTTATCTTGGTGTTAGTTTTAAGCAGTATTGTTAAATTTTGCCACATTGTACTTAAATTTTAAGGAAATTTTTTTAAAAATTGAAAGCTTTAAAAATTTTCTTAAACTCATCAATAGTAAATATTATTAAGAAAGATAAAAATATATTTTTTAGTTAATAATTTTTATGTGATTTAACTATAAAAGATTCACAATATTAAAGATACAGGCTAAAATTACATAAGTGAAAAAGAATATTTAATGTATTTTGCAACAAATGATTATTTTTCTCAGTTTCTAAAAATTTTTTTTATTAATTTTTAAGCCTTTATGAATGAATGATGCTAGTTTGAACACATCTTGACTTCTTTGCACATCAAAAGTCACAGAAGTTTCAGTTTACTACATAACTTCAAGCTAAAATGCAATACAGTTAACACACTAACTACTAAACGTTAGAAAAAGATGTTTAATCTTTTTGACTTTGTACTCTCAAACAATTAAACAAATGGATAATGAAAGCCATTAGATGTTGATATTTTTTATGGAATATGATATATATGTTCTTTAATTATTTTGTTTGTGTAACTTTGTTTTCTGCCGAGAAGCGTTTATTTATATGTTCTTGCCTATTCAACAGATTTATTTTGAATTTTGTATTATCAGGAGTGATTGTGAACCAAACTCAAAAATCTTGAAAATTTCTTGAGTAAATCATTAATGACGCATTTCAAAAAATTAATTTCTTTATAAATTTAAATCATTGATATTTTAAAAACATAAAATTCTAAATAGATTATATACAGCATAACTTAAATGAATAATTATGTATTAGTTTACTTTTATCTTTAATCACATTTATCTTTAATCACATTTCTACCAGAAAAAATATTTACAAATGAAAGAGATTCAAAGCAAGTATAAATTCTAGTTCTAATTTTTAAATGAAATATACAAGAATTTTTATTTATAAATGTGATCAATAATTTCTCTAAACTTCTGGACCTTGGATTGCTGGAAACTTCTGGATCATGGTTAGCGAAAAATCCGGATTTTTTCCGGGGCACATACATCTCTGTATTATATAAAAAAAAAAAAGAGTTCTGGATAAAAATGTTTACAAATTAATTTTTTGGTACATTTAAACTGGCATATTTTTCTGATTTTGATTTTTTAACATAGAGCTCCTCACACCAGTAATACTTGGCAGTCGTAACCAATAGAGTCCATTTGTTTTACTAATCTAATTTTAAAGTGGTCAAAATTTTGATTGAAAATCAATTATATTCAACATAAATTAACCTAAGGGCTGCCAAAATTACCAAAATTTTTCATATCATTCCAGTTACACTATTCTTATTTATAACCACATATCCTAAGGGCCGTGATTCTATGCCCATCATCTCCTATCACCCCTTAAAGTTTGTATTTCTATTAATGAAACCTGCTCTATATGGATAACCACAGAAGAGATACGTTTATTTACACCAAATACTCACTTTTTGCTGTTGTGCTATGTTTAATGGCTGTTTCAGTTTTGTTGGGTGTATATATAATTGGTATAATAGGACTTGCAGAAGTTGTTGTCGTCTTAGGCAAAGGCGTTGTTGGCAGGAATGTTGGGTATATGCTGGATATAATAGAACGATTTGTAATTGTCTGCAACTTCACTTGATTCGGATTTCCAGTCACATTAGGTGGAGGTGAAACTTTTAATGTTGGACTCGAACTTGTTGCTGGCATCGTGATCATATGAACACCTGCATTGAATTATAATGTTTGAAGCAAAGCCAGTATGTAATAAATTGTGAAAATTATTTAGGAATGATTGCAAAAATAATAAGCATCATAAAACACAATAATATTATAAAAAGCAACATTCTTAAATTTACAAGTTTATCAAATTAACAATTTTAAATTAATAAACTCCAAATACAAAGTTTTTAGAAACTTTTAAACTACTTTCACAAATCATGATAAAAATGATCTATTATCAACAACGAAGAACTGAAGCTCTTTGTAATAAAAACATATTTTAATTAGCATTAATATCAATTCAAGTTCAATTAGAATAAAAAATTCGAAAATAGCAGCATAATGCCAATTCATCAGCGTATTTTAAGATATTTCTGATATTTTTACACTGATATGCAGCATATAGTTTCTTTATGAATAGAAAAATATTTTTCTACTACAAAAATTACTGAATTCTATTAAAATATTAAAAAAGACAAACGTCTGTATTATAAAGTTTTTTACAAATAAATTTTTCTTATTAACCCTTAAATGTATAGTGATGCAGATCTACATCATATGTTTTAAGCCTTATATCTCTTTAATGTAACAACCATTGCATAGTGTTTATTTTTTAATTTTAATCTTACCACAACTATTTTATTGTTTTTGAATGCAATTAGAATCTTTGACAGTTTACTTCTTTATTTGAGACAATTTTCATTGTTGCAATGCTCTGAGTGCAATTTTATTATTAGGGGTGTTACAAATTATGATTACTTATTTAAAAAGTAATTAATTTTTGTACATTATATTATTGCACATTCGAAACATTACATTATTGTGCACACTAGATTTGAAGGAGAAATTGTCCATAACAATACAAAAATACATCAATATGTGATTTTTTTTTTAAAAAAAATTTAAAAAAAAACAAAAAAAAAACATTATTTATTTAAAAATAAAACTCCTGCATTTTTAAGAGATAAAAATTTCAGTAAAACTTAAAAACTTACCTGTTCCACAATGGTATTGAACTTCTAAGTATTTGAGAGTACCTGGACAGGGATCATGAAATGTAGCACTAGATACATTAACAGTACAATTCGGTTTTGCACCACACCTGAAATTAAACAAACAATTAAGTTAAAAAAATAATACTTAATCAAGTAGGCACCTTATACATTTTTAGCAAAATAAAGGAATTGTAAATGGTTTTTTAGATATAATGTAGCACAATTAAAAAAAAAAAAAAAATCTAATGCTTATGAACGAGTGATGTACAGGTTGTTATTTAATGACTATTTTTAAAATTGTTGTTAAAAATGGTTTCCAAAAAATAGAAAGCACAAATTAACATTCAAGCAAAGAAAAAAAATTATCAATTTCATATTAAACGAAAACATTAAGCTTTGTTGGAACAGTTTTTAATCTCCAACCTCAATAGTGATTCCTCAGGTTTTGATAAGTATTTTCCTCCTCCCTTAAGTAATAGTTTGTGATCCCTTAACCTCTTTGGCTTAATTTTTAACAACATAAAAATGTACATTAATGGATGAATATTGAGAAACATTTTGCATCATTATCAAAATTTTTAGTTTATTGTAGTAGTGGAACTTATTATTATTATTATTTTCTTCCCTGTTGATAACAACAGTAAGCAATCACGCGAGAACATGCTTCAAAAGAAAAAATGAAACTATGTATCATCAAAAAAAAAAAAAAAAATCAAATATCTTAAAGAGTAACCATTGAATCAAAAAATACACATGCGGAAATTTTTTCAAAGATGCATTTAATGATACTGAACTCAACGCTGAATCTTACTCTCAGGAAGTAGAAGGAAGGCAACTTTAAAATCAGAGATGCTATTTTTTAAATTGCAGATTTGGATTTAATAAAAAGTATCCCAATTTGACTTTCAGGTTGTTACCTTTTGTTTCATAGGTGTTGCTGTAATTGCAAACTAAAGATGGCGTGAAAATTGCTTAAAATAGATTGTTTAACATCGTTCTCGATGTTAAACAATCTATTTTAAGTAATTAAGAGTGTGAGATCACAAAAATAAAAATAGTCTTGTTTCATGTTTTTAAACCCAAACCAGGGTCAAACTCTGGGAGCCAAATTTGTGTCAGTAGATAGGTTTACTGAAATTTTAAACAAGTCTATTTTTATTTTACAAGTCTTTTTTTTTAATCAATTATATGTAATGTTGAAGATAGTGTAAAAATGGAATAAAATAGAGTTATTGGAAAATAAAAATAATAAATAAAACTAGACTTGTTTAAAATTTTAGTAGAATTATCTACTGACACAAATTTGGCTCCCAGAGTTTGAGCCTGGCTTTGGTTTAAAAATATGAAACAAGACTATTTTTGTTTTTGTGATCTCACAATTATTTCTCGATATTAAACAATCTATTTTAAACAATTTTCACGCCATCTTCAGTTTGCAATTACAGCATGAACCAAAATATGACAACTTGTATGTCATATTGGGATACTTTTTCTGAAAAATCTAAATCTGCAATAAAAAATAGGAATTTCTATTAACAATTTTGAAGTTGCCTATCGCTCCACCCCAGGGGGTGAGATTAGGGGGTTGAGCTTAATATAATCAGCTACATGTTTTGAAAATATTCTTAAATAATTTGATTCTATTTGAACTTTTTGTGACATTTGACCATTGCCACATTTTTTGGTCACTCTCTGCACTGTGTTTTTTCTTTCTTTTTCCTTGCATCTTAGTTATGAATTAACATTTTGCAAAATTTAAATGGACTTTACTCAAAATGATATTTTATAACCGATTTTATTCAAAATGTGTCAGCATATATATTGTGTATGCAGTTATGCTGCTAGAATTATTTAAAAAATTTTATTTATAGTTTTTGTTTAAGTAAATCATTAACTTAAAGTTCCTTAAATGTCCAAGCTCATCATTTAATTAATTAAATTTATAAGCACAATAAACTTTTCTTGAAACTATATTAGATACACAGAGTGTTCTGTAATTCCCACCCTTAATATATTTTCAGAATTCTTTTCAAAAATGATGTTGATAGCGGTGACAAAAGAGGTAACAAATTAATAACTTAAAAAAATGATATCAATAGGGTTTAAAAGAAAAACTAGTGATGTATTAAACCTGTTTGATTGCTAGAAGAAGTTCAAGAAAGGTGAAAAACCCCTATTAGAAAAGTTTCGAATGGTAATCAAACTGGTTTATGATGTTTTTAATTGCGCCTTTTGAAAAAGGTTAATGGTCTGATTTTGATAACACTCATGTTTTTATTCTTAAATAATAGCTTACTACCTCCAATGCTTATATTTTTTAAACTTTATGTTTGATCTGGATTCTATGTATAAAGAGTGAATCTTTATATTAATATCTGAGAATTTTAAAGATTCAGATTTTTAAATCTTTATATAAATTAGATAAAAATTAAAGTAAATGAAAAAATTGAAGTAAGTTTTAGAAAAATGTAGTCTTATTTATAAAATTTTTTCATAAAACAGCAACATGAAGAATATTGTTCAGAGTAAGCACCATTTAAAGTTTATAGTCTTATTGCATCCAAATCTGAGACAATGCAAAAAGCGACACATTTTTATACAAGTGACTCTTTTATGTAAGTTTCAATGTATTAGGACAATAAACACCATAATATTATGCAAAAATAAAGAGATTTTTTCAAAAATTTTGAAATAATATTGCCCTGAAAAAAAAAAAAAAAGAAAGATAAACATTGTGCACACAATTTTGCATTTTAAGCATTTTCAGAAATAAATGAAAATTAGGATTTTCAGGCATCATCAGTGTATACATGAAATGAAGTGAAATTAGGAGTGTTCACCAGTGAAATTTTCAGTGTCTTAACAATCTGTGAGAGAAAAATAGTATTGTAAAGGAAAAAAAATAGTGTCAATATCTACAAGAAATGCAGCATTAGTAAGACTCCAATGACGAGATAAAATTGCTATTTTCTTTTCACCTCTACATACTTATAGATTTTTTAAAAACCATTTAAAGATGCTTGTCAATGAAACCTTAGAATTTATCACTTAAAATATCATTTTAAGGAAAATTTTTTATTTTACAATTGAGTTTTGAATTTATTTGGCTAGAAAAATTATCAAACTTATCTAAACAATGATCAATCACAAGAATAACAACACAAAATAGTTAATTCAAAGATTAGAATAAAAAAAATTCTTTTACCAATTCATACTTCATCAGAAACTCCATTTTTTGGAGATTTGGAACTACTTTAACCGAACTTAAAATTAAAATAATTTAACTTACCTTTTGCCCATCCTTGGTTCTCTTAGAATGATTTTTTTTTCATTTTTAAAAAATGTAAAAGCTATAAGCTTACCTTAAATTGTTTTAATGACTTACCCGTTTGTAGTTCAACACTTAACCAAATGAAATTTTCTTGTTCATGACGTTAACACTATTATATGATTAAAGGATCATTATCTACACAATCAACTCAGATTCTAGGCGCATATAACGTTTTAACTGTATGAACGTTAAAGGCTTACAACTTACAAGCAATATATTTTTTTATAAATCGCCAGCAAGTTTTCGCATTTCTGAATGAAATTTCCTCCTTCATTTCGTTAACTATTATATGATTAAAGATATCATCAGCATCATTATCTATAACACACTCCATCAACTCGGAGTCCACACATCTATGGGTATATAAACATTTTAAAACTTACAAGTCTCATATTTTTTGTAATACTTTATCAAGTTTTCCCATTCAATGAAATTCCTTAATACAGAGTGTTTTGTAAAGAACGCTCTTGATATATATTTTTAGAACACTTATTGAGATTGAAGACAAAAAATTATAGATAATGGGGGTCACAAACTAATATTTAAGAGAGGAAAAAACCGCTATCGAAATATGAAAAATCACTGTTTAAAATTACCAAAACCTGCTTTGATTGGGAAAGAAAGAAGCGACAAGTTAAAAGATGATTATTAGAAATAATTTTAATTTCAACTTGCTGGATTTGATGTTAATTATATCAATCTTTCTTAAATCGTGATTTGCTGGATTTGGATAACCTTTTGCATTTTTGTATGGATTCAAAACACATTGTTTATATTGGATTTAAACTATTTTGCTGGCAAACAAATGGTTTTTAGTAGCCACATGATCCTAAGTTAACAAGAGAAAGCTAAAACAAAATCTAAAAATTAAGGAATAAAATTATAGAATAGCATCTAACTTTTTTGAATACTAGAACAAAATTAGAAAAGATAATTAAAAATATAAATTTTTTTTTAAAAATTTTTGTTACAAAAAATGAAATTTTTATTAAAAGTAAATTGAAGCTAGCAAAAATTAAGGCTGGGGTATATTAGAATTTTAATATCGCATTATACATTGTAAGGAAATACAGAAATTCGACTATAAATTTTAACTATATTTTATTAATTTACCCGAATTAATCGTTACCCAAATGAAATTTATTAACGCTTTTAATAATATCGTGTTTGATAATTATTGCTATTGATAATACGCGTGATATTATCGTGCTCGATATTCACTATTGTCAATAATAATCGCGGTTTCGTATACGATAATTATAGTTTTTGATAATATTCGCAAAACTCGTTAAATAGCGGATAAGATATTTATCGTTGTTGTTACTGCTCACTATATTATGTTTAAGATAAATTATCGTATAGTCCATCGTTATCGAATTGTTATTGCGATAATTACAATATAACGAGACTTCTATATAATTTATATAGTCAAAACAATAAAATATATAAATAAAAATGGAATAATAAAGAGTATAAAGCTTAAGGAAGAAATTGATCTTCATCTAATTAATTAATTATTAAAGGTCAAATTAATGGCATTAGAAATATATTTCAAACTAAAATCTTAGAGTAAAAAAATTTACTTTTAAGAACAAATACTCATCGAATTTAAACAAAATATAATTATTTAAAAAATTTTTTAAAATTTTTTTTTCATTTCATGGACATCTAGTTTTAAAACTCTTTTGACGGAAGATTTCAATTTTATTACGTGTTTCAGAATTGATTAAATAAAGAAAGAAACCAACTGGAGATTTCCATATAAAATTTGAGGAAAAGGACATCAAAAATTCAGAAGCTTTTCTCTGAAAAATCAAAGTTAGCTGATATGAATATGCGTGCGCTGCAATATTAACATACCATGGATATGAAAATACATTTTCATATGCACGTTCCTGAGTTTTTCTAAAATGTATACATTTTATTTCTCTAGAGTTTTTCTTGTATTCTTTGTATAAGTCAATAAATCCTGTATTCATAAGCTTGTTTCAAAAAACACTTTCACACAAGCGAAGGTTTTTTTTTTTTTTTTTTTTTTTGGACTTACTATTCATCATATTTACAAAAATTCTAGTTTAAAAACTTTGTTATAATTTTTCTAACAACTGCTACAACTACAATAGTAATTTGCAGTCTTATTCTTATTTCATTCAAATATTTAAAGAAAAATTATAATAAAAATAGTTTAACTTAATAATTTTAAAGAATTACAGAATTGCAAAAAAAAAAAAACATTTTTTACACTGACAAAAAATTTTGTTGTTGCCTTTTTATAAATATTTGGTCTTGCCTAATTCGGGTGTAGGGGTTTCAAATCAATCTGAAATTAGGTTTGCTCCAAAAGCTACAAGGTTTTTTAATGACATTTTTAGTCAATTTTTTGTCGAAATGTACAAGTTTAAAGATTTTATACATAACAGGGGGTCGCGTAAATGTTGCGACAAACTTTTAGCGGAGTTAAGACACAAAACCCATGTCCGGGAATGTCGTCATACGCAGCTAGCGGCGCTTCCTTATTATGACCTGCTTAGAAGAAACAGTTCAAAATAGGGACACGAAAAAGGGCAGTTCATAATAGAAACACTGCACATGAAGAAACAGTTTATAATAATAATAGGGAAGCGCCTCAAGCGACATATGACGACGTTTCGGCCATTGTTGCTTTGCAATTTTAATCCTGAATATGTGCCCTAACTCCCCTACAAATTTGTCGAAATATTTATGTGACCACTTGTAATATAACGTTTTTTTTTCTTCAACTAATACATTTTGACAAAAAATAGACTTAAAAAAAAAAAAAAAAAAAAATGCGAGTTTAAAAAAATGAATGCACATGTAAGGAAATGTATATATTCAGTGCTCTACTTTTTCAAACACACATTTTGAGCTATGTCCATTTCCTTAAATACGCATTTTGAGCTAAGTCAATTATTTTAACGTGCGTACTAAGTTATGTTTTTTCCCTAACATGCTTGTTTTGAGCTATGTCCATTTTTAGAAACTTGTATTTCAAGCTATAGTCATTTTCTTAAGCACGCATTTTGAACTATATCCAAAATAAAAAGTGCACTGACGATACATTAATTATAATTTTATTTAAGTACATCAAAAAAGCAAATCAATTTATAGATTATATCAAAATTAAAATTTCTTAGAGACTGGGGGGGGTTATATGTCATCAGTTGTGCATTGCCCCCCCCAAAAAGGACCATTTTGAATAACTTTTGATTTAATGATCGGATCTTCATGTTCTAGGACTCATTCTTAATGGTTTAAGGGGGGTGACTTCAAATATGCTAATTCAAATGTGGCAGACTATATTTTAAGTTAAGAAATCAGACACAAAACGAAGAGTTCTGAGAAATCGAATTTTAAATATACGGCTTCCTTGAAATTCGATTTCTAGGGAACTATTCAACCAATTTCGTTCAAACTTTGTATTTTGCCATGTAAAATTATATACTTTAAAATGACATAAAAAATTGTATGGCTTACAATTCTAAATTTTTCGACTATTATTTGATAAAATAATAAATATTTACTAAAATTTTTTTTTTTGCTTGGGATTTTCTTTGAATAAAAAGAACGTTATAACTGTGTGAAAATTTTTCCAAATTCGCTTAAAAAGATCTCGAGCTATCGCGAAATACGTTAATAGTTAAATTAGCATTAAGGGGTTCAAACTTTTGATCGCTGTCCTGATTAAACTACGGGGACCATATTTCCCAGATAGTGGCTACCCCCTATATTTAGGTTAAAAATCTGCATCCGTTGAGAAAAAGGTGTGTTTATTCAGAAAAGGTACGGTTTGTGTCTGATTGCGTAACTTAAATTTTACTCTTCACTAATTTAGTAGCATATTTGAGGTCACCCCCTCAAATCATCAAGATTGAGTCCTAGAATAAGAAGAAGATCCGATCATTAGATCAAAAGTTATTCAGGGTGGTGCTTTATTTTGGAGCACTGTACAGTCAATGGACATAGAAAGAGGAATATTCGTCATTGAGTCATTTACTCAAGTTTCACGGGAAAAAATGAATACGTATTTAATGATAAATTAATAACATTATAATTTAATATTATGATAAAGTTGTGAAGTGAATACCACCTAACAAATTTATCATTAAGAAATGGCAAGGGTATATAGGGTGTTCTGTAATATATATATATATATATATATATATATATATATATATATATATATATATATATATATATTAGAATTCTTACAAAAACTAAACAACAGGAAGCAGTCACATTGGGGATAGCAAATTAATATTTCACCGATGCTGAAACAAAAGAAATATAAATAATAAAAGGACAGAAGATACAAGAATAATGAACAACAAAACAGGTTTGATTGCGAAAAGAAGCAAAGAGGAGTTAAAAGACGATTGTTAAAAACATAAATTTTTTGCCTCCAATCATATTTGCAGTTTCCACTGTAATAAGATTTCGATAGCGTCTTTTATTTTCCTGGGTTAAATACTAATCTGTGACCTCTAATGGGTTACTTTGTTTTCGTTTTCGATAAGGATTCTAAAAATGTGTATATTAAGGGTGGTCTTTGCGAAACACCCTATATAGTGAGCTAACTGCTGATGTGTTTTCTTTCGCAACTAAACAAAAAGTTCACGTGTGTTTAGGTCGATTAGCACCAATCAGACCGCAAAAAGCACGTGTTGTGCATTCGAGGAATAGTGTTTCTATAATGTACGGTCCTTGTCCCCGACATTGACGACAGAATAGTGCAATGAGGAACATTCATACTTGCATAACATTCCAAATATGACACCTGATGATTTCAGATTTTGTTTATTATCAGGAAAATTAAAACAGTCGTCACGATCTATCATTAAGAAGTTTTCAAAGGCGCAATAGTCAAACCAAATATATATTGCTTTAAATGCTTTATAAGAAAACTGCAGCTGTTTTACAAATTTTAGTGAGACTTCTTTTAAGAAGTTTAAGGGGGGGGGGTAAACTGGTTCATCCCCTTAATGGATATAGCTTAAAGAACTATTAAAGAGGCATTTAAGTGCTGTTATAAATTTAAAACTTCTTTCTGTGATTTGAATTCTTTTCGAAAAAAGTTTTTTTGAGTAGAATATAGAGAAACAGTTAAGCATGGTATTTGAAAATATATTCTTCTTCCAAAGCAGAAAAAGTCTAGAGCTTAAGACATGTAATTCGAAAAAAAAAAAAAAAAAAGGAAGTAAAGTTAGCGTTAGATAGATTATAGTTCAGTTATTTAATTTATTTTTGGTTGTAAAAAAATTTAAGAAAATTTTGCTCTTTCTCAATATTTTTTTCTCTTAAAAATTGGTTTATTTTAATCGTTTTATAACGATATAGCAAAAATGAAACTCACTATTTCATCTTCAAGTGCCATAGAACAAGGAAAAAAAAAAAAAAAAAAAAAAAAGACAGACCTGCAAATTCAGTTCTTTAAGCTACCTATTAGTCTAAATGAAAACAAATGTCATTTTTTCATGAAACATCTTACAAATTTAGTAATTTAGTTTATACGAATTGTTTAGATTAAATAAGTAACTTTAGAAACTATTTAGCACTTGAAGATTATAAATAACTGAAATTGCACCTTTAAACTTCATTGATGAGCTAGTAACTTTGATAATAGAAACCTATAAGTTATTATGCCTTAATATTAAGTAAATTATATAGATTTTTTTTCATACAAAATTTAGAGAAATGTAGTAATCTAACTTTAGTTTTCAAACGTCTAATTATAATTTTGAAGTCAATGTAGCTATAATGTTTGAAAAATTCTAATAGACTAAGCTCTTAAAAAACAAAGTATTAACTAACGAAGTATCTAAAGTATTAACTTTCCAAAATGTTCAATTAGTTCATATTAATGCAAATGTATCAAAGTTATTTTTTAAATTTCACATGAAATTAAGTTTACAATATAATTTTACATAATAAGTGGATGGATGTAGTTAATTTACGTCGCACTAGAGCTGCACAATGGGCTATTGGCGACGGTCTGGGAAACATCCCTGAGGATGATCCGAAGACATGCCATCACAATTTTGATCCTCTGCAGAGGGGATCATAATAAGTGAGAAATCTATTAAAACTGAGTTAGTACAGTGCAAAAAATGGGTACTATTAATTTCATAATTCTAATCATCAGCTTAAATCAAGATACGAATCACTTGTTTCAAATCATTTGATTCAATGACCCAATTGAATCACCATTTTTTTTTTCATCCAGACCATTGAAATTAGTGTAAAATATGTTTTTTTTCTTAAAAAAAAAAAAAAAAACTTCAAATGACATATCTAATAAATGTTAAGCCATAATGCTAGCTCATTATATTTGTAGTAGATATAACATTACAGATTTTATTTGCCAGATTACATTTCATTTTTCACATTATATATTATTTGTGATACAGTTTTATTTGCCGTGTGCGCATTTTATTCGAAATGCATTATTTACTAACTATTGTAGATATAGCCTTGTTTTAATAAATGTTCATTTTCAGTTATAAGTAGTATTATATTTCTGTATCTTTAAATAATATTTATTATAACAGTAGTTAAACTTTTTTTAAAGAAAGAAAACGAATAGATATCAGAAATTTTAATATACACAGGGTGTTTCTTAATCACTGCTCTAAACATATATTTTTAGAATTCTTTTCAAAAATAAATTGAATGAAGTATGCACATTAAAGAGTAGCTTAATATTTCAGAGAGGGAAAAATACAGAAACAGAACTATTCTCGGAGAAGGAGGTGGAAATTGAGAGGCACTTGAAGACAATCAAATTGGTTTAGATGCTTTTAATCTCACCTTCCTTCTACTGATTTGGATAAAGTTTTTGATTTTTTCCTCGCTTAAATATATACTTTCGAATATTTTTCTGACTTTATTTTTGATAAGGATGTTAAAAATATGTATTAAAGGCGGTGTTTGTAGAACACCCAGTATACAATAAAATTGAAGCAATGGGCAAATATGTAAGAGTTTTTCTCCAATTTACCTCTCAAGCATAATTGGAAATGAATGAAGAGACATACAATTCACCCTCCATTCTAGATTACCATGTTCATTGCAAATGCCTATACTAAAACGACCATAATTTGCTCGGATCAAATGTATGAGCCCTTCTTCACAAACCATGTTCAGTGTTCTTCCTTCACAAGTATATATGGTCCTGTATCCAGAAGGTTCTGTAACAGAAAATAATTAGGGCAATTAATTAATATGAAAAATTACAAATTGAAATTTTAATTTTTATAAAAATAAAAGTAGCAAAATCTTATTAAATTCTGATGAATCATTATTGAGGAAGGAGCGTTTGAAAACCTCAATAACAGTTTCCTTGCATGAAGAAACGCGAAGACATTTTTAACTGTAACCATTTGTCTCCTCTTAGTTTCCTCCGGCAATAAAATAGGTTTTGATATTTATTTCTTCATCGTTAAGGTTTCGTCAATTTTTGACAACGTCTTTAATTATTAATTGGTGACCCCTGTTGTGAAAATTTTTCTTACATTATTTTTGACAAACATATTAAAAAATATATATTATGTGCGGTCAATACGAATCACCATATATATTTTTAATAGAGCCGCGATGGCACAGGGGTTAGAGCGTTCGCCTTTCAATGAAGTGAACCGGGTTCGAATCCCAGCGAGGGCTGGTCGATACGAATTCCGCATCCGGCTTGCACCGACCACATTGCTGACGTGAAATATCCTCAGTGGTAGACGGATCATAGGTTAGAGTCCTTTGCTGTCAGGCTAATCGTGGGAGCTTCTCATGGTCTTCCTTTACAAATAAATGCGGGTTAGTTCCAAAAAAGTCCTCCACGAAGACAAATTTCTCCCAATACTTGATTCAGGAGTTCCCTTGTCTTCTGGATCGGGTTCAAAATTACAAGGCTACAGAGTTGAACAAAATTGGGTCGGCTGTTCAACGACGGTTATAAATATAAAATAAATAAATATATTCTAATTAAGAGTCGTGGTGGTTCTGGGAATAGAGCGCTAGCCTCCCAATGGGGTGACCAGAGATCGAATCCCATCGATGGCTGATCGATTCGAATTCCGCACCACCGACCATACTGATGACAAAAAATATCCTCAGTTGTAGAAGTGGTTTCAGTTTTAAACGAAAATTAAATTTCTAAGTTTTAAATTTATTCAAAACCGTAATACGCATAATTGCCCTAAAGTTTTGAGGAATATTTCATAAAAGTTATAAAAAGCATCAAAGTCTATTTCGCCTAATCTAAAAAACGTCCCCTTTATTCCCCCCCCCCTTCTTTAAAAGATATTGTGTTGCCGAATAATTCAATATCATCAAAATTCTTTCGTTACAAAAAAACATCAAGATAATGAAAATCAAAAATTTAACTTTAAATCCAAGCTGGTGCTGATAGAGGTTTTTCAATTCTAGCATAGAGCCCAAACAATACAGTGTTCGAGTAACTATTCAATTATTAAAAATATAGAACACAAACACTATTAATTTTCACAAAACTGCGGTTTTTCTTCAGATTGGTGTCGATATCAGAATCAGCACGAAGAACTGCTAAAGATAGATTAAACTAGACTTAACAGTCATAAATAGCTGTTGCAATATCACAGCAGTTATGAAAATATTATATATTATTCGCTAAAAAGCATTAGTACATGCAACTACAGAGTCTTTGGAAAACTGCCTTAAAATCAATGAACAATTTTCAGTTTTTTGCATACTTTTAGGAGCCCAAATGATATGATGTTATAATAACTTCTCAAATATTGAAAAGTTACATTCCAAAAGCTCTTCATTTTTGCACAACTGTTGCTTTCTATCATATTAATTATTAAATCGTGCCCTTTTTATAATTAGCAAAAAAACGTTGGCTAACGAAGGAAAAAACTTAACCTAACAGTCATAAAACAAGTGTTACAAACTAGCAACAGTAATAAAATTCGCTAAATAATAATATTAAGTAAAAAGTCTTATTTCATATGGCACATGGACCTTTAAAGAAAAGCTTTAATTCTTTTTATGAGCATCTGCAAACAACTTTGCACTAATCGTTCTTATCAGAAATAATTGTCATTCTAAGGCTTATTCTTATTGAACTAAACTTTTAAACTGAATGAAGTCATTCTGCGGGACACCAAAACATGATCGGCGAGACATTAGTAGACTCGCGAGATACATGTCGTAGATCCCAAATGTAAAACAGTGAATAATTCGTATGATACAATATAGGGTCGGGATAGCTTGGTTGGTAGGGCACTGGACCCATGTCCTAGAGGCCGTGGGTTCGATCCCCACCGACCGAAGACTCCCCGTGTAGTAAATGGTGACTGATGCAACCTAAACCTGTCGAGTCACAAAGTTCACCATGTTCCCATAACAAATCATACTTCTTGGGGTACTGAACCAGGAGTTTCTTCGTTGTCTTCTGGATTGGGTTCAAAATTACAAGGCTACGGAGTTCAACCTTAATAGTCGTAAACCCAAAAACTGGATCGGCTGTTCGACGACGGACATAAAAATAAAAGGATACAATATAAGAGCCGTGTTGGCCCAGCTGATAGAGCGCTCGCCTCTTAACGAGGACCCAGGTTTACATTCCCAGCGATGGCTGGGATTCGAAATCTACCATACAATTCGCACCACAGTGCTGACGTAAAAT
Source organism: Parasteatoda lunata (assembly GCA_949128135.1). Taxonomy (NCBI): domain Eukaryota; kingdom Metazoa; phylum Arthropoda; class Arachnida; order Araneae; family Theridiidae; genus Parasteatoda; species Parasteatoda lunata. The sequence continues at coordinate 30,721,780 of OX421981.1, read as the reverse complement.
ATCTTCAACGGTTGGCAGATCATGGGTTAGCGTCCCCTTGCCGTGAGGCTAACCGTGGTAGCCATGATGGCTCAGAGGATAGAGCGTTCGCCTTCCAATGCGGCGAACCGGGTTTGAATACCACTCGATACGAATTCCGCATCCGGCTTGCATTGACCAATATGCTGACGTGAAATATCTTCAGTGGTAGACGGATCATGGGTTAGAGTCCCCTTGCCATCAGGCTAACCGTAGGAGGTTCTCGTGGTCTTCCTCTCTATGTAACGCAAATGCAGGTTCACTCCATCAAAAAGAAAAAAGTCGTCCACGAAGGCAAATTTCTCCCAATACTCGATCCAGGAGTTCCCTTGTCTTCTGGATTGGGTTCAAAATTACAAGGCTACGGGGGTGAATATTAGTTGTCGTAAACCCATAAAATTCTGTCGACTGTTCAATGATGGTTAGCTGGGTCTCCACCGATCGCAACGGCAACGTAGATCAAAATCTGTTGCTGCGTTGCTTCCTATCTGTTGCCAAAGTCTTTCATACCGGTAATTGGCAACGACTCTGTTTCTTGTCTCGCGCATGCTCAGAAGACTTATCACGCGATACGGTTGCGTCATCTCCCGTTTCATTTCATCACTTTTGTTTTGTTTGAAAGCGCTAAAGTTCTATTTATTAAAATGGAAAGAGCAAATTTGAAAAAAGTTTCTTTTTTAATATGCATTGTATATATTTTTTTTATATTATCTTGATTTTTTGTTTATTTTGTAAATTATATTACATATTTTGAATAGATTTTTTTTTATTAAACTCAACATTCACTTGAATCTTGAATGAAAGACTGTTTTTATCATATTATTAAAGATTTCCGCTAATACGAACTTTCTATTTCATTGTGATTTTTTTATAGGATAATGAAGTTTTTATAAGTCATTTAGGTAAAAATTTTAAATGCTAGGAATAGAATGTAAAATATATGAACCTTTTTAATAATTCCATAATGGTTACAAGTCATTACATAATTTAATATCTTTTTCTAAACATGATTCCATAAAGATAAATGCAATAATTATTATTTTGAATGGAGAATTTACTTTATCTTTTATTTTTATTTACAAATTCCAAATTAGCTTATTGTCTTTCACAATAGTTTTACAGATGAAATTATGTCTTATCATATACAGTTTAATTTTTGTTAGTACAGTGTTCGGTTCAACAATATCTGCAAGATAGTTCTTTCCACATTCTCTGCAGTGATCAGTTTTCTTTCTTTTAACATAATAGAATGATATGCAGATTACATTTTTCTACCATCTTTTTTTTTTTTTTTGGATTATATGCTGCAAACTATTGATCATATAACTAAATACCTGCATAATCAATACGATTTACTCTTCACATAACCAAATATTTTGCAGACGACAAAAAAACACAATTTTCTTTCTGGGGGAATCACTAATTTTTTTTTCCTTTTTTTTTTAGTGCCAAAGCTGCAATTTAAATTTTAACTTAAAAAGTTAATTTAAACTTTAACTTACTCCTTTCAAAAAGACTGTCTCCTCAAATCCATCTTTGGGTCTTGTTAGACTGATATTTGATAATTTAATAAATGGATTTGAATAAAAACACTGTAGAAAAATTTGGTAAAAAATTTTATGATTTTTTTCTTATTGTGTAAAAATAAAAGGAAAACACTGTTTGCTACAGCAATTAATAATTTGATTGTTAGAGAACCCATTCTACAGCAAAATAATCGTAATTGCTTACACCAAAAAAATAGATGAGGTTATGCTTTGAAAGCCTAAGAACGAGAATTCCAATTGCTTAGAACACAAGTTTTAAAATACTGACATAATCCTTAAAAAAAAAAAATGTAGGTGAAAAATATGTCCTATTTAAAGATAACGGCTATTTTATTCATTCAAGTTATTCAAAGGATTAAGAAGTTTGAAACAAAACTCTATATATTTTTTTCTTATTGACACTCAAACCTGTCGATAGCGAACTAATACTAAATCTAATAAAATCAACTACACAATTCTAAATAGTATTTTATTCTTGTTTTAATTCATCTCTTACTAAATTTAATAGTATTTTAATATGAAGATCAATCTTTTTTTCTCTTTTTTTACATGTCCCAGATAAAATTCTCACAGCTATAATTATATAACCACGAGCTGTTTCGCGCAAAGTCAATCAATTGCTCTTCCATTTTTCTTAATAATAAAATTGAAAACAAATTATAAAATTCAAATCGCTGCTTCGCTTTATTCACGTGTTCTGTTAAACGGATCAAAACACGAGGGTTGGGAGCGGAAACTAACGACGAATCTGATTGGCTACTAGGGTTGGCAACGGCAACAAAAGTTGACACGTTTCCAACTCTTGAACTGAAAGCAACGACAACACGGCAACATGGAGAAACGGCGTTTGTGCGCCGGCGCGCAACTTTGGCAACAAGATTCCAGTTGCCGTTGCCCCCGGTGGAGATCCCGCTTAATATAAAATTATAAAATACTTGAGCCAGGAGTTCTCTTGTCTTCTGGATTGGGTTCAAAATCATAAGGCTACGGAGTTGAACATTGGTATTTGTAAACTCAAAAAGGATCCGCTGTTCAACGATCGTTATAAAATAAAATGATACAATATAAGATTTATAATCTTATATATAAGAAATATTTTAGTAATTTTTAGACATAGTAATGAAAGAATTTTTTTGAGGGTTAAATTGTGATTTTTGTGAAGTTTATTGTTTGATTTTCCTTTAAAAATTCATTGTATAGAAATAAATAAAATATAAAATCAACGATACACAATAAGAGTTTAAAAATTTATATTTTCCAAAATTGAATTTTTTTCTTAAGTAGAAAATAGTTTTAAGTGTATTTTTATTTCTAAAATATATTAAAACTTTCAAAACGTTTATAAATAGAAAACCTTTTGGGGATTTAAAAAAAGCAGGAAAATTTCTGGAATTAAAATCAATAAATAAAGACGGCACGTGCATCCCTTGGCGCTGTGTTAATATTTATGATACATATTATGTATTGTAAACTTCAAAACATATTTAAGAGTTTTATAGTTTTCAACATATATTGCTTTAAAAAAATATGTTGACAATAACATAAAAAAAAAAAACTTTTTGTAAAACTGTTGCGTTTGGAGTTGTAAATAATTTTTTTTATTCTGTATATTTTTGACTCATTAAGAAGAATTAAAAAGTACAAGTACAGTAATAATACAGTGGTTCAAATTTCAGTAATTTATCTAATATCATGTTTAATATTTTTAAAAAAATAAGGAGCGAAAGAAAAAAGTAAAATTATTGGAAATATATTTCACAGTATAAACACTTTTTTGTACTTTTTCAAGCATATTTTTCTAATTTATTGATATAAAAGAAAAATTGGTGTTTAATTAAATAATTCGTATAACTAATGATAATTATTTTTCTTAATTGTTAGGGAATTTATAGTTATTTCAGTAACTTAAGTAGAAGATGGGGAAAAAAAAAAAAAAAAAAAAACAACAACAACAAAACACAGATACAACGGATATTTAAGTATTGTTCAAAATTTCCCTTTTCCATCTAAGTATAAAAAAGATTTTTTTCTTTTTCTACACAAGAAAAAGCTTACTATTTTTTATTTTATTTTTAAGATAGTTTTTTTATGCATTTCAGATAATTAAAATATTCCATTATGCTGCTTATTGAACTCGTTTGAAAAAAAATCATAATTATTCCATTTTAATTCCCACATTTGGTCATATTATTTCTTTTGATTCTTTTTTCTTTTTTGATGGTTATATTGCTATTTTAATTTAATTAACTTGTTTCTCTCTTGGTGATGAAAATGAAGATTAAATTATAATTGTAGAAGTTATAAAAAGTTTTTTAAAACTAGTCAAAGATATAGTAAAATGACATGACAGTTAAGTATTGCAGGAAATAATAATTAAAAAAAACTATATTAATTTTAACGAAAAAAAGTTGTACTCATTTTGTGAATTGTTACTTCTTTGCCACTATTTAATCGATTTATTTCCCACATTTGGTTTTAGGTCTATTTAGTTATTTTTGGTTTGGTTTTCGATTTCCCACATTTTTTTATTACTGAAAGGAATGTTATAAAAACACATCCGTAACGCATTGAAGGAAATAGCAGTTAGGAAAAAGTATTATTTTTAACATAAAACAAAAAGTTGTACTCTTTTCGAATTGTTATTGCTTGGACAATGCACCAATTTATTTTCTATATTTGGTCTCCGGTTTAATTAGGCATGTTTGGCAATGTCATAAAAAACAAGTCCGAGAATTAGTAGGAAAACATAACAATAAAGTATTGTAAGAAATAATAATTTGGAAAAAGTTTAATTTTTAACGAAAATAAAGTTGGTACTCTTTAAATATCCCATTTCCTGAACACTATTCAACTGAACTATTTCTCATATTTGGTTTTAGGTTTATTTAGGAATCTTTGGTTTTAATTTTTATTTCCCACATTGAGTTTTTATAACTAACATGAAAAATAGTCCAAAGCATAGTGGAATACAGTACAGTATTTTAAGAAATAGCAAAAAGTTTTTTTTTTTTTTTTTTTTGAATGAAATTTTTTTTTTTTTATTCTATTTGAATTGTTGAATTGTTAATTCTTGGATACTATTCAAGCGATTTATTTAAAATTTTGAATAGGTTGGATTAATTACGCAGTTTAACAAAAAAATGTCCGTATACTGTAGTTTAAAACAACCAACTAAATCAAATATGAAACCAAGTTTAAATAATATAAATGAAAATTATTTGAAAAATAAAAACAAAATAAACGGTGGATTACCTTTTGTGACCAATGGAGGCTTCAGTGTTACATTTGGATATAAAACTAAAAAAAATGTTATAAAAATAATATAAATAAATAAATCATGCAAAATAAAATGAGAGAATGGCTTCCAAAATATAAAAAATAATAAAGAAAAATAAAAGCAAAAATAATAAACGTATAATGAACTAAGAGTAATAAAAATAAAATTTAATGTATTTGGAATATTTGTAGTAAATAAACATCAAACAATAAAATAATAAAAGTAGAAAAAAGTAAGTATAATAAAACTGTCCTTACTAATAAATTGTTTAATTCCAGGAACGAAAAATATTAAATATTTTTAATCAGTTATTTTTTTTTTTAATATATAACGACTACAAAATTGTAGAAATAGTATAAATCTCATTAATTTATTCAATAAAAATAAATTTAAAAAATGCGAACTTATTTTATAAATATTAATAAACCTATTCTTAATGTATTTTGATAATTTGTTTTTCATAAAATAATAGCCTTATAATTATTTATTAGAGTTGATTAAAACCACTGAGCACGAAATTTAACGCGAATAAGTTGCTGCCTCTGATCATAGATGGCGCACCTGAAGCTTTAAATTTCATTTCGGCTTCGGATGTTATCATTTCAGTTACCGCTCAATCATGTTTCTAGAAAGTGAATAAAAAGTAATGAAAATGTCCACTAAATATTTGTCAGCCCAAAACTATATTTCATAGTTATTAATTTAATGCAAAAAGAAGAAAGATAAAAAATTGTGTTTATTTAAACCAATTATTAATGGCTTAAATTCGATATAAAATCAGAAATGAAATATATTTTCTTATTGATATCGATTTGGAAAAAATCTAGAGAAAAGAAAACAATACAATCTTAATATTTATATCGAAGATAAATAATTCGCTAAGTTATAATTTAGTATGATATTTTATTTATAATGAAAATTTACAGTAGCTCTGGGAAAAGTACGTTATTAATTTAACATTAAATTAAATTTGGGAGAATAATTTCAAGTCCATATTAAATTAAATGTGCAATATATTTTGGTACTTATATTGAAAGGTAGCTAGTACCTTGCCATCGACTGATTTGGTACTGATATCAAATGTTTTGAAATCGATAAGAAATCATATGCGCAATATATTTCGATTATATTAGTAATATTATTCGATTATATTAGTAATTTATATTAGTAATATTATTTCATACATAACGAAAAAAACATTTAAGGTTGCCTTAGTATAATCAAGTTATTGTTCAATATTAAAATTACCAAAATATGAAAGGATATTATAAAGTTGATATTAAACCGAATGTGCATTATATTTTGATACTGATATTGTAGATAAATATTGAGTTGTAGATAAGTCCTGAGTTATAGCAATAATCATGTATTATAATATTCTATACTCAGATTTGATAATAACTCAGATTGATAATAATAACTCATGACTTGATAATAGCTCAGCTTTGATGACTTTTTTAATAATTTTTTTTTAAAAAACGAAAGCGAAATAAAAAAAAAGTTTAATAATAATAATGTAACAATGGATCTTTCGAAATTAAATTGCTCGTTTTAATTTTAAAAATAATATAATATTAAAAAAATAATAATATTAAAAGAAATATAATATCAAAAAAATATAATAATGTTAAAAAAATTAATTTTAAAAGTAATTTACGTATTCTACGGCAGCCTTTCCTTTAGTTTATTTAAATCCTATTAAAACCTCACTGACTTGATAACAAAAAATAATATTTATTTTATAATATTTGTGAATCAAATTTGTAACACGAAACTCTGACTTGTTATAATAAAATATTGTTAAAAAAAGAAAGCGAAAAAAACTTAAGCTTAATAAAAGTAGTAACAACGGAACTTTTGATATGAGTGAATAAAATTTATAAGGCGAAGCTCAGATTAAGTGATTGTTTTAATATAAATGTTGTTAAAAAAAGAAAGCCAAATAGACAGAAATTGTTCCAGGGAACTTTTGGTATCAATTAAATCGTTGTTTTAAAAAAGTAATTTACATATTGTGCCCGGGCTCTTTTTCTTTAGTTTATTTTAATCCGATTAGAAACCTCACCAACTTGATATCAAAGAATGATTTTGTTTATATATTTTTGTGAATAAAATTGGAACCCTGAACCTCAAGATTAGATGAATATTGTAATGAAATATTGTTAAAAAAAAAAAAAAAAAAAAAAAAAAAAAAAAAAAAAAAAAGAAAGCGGAAAAGAGAAAAAATATTTTATAAGTGGAATATTATCTGCCATTAGATGCCGTTGCCACGTCTGGGTAACCAGAACAGTAATTTCTTAACAGTTGGGGTTCTGAGTTATTGTTTTACCCCAAATATGGGGATAAGGAATGAATATCCGTTGGGAAGCAATCAACTTCCGATGATCTTCGGGGTTGTGGTTTCATATTAAAAGCTGGAACTTTTTAAAACGTTGGTAGTTTCTCATGGAAATTATGTTGGATAATGCAAAGATGTAAGATCTAAAAAATTTGAAAATCTTATCGTTTTATTTGTATTTGAGTATATTTTTGAAAAAAAAAAAAAAAAAAAAAAAGAAAATTTAATATTTTTTTGGTGTTAATTTATATAAAAAAAGTTGGGTAATTTTTGGTTCTATTGTTAAATAATTACCGACTTAAATTAAAAAAAAAAAAAATAAAAAATAAAGAGGTGAATTAATGTTTTATAAGTAATGCATAAAAAATATTTTTAAATAATGGTATAAAAGTTTTTTTAAAAAAAGTAAAGCACTATGAAAACAACGAATATGAAATGTTTAGAGATTTCAACACATTTTCTAAAAGAAATTAGTATTTTATAATTTTAAGCATCATATTTCCTATTTTTATTTATTATTTTGTACAAAATTCGTTAACCTTAGAAAACTAAATATTCATCCTATTTGACGCAATTTTCAAAAATAGACGTCAGAAAGAAAAAAAGAAAAAAAAAAAAAAAAAAAAAGAAAAAAAAAAAAGAAAAAAAGATTGGGAACGGTAGAGAGCCTATTGATTTTCGAATTTTGTCAGTGTTGCGAATTCTGAATGTTACCGTAAGATTTTAACATCTTAAAAGGTTGCAAACGCAACATTTAATCACTTATCTATACTTTAAAAAAAGACAATGCTTCTTTTAAGCTACACTACAAAAATAAAAATACGGTAACAAGTACCGGCTCTCAGGGTGTCGGTACCAGAGTTTCGGTACTTTATACTATAAAATCCATTTTTACCGGAATATGTTATGGAACAAAAACTCTGATATACCGTAATTTCTACAGTAATAATTAGCGTAAAATCACTGTGTCACTCTAATTAAATAAATATTATTGTAATATTTATGGTATAATATTTTACGGTAAAAATGGATTCTACGCTTAATGCGCCCAAATTGCCGTTACTTTATACCGTAATTTTTTACAGTGTAGGTACGCTGGTTTGTTTATCACAAATAAAAGAAATATAAAAATATATGCTTTTCATTCGCAGGGAAGAAAAAATCTTTTAAAATAGGACGAGTTTGATTCGATAACTTTCCAGCAGAAGTTTCTAAACTATTTTCTTAATATGTTATGGTTAAAAAAGTTAACATAACTTGCATCATATTATTTTAGAGCTGATCAGTAAAAGCATATTTCATGATATAAACTCATGAAAGATACTAATATTCCCAATTTAAGAAACCATCAAAGCTTAAATAGAGTTCGGTGAAACTGGAAGTGCTTAAAAATTTTTTAAAATTGATTGTTGAATGGGAACAATTAAATGATGTATTTTAAGTAAAAGAAAAGATATATTGTAAAATATAGAAAATATTCTAATGTTTGTCAAAAGATATATTGTAAGTAACATCGAAAAGATATATTGTAACATAAAATATTATTATATAACTGTTCAATTATTGAGTAAATTTTATATTATAATCTCATAAAATATAAATTTAAGCTCAAATTATATTTCAAATTTAAGAAACCATCAATGCTTAAATAAGGTACGTTTAAACTGGGAGTGCTATGAAAATTGTTAAAAATTCTTGTTGAATGGAACTAATTAAAATATATATTGTAAATAAATTTATTGTAGAAAGATATATTGTAAAATATATACAAAAATGTGTAGATTACTAAACGACATAGTGTAAGTAACATCAAATATTATTATAGAGCTATTTAATTATTGAGCAAATTTTATGATATAAACTCATGAAATATATATTTTAGCACAAATTATTTTTCAAATTTAAGAAGCCATTAATGCTTAAATAAGGTTCAACTTAGCTGAAAGTGCTATAAAAATTGTTGAAAATGATTGTTGAATGAAAACAATTAAATACTCATCATTCTATCTCTTAAATAAAAGCTAAGCTCAAAACGGTATTTCAACACCGTAAGCCATTAAAGAAAATTGGAAAAAAGACCCTCAGTTCACGAGTTTTTTCAGTTTTTTATCGATAGCGTTCGAAAAAATTCAACCACGTTACTTTTTCCGCTTTTATTCTCAATAATCATCTCAATTAGACAGACGGAAAGGGAACAAAAAGTGGCGAACGGTCGATTTATAAATTAAGATCTTATCTTATATCAGCGAAGATTACATATATTTCGATGACAAAGCTTTAGCTTAAGATATAAATCGTTGATCTAAAAATAGTTTGTTTGAAATTTTACAAATTTAATTATATCTTACGGTGTTTGAAAAATTTTTTAAACAACATTTTATGAATTTGTTTCGTTCCTTTATAATGGTATAGGGTTTATTTGAAATATTTTGTATAACTTTACTTTCGTCACGCTATTGCGCAATTTACATTTGACATAAAAGCCATTCTTTATTATGATTGTTTCTATTGAGTTTGAAAGTAATCGTTATGAAGCAATAATAATAGTAATTTAGGATTAGATTTTGTTACTTCATTAAATATAATGAATACTCAGTAATTTATTATTTTTTTAAATGAAAATAAGCGTAGGAAGAACATTTAAAGAATAAATGGAAATAATTTTTTATGCTTAACATTTTTGATTGATTTTGGATCTGAACAGTTTAAAAATGCTCTGCTGTTTCGACGAAAAATGTATATTAAGAAAAATTTTATCGCATAAAATTCATTTATCTCATAAAATTTATTATTATTAAATCTTATATAATCTTTCCTTTAAATTTTTACTCAAAAGACATTTATTATGCAAAAGGTGATAATACCATGCAAATAATAAACAGGCTTAAATAACTAATCCATTAAATTACGTAAATAAATACAAAATTTTTTTTTTCGAAACAATACATTAAATGTTAATTAAAAAATTAATTAATAAAAATGTTAATTACCAGAACAGTGGAATTCATATTTAACAATAGAACAGATTCAACTAAATAAACTACGTGTGGCAAAACTGTAATGCTAAATTTTTCTCTGTATTTTTTTTTTTTTCTGTAGATTACAGCAAGATTACTTCATCTAGAATTGTATATCAAAATTTATCTTACCATTTTTATTACAATCAAAATCTCGTGAAGTGCAATAAGTCTCTTTAATTCTCAAAAATAAAATATTCAAGTTTTATTTCAGCTTTTTCTTTTAAAAACATAGTAAACGAACATAGCGCGTGAATAGCTAATACGCCTCTATATACATAACTAAGCTCTTAATTACCACAAAACGTAAATAAAATCTTTAACAGTTTTGTTTGAAAATTTACAAAGCGTTTGATTTAGAGCGATAAAAATCTTGTTTAATTATAGAACGTTTTCAATTGAATTAACTATGAATTGTAAAAATGCAGATATACTATTTTATTCCGTATTTTAAATAGATTACAACTCGATGCCTTTATGCTACTCATGGTCAAACAAAACTTATCTGCCATTTTCAATTAAAATAAATAATTCATGACTAACGATAAATAAGTTTCTTAAAATCTCTTAAAATTAAAATATTTAAGCATTGGTTTAGCATTTTTTTAAAAGATTGGTTCAGCTTTTTTTTAAAATTATAACTATAGGCCTTATTTTATACTAATGATTCTACAAATATAGAGCGTGAATAGCTAACATGCCTCAATTATATATGTAACTAATCTATTAATTATGATCTATCGTATATAAAAACTTTAAGAGTTTTGTTCGAAACTTTTCGAAGCGTTTGAACTCGAACGATGAACATCATATTTAATTATACAACGTTTTCAACTAAATTAACTGAGTTCTAAAAATGCGGAGAGTCAGTTTTTTCTGTATTTTTTCACGTAGATTACAGCTGGATTGCCTTTATCCAGCATTGTCTACCAAATTTAATCTTCCATTTTTAATTACAATCAAGACTTCGTGAATAGCGATAAATAAATTCTCTAATGGATGCAGTGATTTCACTTCATTCCCCCCCAACTCATATTAATATTTTGGGCCTCTATGTCAAAGCTTCAACAGGTGTTTCAATTTTCCACCAAAGGAATATTAATGTAGAACTTATTAGGCAGGAGAAAACCGTCTACTTCTGCTGCATTGACGTTAAGTGATTATGAGAACAAGTAATTAAAGATGAGAAAAGAATAATAATGTCAGTATTCTAGAGGGTTGTTGTGTTTTTGAACAGTTCGTTTTTTAGTTCCTTGGCGAAATCAGACGATATTTTTAATTCTAGAATTGATGTCTTGCCACTCAACTTGTCGGGTGCTAGATACTTCGCCAAATATGGAACCATATATTATGAAACAGGTTTTTCACGAGGATGTATAGTTTTTTTTTATTCATTTAGTCTTGTTGTTTCGCATCTGCTGCTTTAAGGGGGTAGGAGGGGGCTAGTGAAAGGGAAGAAGAAAAACGAAGGGGCGTGTTCATAATAAAAATCGTGACTCTAAAATGCAGCTTTTGCATTAAGCTTTTTTATGTTTTGTTCTGAGACTCTTTTTTTTTTTATAGGTGCCTTTCATTTTAATTTTTCATTCATCTTTCTTTAAAAAACAGAATGAAAAATGTAGAACAAAATTGATTTTTAATGCTATTGTATTTTTTGATCACATATTATTTACTTAAATTATTTATTTCATGTATCTTGCATACATAAATACTACTTGTATTAGTAAACCCTATTGTTTTTGTTAATTTTATTTCGAGGGTGAAATTATCGTACTCTTTAAAAAATCATTTTTTAAGAGATGAATTTTATTATTAATCATAAATCAATCTTTTATGAAAGAAATTAAGTTTTATTATAACTTGCTATAATGCAAGGATAAATGTAGTTATTCAAGTTATTTTTATTATCAATATATTAATATGCAATATTATGTGTATTGTTTTAATTAATATAGAAAATAAACTAAATCTCAGTGGCCTGATATCCATGAAGGGCCAAGGCCTACTGTTCATATATCAGTTTTCTTGACCTTGGGTTCTGGGGTGCAGAAGCAGATGTTCCGGTTGGGTGGTCAGCTGAAGGCGGAACACCCAATATCCTTAAGCATGCTTGGTTCTCATTTTATCGGCCGATTGAAGGGATAAAACACTGAGTCAACATTGCCCGGTCCGAGCATAGAACCCGGTACCGGTGGCATAGGAGCAACTACACAGCCACCGGGCTATAATTAATGAAAAATACGAATATATATTGATTATGACAATATTATGAATCTTTTTACCATGTTTTTAGTGACTGGATAATATCATGGAGAAACTGTATTCAAAATTTCTAATTTGGATAAATTGTTCTAGAAAAATTTTAATCACTGAACTTGTAAATTCATGTTTTTAGGAAAATGCTTTTCAATTAATCCATAACACTTTATAAGTTATCGACATTGAATAGAATAATTTAAAATTTTCTGAAATCTGACTTTAAAAAATGTAAAAAAAAAAAAAAAAAGAAAAAAAAAAAAAAAGAAAGAAAAATAAAAAGTTTTCAGTTTTTTTTTTTAAAAAAAATGCATTTTGAATTGTAAATATATTCGCCCTCTATAAAATGTAGCTTTATTTATTAAAACGTAGTATTATTATTTATAATTTCTTTTTAAAAATTTGGAATTTTTAACTGCTTGCTAGAGTGGGTAGAGGAACAAATTAGACAAAAAATTTAACCTTTCAAATCATATCAAAGTCTTTCCATATAGACTTGGAAAAAAGCAACAAAAAAAAAAAAAAAAAAAAAAAAAAAAAAAAAAAAACAATGATTCTTAAAAGGAAAATGATAAAATTTACCGCGTTTCTGATTCTATGAGAATAATTAATGTGAATAATTTTTACCGAAGCTCTTTGGTACTGATTTTGGTAAAATCAACAATAAAATATGATTTTGTAATACGTGGTAAAATTTTGTAATTGTGGCAAACTTTGATAATTTTTATCATGATACCTTTGGGCATGGCATAAAAACCATTATTTGGTTAAATTTATTTTTCAGTTTTGAATTTCTTACTAAATGTTTTGTACTAAGAACTCCGATAAAAATTTCCGATAAACCGATACCGTATGAACGAAAAATTTACCTGATGAATGGTTTAAATACCGTATATTTTAGTTTTATTAACCAGAACTGTCTTTTTTTTTTTTACCAGAAATGCTATTACTATTCAGTACGGTAATTTTACCAGAATTCTTTTTTTCTCCGTATAAATAGTGAATTGATTTACTTGGATATAAAAATCTCTCTTAGGATTTTCTTAAATAATATTTTTGAAAAATAGTGGAGTTTAAAACAAGTATAGGCAAAGAGTAATTTTAATTGCATATAATAAATGTTTCTTATACATTTTCAATATTTTTTAATGAAATTTGATGCATTAAGTCGCTTGTATATGTATAGCTGGCACTTAAAAATTTGAAGTTTCTAACATACTTAAGCCAAAAAACATATAAGAAAATTTTTTTAAAAATTATTTTTATTGCAATAAATCGTTTTTTTTTCTTCTTTTTTAAATTTTGAACTCTACCTCATACGATAATGAGCTTAACTATAATTTAATTTTAGCTACAGTACTGTCAGAAAAAAAAAAAAAAAAATCCATGTCAAGATTATTGTTTTTTTTATTTTTTTATTATTCCGCACTGTATGGTATTAAAAACATTTTAAGTAACATTTGTTCTGAATCGTATTTTTTGTCCAAACTAAAAGATAAAATTGACAATTAACGTTATTGATACAGCTTTCAATTGATAATTGAACGCTTGAAAATTAATAAACAATAATTTAATTTGGGTTACCATGTCAGTAAAAAATCTGCACTTTTTTAATTTCTTTTATTGGCATGAGACAAAAAAAGTAAAAACCTCCATTGTTTAATGTTAAAAATTAACATACACAAAAGAATCATGTATGCACGGAGAAAATAAATTCTGGTTAAATTATCGTACTATAAGGTAATGAAATTTCTTGTAATAACATTATTCTGGTTAATAAAAGCAAAAGATACGGTATTTAAACCATTAATCAGGTAATTTTTCCGTACCGGATATGGTTAACCGGATATTCAGGTTTTCAAAATCATAGTTTTTATCACCACAAATTTATTAGAAAAATATTACTGGAAAGTAAATTTAAACCGAAGAAATGGTTTTAATTCACCATTTCTTCGTAATATACATATATAAATTAATATATAAAAATATAAATTATAAAATATAAATTATAAAAATATAAATTAACACTAAAATACGGTTTTTAATTATTGTTAAAAACCGTATTTTAGTGTTAATTTATATTTTATTGCACTGTACGGTAATGAAATTTCTTGTAATGAAAAAAATGTAATTCTGTTTAATAAAAGCAAAATATACGGTATTTAAATCATTCATTTTGTAATTTTTTCCTTTCATATTGCAATGGTTTACCCGAAATTCTGGTTTTTAAAACTATTGTTCTTATTACCTTAAAAAATACAAAACTAAAAAAGTAAATTTAACCGAATAAATGTGTTTTTTATGCCATGCCCTAAGGTATCATGATAAAATTACCATATTTTACTACGTTTACCAAATTTTATTACATATTATAAAACCGTATTTTATTGTTAAGTTTACCAAAATCATTACCAAAACGCTTTTAATTTACTATTTACATTTATTTACTCAGTGTGTACACGACATATACAAAAACATGAGTGTTCTAATTTTGTACCAAGTGTTTAAAGAACAATGTGTAGATTGAAATTAGTTTTTTGAGAAGAAAATAATGAACTATTGAAATCTGATATATAAAACGAAAAGTTATAGAACAAGGTCCATAGCACAAACAGATTCAATCTGTTAAATTTCATTTCATACAGACACTTGGAATTTCAAATGTTATTATGGTTATATTATTATTATTCAATTTAACAAAACAAAATCATACAAAACTTATATAAATATGCAATGAAAGCATTGCATTTTTATGTGCTCATATTTTTACATATCCTTCCCTAAACTGTATTCAATATTTAGGCAATTAATGAATGAATCAGATGAACATGCTATTTTATGACTCATGTGGGTTTCAAATGCAATTCGATGTCAAAAGAAAAGATTTAATAACTCTTTTTATATCGAGAATAAGTATTAGCATAAAATGTTTGAGAAACCGGTCTTTTTTTAGATTCACTAAAAACTTGCCCACGCAATTTTTTCTAATTTTCTTAATAATAAATATTTAATAATATCTTAGTGATATAAAAACTATCTTCATAAAAAAAAAAAAAAAAAAAAAAAAAAAAAAAACCAAAAAATTCTCTATTTTTTTTTTTATTTAAGATAATTTAAATGAGAGTGTTTGGATTTGGAGTGAGCGAATTTCATGATTTCTTTCTAAAGTTATGAGGAGAATTAAAATATCTGAAAAAAATTTGAAATATTACTCATTTTCAAGACTTTTTTAAAAAACTAAAATTAAAAAGCATTTATTGAAATTACCAAATAATAACACAAGTCATACAAAAAAGAATTTAAAAGTACGATAACTGTATTTTTTCATTAATGGTTTTATAAAAAAATATAATATTTGTATTTACAAACACTCTTTTTGTATGATTAACGATATCATTAGTAGTTTCAATAAAATGTTCAAAAAAGTAATGAAAAAGCTTTAAAGTTAATTAAAAATGTTTTAAAGTCATATGAATTAGATTTTCATTCCCTTTGAGATTTAGCATTTAAATGATTTTATAATAATAATGTTACATATAAAGAGAATAAAGGTTTAATTTATGTCTCTGAAACATTTTTTTTTATCTCTTAATATATATATGATATTTTTAAAAATCTTTTTGGCCATGGTAGGCCTGCAGTTAGGGAATCAGACTCCGGTCCGGAAGAACCGAGGTTCGATCCTTAACTCCACTAAGACATACCGGGAACATTAGATACGTGCTCGTAAATTTTGTGAACACTTAAGTCTTGAGGTCGGTTGCTGAGCGGTACCATGGGTATGGAGATCTGGGGGGAATTTCCTTCTACTTTAGATCTTTGTATAAACTGAGGTCTCACAAAAGAGTGGTGCTGCCATCTATCTGTGGGTTCTAAACTTAAGACGTATTTACTCCCTTTCAGTGTTTTCTTGTCAAGTGAAAGGCTAACCTTTCCTGATTTAATGCGCAAAGGATGATGACAAAGAGTCAGTCCGCCCGAGTTATACGTCGGAAAAAAAAGAAAATCAAAATATTAAGCTGAATAATAGCCCATTTGACAATAACTGCCAGCATCACAAATGTAATCACCAAACAAAAGAAGCATATCGCTGAAATTTTTATATCTTATAAATTTTACATTTTTTATACTTAATAATGAAATATAACGCTTATTTAAAAGTTGTAAGAAGGTTAATTTTATCATGAATCCGAGCCCACGTCAGTCCCGGGCTCGGAGTTTTGGGCAGAACCCGTCTCATCTCAATTAACTTAGGAATAAAGTAACGAAAAAGAATTTTTTTGAGCTGTGTCATCAAAAGGAAGAGAAGATTCACAACAGAAATGATTCACTGTTGTTTGCTTGAATAATTACAGATAAACAAAGTGTCATTCAACTTAGTCTCTGAAATATTTACTTATCTTGTGTTGCGTTGATAATAGATTATTTCAATTTCTTGAAAAAAAAAACTGTACCGGGTAGAAAACTTTTTCTCTCTTTTTTCCTCATAAAAATAAAACAGAATGCATCTATTTGTTTTTCAATAGATTTTCTTAAATAGTAAAAGCAAAAATTATATGCTTGGAGTATTTTGTGAATTTCAACTAATAAATACTCAGGGAAAAAATTCTTGTAAATTACAGTATTTTAATGACAGTTCAGGTAAAAAAAAAAAAAAAAAAAAATTGTAATTCGGATTAAAAAAATACATGGAATTGAACCACTCATTTGATAATTTTTCCGTTTATATTGTTACAGGTTTACCGGAAATTCCGGTTTTGAAAGTTATAGTTTTTATTACCACACATTTAGTAAAAAATACAAAAGTGAAAAGTAAATTCAACCGAAAATTGGTTTTTATGCTATGTCCTAAGACATTATTATAAAATTATCAAATTTTACTTCTTTTCCCGACATATTATAAAACAATATATTTAATAGTTAATTTTACAAAAATAATTACCTAAGTGTTTCGGTATAAATTACCGATCTTTTTTGTATTTCCATAGAGCAGAAACACGATAAATTTCACCTCATTCTGGTAGTTTTGATCATATTTTTTTTCATTTAAATAAAATATTGTAAAATTGTATAATACTATGTATCAAAGATTTATCCAAATTAAGTACGATAAAAAAATTAGGAAAATAAATTTTTGTTTCTGGTTGAGTTAACTATATTTCTAACTAAAAGGTCTTTGCCAAGTGCGATTGAGTTGATCCTGGCAGATTATTTTTAGCTTTTTCTTTCTTAATGGATGTAGTTACCGTTAAAATGATTGCATGCGTTTCTTGAAGTTTAATTCAGAAATCTTGTTATTCAAAATTACTAAAATTTAGCGATGGTCTATACCGTGGATCGACACATTATCCCTCAAATAACAACAAGAAATGCGTGTGTTATTGTTGTTGATGTTGTTAACAATAAGAGATGCGGGCCACAAAATATATCTCTATACCATCTCTATACTTCGAGTTATAACTTATATTCAGGGTTGCTAGGATTTTTCTGGTTCTGATATATTTCCTGCCCGACAAGTTTATTACATTTACACGAAAAAAAAAAAAAAAACAACCAAAAACCCTGTTAGTTGACAAAAACGTTTGCTCGAAATAATCATTACTTTATTAAAATTACTATTTAGTAATATAAAAAACAAAAATTATATAATCAAATCTTAAAAACAATAGCGAGCAATATTATCTAAACGATAACAAAAAATAATAAAAAAGCAATAAATTATAGCCAATCACCCATAATCAATATTAGATTTGGAAATAATTTGGAAATCGCCAACAAGACATTGAGAATTAGTATAAACATGTAACTGAAACATATTTGTGTATTTGTGGTGAAAAATTAAGAATAAAAAGTTATAAATAGATTTTTGTTTTCGATTAGTCGCGAAAGTGAATTAATGAGTCTTATACTAGTATATATATATATATATATATATATATCGAACTATATTTATATTTAAAAATCTGCAATTTTTAGAAATGTAGAAACATTTTGTTTAGTTTATAAAATCAAACAATAAAGCAGATGTGATCAAAATATAAAACATAGCAGAATATCGTGCAGACAGTTTATGGATAAAAATCAAGTTCGAGAACATATGCATAAAAACGATCTCCAAACTTTACTTCAAAATACATTTCTAGTTTGGTAAACTTCCAAATCCGAATATAAGTTATTTGTTGTGTTATTTATCAGCATACAACTCACGCTTGTTTGTCATCAAATGGAAAACGTGAATTTTCCAACATTTCTGAAGCTTTGAAATATGCATACTCTTTTGAAAAATAGCCAAAAGCCACTATTTGTATAAATTACCTTATTTTTTCAATGATCAATATGATTTGAATATTACAAGACAGAAAACTATTTTTACATATTTACTATTTTATAGCACATTTATAAAATATTTTTTCAAAGTTTTAAGGCAAAGCTCAAATTTCTCCTCATAAAGGTTTAAACACACTTCTTTAAATGCATTTTTCTTAAAAACACGTTTTTTTTTACATTGATTTACATCATTTTTAAATGGTAACAAAACTTATTACCTTTTTTTTCAGCAGAGAGTTTTGTGTGTATTTTACGTTGATGACACTTTTCCGATTAGGCTAATTTTAAATTGCTCTTTTTTCTTTATATATATATATTACATATATATATATATATATATATATATATAAAATATATAACAAATTTTAAAATAATTAAAAGCTGGCATTATACTTGCACCCAACTATAGCCGAGAGAAAAATCTTCAAAAATGAGAGCTGGTCGTCAAATGCCGTTGAATTGTAAATTAGTATCCGGTCCTGGGGTTTTAAATACAAGGTCGATACTAAATGAATATTTTTAAATAGCGATCTCATCCCAGGAAATGTTATTTCTTAATAAAAAAATAAAAAATAAATTTTTTGATTCCAGGTAATAATGAAATAAGTGCAGACCAAGTTGAAAATTTTTTTTAAATCTTATTTTTCGGTCTTCTAGTCGGGAATAACATATTCTTATATATGCCCCTTAACAACGAATTTTATGCAACATATTGCTTCATTAAATTTCTTTGAACAAATATTCTGTGTAATACCCTTAATTAGCTGCAATTAATAATTTAATGCAAAATGTTAAATATTTAATATAATTTTTTATTTTTCTTTCTGAAAAAATTCTTTTAATTTTTTTACTTTTATCCATTATACATGATACTTTTAAGGACAATAATGATTTAAGCATTCGCTATATTCTTCTTTATAAAGAACTTTTGAAAATATTTTTCTGTGCTTTTATAGAACTATTCTAATATTTATCCTGCTAGAAAACGGTTTAAAAATTTAAAAAAAAAAGGAATAAAATAAAAAGGTTAATTTAATGGTATGTACGCAGTTTTTCAAAAGTTTTTTTTTTCTTTCAAATTTATAATAGTATAAGCTCTAGTCTGAGATTTATTATGAGACCTTAGTTATTTATAAAAGTAAAATATAATTTAAAGCACTGAAACGAATAGTCCCGAATGTAGGATGCATTTAAATTTAAAGTAGTACTTCTGGCGGTAATAAATTATACTTTTTATATATCTTTAAATACCACGCTTTATTTTTTGTTTAAAAAACCTTAAATAGTTAAACAAATATAAAGAAATTATGGAGAAAGTTAAATGACTAAGTCAATTCTAGGGTTGTTCGAAAAATCTATGTTTTTTTTATTTTATTTAATATTTTTTTTGCGATTACATTGTAAAAAATTCCGGATCAAATTCCGGTAAAAAGTACCGCCACTTTAAGTGCATCAGCTGTAAAATCTATTTTTACCGCAAAATATTATGTCGTAACTTTTACAGCAATGTTTATTTAATTAGAGTGATTCAGTGATTTTACAGTAATAATTATTGTAACAATTACGGCACATCAAATATTTTGTTCCGTAACATGTTTCAGTATAAATGGATTTTACGGTAAAAAGTACCGACACCCTGAGTGCCCTGAGCTCTCCTTTTTAGCGTAATTAGTTCCGGAATTTTTTACAGTGTGGAAATATTTTATGCTTAATTTTTTTACAGCGTAAAAATATTTTAAATATTTTATGACGCTAGCTAATTTCTTATAAAAAAATTATAAATAATTTTGTTATACATTTATCTATATAACATAAATTAAATTTATAATACTTTCTTCAATTTTTAACACTTAAAACTCTTTATCATAATTTATTTACCTTTTCAGTTAACTGTTAAATATTTGAAATGCTAGATAGTTTATCTACATTCAATTAGGAATTAACTATAGAATTGTATAGTTGAATATTTAGTAAGATTTATTCGATACAAAAATATTTCAATAAAGATATAAGTTTTCTTAAAGAAATATTATCCGTAATTGTAGCGTAATGCTACTTTCAAAGGCAACGTTCAATAATTTCTTTCCATATCATAATATAGAAATTTGTCGTGAATTTAAACCCATGTAATCTTTAATTCACATGGGAATAAAATCGGAGAATGTTAGTTTATTTAAATTCAATAGGAATTTAACGAATAATACTTACTAACGCATAATAGATATTCATTGTCCTACTAAATATCTCTGTTTAGTTTCTTCGCTAAGAGAACTTTATTTTACGTTCTTTTCCAAAAATGTCTCAAATTAAAATATAACTGAAACTGAGATTTCAAAATTAGAGTTTAAAACTTTCTTATTCTTAATTTGGGAATCGCAAAATATTTTATTATCAACTCATGTGTGGAAGATATTCATTAAAAATGGATGAAGTGTCGCAGTATTAGCAAAAGTTAATACAGTTGAAAATTTTTAAGACGTTTAATAACAGAATGCGTTAAGGTATTACTGATTTTTAACCTTGATCAGTTTGTTTGCGACGAAAAGTAACTTCAGTTTGAATTTACGAATGTGATACATAGCAAACGATGATTTAGACAGGTCGGAACATTAAATTGAATTAGGAAATAAATGCAAAACGAAGGCATTGGAATCGTACATCAAAGCGGGGCTCAATTAAATTTTATCATTCAAGTGAAAGTTTCACTGTGTTTGTAACCGTGTAAGAATTCTTATCTAGTAATCACGCAAGAGAATGAGAAACAACTTTTATTCGAATTTTAATCTTTTAAGTTCAAAGCTTATCTGTTCTGAATTTCTCAGTGGAATTTGTACGTGGGAGTTCTGGAGTTCACGATGCTTTTCAAGAATATGTAATGAGCCTGTATCTTGAATTTTAAAATAACGCTACAAAAATGGTATAAACAAAATCTTTACAAAGAATAAAATTAAACTATTCTTATATTCTTCTGAAAAAGATTTAAACATTTGTTCCAGCTGCTTTTTGAAGTAAAATGAATTGTAAATCGAAATGAAAATAATAAAAAATAAGTTAGCCGAAAACTGTTGCAAAGTATCAGGTTAAATAAAATTTGATAAATTTTAAATGAATTTTTTCCTAGCTTAATTCATTTTTAACCTATACATATAACAATAAATATACTTAATTAAATCGTAGTGCATTAAACTAATCTTATATTCTTCTAAAAAAGATGTTCTAGCTGCTTTTTAAAGTAAAATGAATCGTAAATCGAACTAAAAAAATATGAAAATTAGCTAGTTAAAAACTGTTGCAAAGTATCAAGTTAAATAAAATTTGATAACTTTTAAATTATTTTTATTCTTTTGAAAATTAAATATTTGTAACTTTATTCATTTTTAATTTATACATTTAACAATGGGTGTACCTAAATAAATCGTAGTTTATTAATATTTTGTGATTATGTGAAAAGAAAGTCTTGAAATTTGATTTTAAAATTATCGGTTAATATTGTATTAAAAAAAAAAAAAAAATTCAGGTCGATAAATGCTAATCAAATTATTCGTATTCCATCAAAAATTTTCTTAAAAAGGGGTAATTTGTTATTTATAAAACTGAAAGTTTCTTTTTAGAATTTTAAAGTTGATCTGTAGTGTTTATGCATTGATACACGATGAAGTCAAATTTAGTGAAATGTTTTCAGAAAACGGGGCAAAAAAATTATTAATTTTATTTTATGGGTTATGGTAATGAAATTTAAAGACAGAGAGAAAAAATAAAGTTAATTAAGTATTGGGGGCACATAAGATAGATTTCTAATAATTGGTTTATATATTTTAAAATTTTTTAAAATTACTATTTTGACTTTTTTAATTTTAAAAAATTCAAATGTCTCCAGGTAATATAACATATGCATAAGTGCACATGATTCAATTTAAATGCGGTAAAAATCCAATTAATAAAAACAAAAAACAATATTGGATTTTTAATTTCTTTAACAGTTTACAATAGTTATAGTGTCCTCTAGCGTTACGACGTCTCATTATTTAGCGTTACGACGTCTCATTATTTAGCGGTACATCATCATTAATTTTGGGGAATTGACTTTTTTCATTAAAAAAGTGCAATAATGATTATTGAGAAATGCGATATTGTATGTATGCTATATTTTACTAATTAGTAATTAGCAATACTCTGCCTTACCCCAAAATGACTAAATTTGGAGGTTTGATTTCCCCCCCCCCATAAAAATGTAACTATTGATTTTCTTGAAAATGCTACATTGTACTCCAATAAGTCAATGAATATTTCTTTGAAGTTTTACAAACTTAAGGAGGACTATTTTGGAAGTCAGTAGTTTTTCCAATTTTAGCTACTGTAAGTTCCTTATATGCAATTTTTTTATAAATATATTTTTTATAAATGTTTGTAATGCCCTATTCTTTCAAATAATTATTGTCAGTTTTTACCAGGCGAAGATAAATTTTTTAAAATTATTTTTAAATGTTTTTTTTTCAGCCGAATTAAAAAAAAAAAAATAGTAAGTGAGCCTTTCTTTTTTTTTTTTTTTGAGAAAAAAATTGCTAACAATAACATCCTTAAATATGCATGAATAGCAAAAAAATGATTTTTTCTCCCTCAGAAAATTAATCTTCATGAAAAAAAGAAGAAAAAAAAAAGTGTTCAAAACGGTCATAAACACCCTTCCAGCAATAATCCTCCCGAAATTCTTCTATTTATTTCGATATTACTTTTTTGTTGTTGAACAAAAATCTGTTGAATAATGGGTAGTGGGAAAAAATGGAAATAAAATAAATAAAAAAAAAAAAAATTGCGGGGTGGTGAATTTTTTTTTTTTAAAGAATTATTCCCCCAGAAACTCTTAGAGGACTTACGACCCCATGATATTATTTGCTTTGATTTCTCGCAGAAAAACTTTATTCTTGTCAACGGCGTTATTTCAACGTTCTTATTGTGTGATTCCCCTTTTTTTGACATGGGCAATTTATTGCAGACCGCCACAAATGGTGTGGCTAAGAGTTTTTGTATTTTACGGAAGTGCCAGCTAAATCGATGTTCATGTTCATATAACCCAGTGACGTTATGTTTGCATTAGAGGAAAAAAAAATGATTCAGCGATATCAATAGCAGTGTGTTTTTAATACTCAGTTCCGAAAGCTTCTTGTCATTTTAGGAGACGCAGTCCGTGTGTTTATGGTTGATGAATTGACAATTTCGATTCCATTTTCCAGAAAGTTTAAGAATTGCATTTTTCAATGGGAGGAAATATCTTCGGAAATGGAAGAAAAATATATCAGCTAAAAGAATGCTTATGCAATGCTTTATCTTGTTTGAAGTGATCAGTGTGATATTTAAAACCAAACAATTGCTATGAAAGCGTTCTGTCTTTTAAGGATGGGTAGTTTGATTATTGTTGATTTTGTTTTCTGAAACCAGGGTCCGACGAGATTTATGAAGTTCAGGAGGGCATTTGAAAATCGGGCTCATAAAAAACTATTTTAGATTCACTAAAATGTTAAAAAACTGTCATTGATTTTGTTATTCAGAATTTTTGATTTGTTAAATTTGTTTTATTAAAACTTGATTGGCTGAAAACTTGATTTATTAAATTCATTAGAAGAGCCGTGGTAGATTGAGGGATTCTCCTCCCAATGAGGTGACTCAGGTTCGAATCCCAACACGAATTCTGCTCCCGACACGCACCGACCATAGTGCTGACGTGAAATATTCTCAACGGTCTATCCATTATGGGTTAAAATCCCCTTACCATCGGACTAACCGTGGGAGGTTTTCGTAGTTTTTATTTCCATGCAACGCAAATGCGGGGTAGTTCAGTCAAAAAGTCCTCCACCCTGACTAGTTTGTCCCAATGCTTGATTCAGGAGTTCTCTTGTCTTCTGGGTTAGGTTCGAAATTGCAAGGCCGTGTGGTTGAACATTGATAGTTTTAACTCAGAATAAAGTGAGAATTGGGTCGGTTGTCCAACGTCGGTTATAAATAAAATAAAATTTATTACAACTCTTGCTTCTTCCTTTAACAAGCTAAATATTTTATGCTTCATTTTTGAGGACTTAATTAATATCTTATTCTAGACAAGGGAATATATTGGTGTGAATTAAAAAATGACTTTTGAAAGTTTAGATTATCATCTATAAAAGATATTAGGAAATGTTTGCTAGTTTTGTTTTAATACTCGTAAAAATAACGTATCATTTTGTGTTGAATTATTTTTCTTTTTTTCCCCTTCCAATTTTTGAGGGACCCCCTACTTGGACGTAAAAAGTCACAGGGAGCGAACCCAAGCTGTTAGCGCCGACATTAGACATTGTTCCCTATAATACATTGTTTTCCTGCCTCGAGTCTCATTCAGTATGTTAATATTTAAAAAGAATTATATTCTTAATTACAACAATAAAATAAATTGCAATAATATTGTTCTTAACCTATGTTTAAATTTTTTCAATTTAAATAGAAATCGGTTCCAAGGGCCCCATCTTCAAAGAAGGCCCACTATAGAAGCTGGCACCCAGAGGGCGATCGCAATTTCGGCTCTATGCCCAATCAGACACTGTTTGAAACGTTTCAGGATTATGTTTACCACCTTGCATGGTACAAAAATAATTTTAGAAATAGAGAATTTAAAAAATTTTTTTTTTTTTGCGTGGAATCTTGGTTTTATCAATAAGGGTCTTATTTTGTTTAACGCGATCTGATTCTTATTTGCCTAAATTATTACCTGTGGTAAAAATTAACTGGCTTTTTGGTGTTCCCATTATGCCAGAAGCATAGAAAATCTTTCCTTATTCTGGTAATTTTGACCATGCTTTTTTTTCTCAGTGCATCATTTAACTGGAGCGAAAATATGATTTAATTTAACAACTTATTAAAATTGCGCTACATTTATAACTTTAATGTAGTACTGTTAATATGGTTCAACATTGAACTGATTTTTCTGAGAGTGTGCACATTTTTACATTACCTTAATCTGAGTACATTTTTATACTAAAAGTAATTAAAAATTTCAAATATAAATTATTAAAAGTAGTGCTTTTATTTTCTATCGATTATTTGCTAAGTTATTTGTAAAATAATAAATATATTAATATTGAATAAATTCTAAATTTCTTTGTTATTGTCATACAACAACATATAATGATAAAAAAAAAAAAATCAAAATAAGATTAGATTTTTGCGCATCAAGGAATATATTTAAATTAAAAAATAAATAAATAGTGGTAACAATAAAGAAAATATTTTCCCTATTACGCAGTACCTAATAATAAGACATCGCTAAATGAAAATAATTTAATTGAAATTGACGGCTTAATAAGTTTTTTTTGTATTAATTTCGGGTATTAACATTTCCTAATAGAGCAAACAAATAGAAACAATGGAGTAAGAATACAGAAAAAGAAATTATGACTTTTCGTAAATAGTAATTTTCTGTTTACTTGCATAATTGTGAATATTAATCCCTACTGGGGAAAAATGTCTTGAACGTAATATATTTTTTGTGGTTAATGCTGGTGGGGAAATACTAGCGTATTCCCTGGGGATAAGTTCGCTGACATAAGTATTTATTTGGTGTTTACAATGAATGTATAAAAAAACAAATATCTTGGAAAAATGCAATAAGATTAAGCGGCAAAAATGCTATTATTTTGCAATGAGTAAAAAAAAAATAATAGAAAAAAGTTACTGAAATAAATTGAACAAAAGAAAGTCTCTGATTAAAAATACAAATGAATAAATTTTGCATGCGAGTTAATATCCAATTAATGTAGTTGCGAAGTTAGTTTAAACCTGTGTAAATCAAAATAGGAAAATTTTTATTTTATTTTATACACGGAGAAAAAAAATATCATAAAATTACCGTACTGCATAATAATGGCATTATGGCGTATATATATATATATATATATATGTGTGTGTGTGTGTGTGTGTTTAGAGGTAGTACTCATTACAATCATCGCAACTAATATTTATTAAATCAAAAATAAAATGGTAAATCATAAAATTTACTACTACTTTAAATACTGACAAAAAATTTCCAGCCAAAACGTGAAAAGTAGGCAAGTATGTAACTTAGTAAAATTGTTGTTAAAGTTATAATCAAAAAGGAATCGCGGTACTTAATAATGAATAATATAATAATTATATAATAATACTAATTATACGGTTCATATAATACTAATTACTAAGGATTTAAAGGATTTTTTTCCTCAGCAGGGAACCTCATTGCAGTGCATTCTGGGAGATTTTTTTTTTGAAGATTAGATGATCGAAACTAGAATGACGAAATTCGTTTCCTCGAAGAAATGACGATAATTATTTTGACACTTTGACGAAATGCTCGTTAGGAAATGTATAATAAAATTATAAATCATACCAGGAAACGGTTTCATCAAAAATAAAGAAAGTTTCGTGAAATTTGAGTATCCATTTTTTACAGGGTTCAGTCTATTGATTTAGTTTTTTAAAGAAATGTTTGGAAGGTCAATTTTTATGCTTAGAACGAAAAATTTACTATCGATCATTTTAACAATATTAACTAGAAAAGTAATCATAAAAGAAAATTATTTTTGGAAGAGCGCATAATATGGTTATTTTGGTGACAATTAGTTTTGGGGGCAAATTAAGGATAATTATTTATTTTAGACAACTTGGAACACACAACTAACATGAATTGGAACAGGTTTAAAATAGTTTTGTGTTAAAATATATCTGAGTTTAATTAAAATAGATTCTAGAAATGTGAACAATTTGAACAGTAGCCAAGCAAGTGAAAATTAATTAAGTTTATTTAGTTTAGTTTGTTATTAAATAAAAAGTATTTATAAGTATTATGTTTAATTTTGAGACTTACCTCCTTTCTTTGCCAATATAAGATTGACTTCTGAGTAGAAGAAAAGAGCTAGAAGCACCAGAATTTTCCAAGAAAACATTATCACTCTAAAACGAAAAAAAAATATTACGTTAATATATATTCAACTATAAGTTATAATTGAAAAATAAAGTTGATACGCTTTTTTGTAATCGTAATCCCTTCCTTCTCGCTCTCGTGAATGATGGGGTGAGGTTTCGCCCTCTATTTCTCGCTCCCGTGATATTCCCGGGCTGGAGTGTTCAAAAGTAACGCGCCGATAAGAATACAACTAATTCATCACTAAATAAAATGTTTTCCGGGCAAAAGCCCGGAAAACATTTTATTTCTCATTTTACACACCAGATGGCAGTACCAGGATATTTTTAAGGTAATTGTAGTTAGTTTATTTTAAACTAGATGTCAGCACTATTTAAATACGTGTATAATATACGTGTATAAAAAATAAGCACTTTTATGACCGTTTTCTTGAAAATTAACCGATCGTTAAGGGGTTAATTGAAAAAATGCTTTTACACTTTTGAATGATATCCATGGGTCAAATAAAATATAATTTCATCACCTTGCACCAGAAGCGTTCGAAATATTCATGACGTCATATTTCAGACGTCATATTGCGTTGATAAAATTTAAATGTATCAACATCAGCACGTTTCGTGTATTACGAATTATATGTGCACTCTAACACGTCATTGCATTTACGCTTCTGAAATATCTCCTTAAGACGTTAAAAATAAGAAATATTTCAATCTTCAAGACATCATATTTTGGTGTAGTAATCAAATTTAAACGCAATATCGTCAATGTGCTTAGTATACTAGTGTCAAATGTAAGTGAATTGAAATTTATAGATTCAGATCAAATTTGACGTCATGGTCGGTCATTCCTTACAGAAACACCATCATTGATTATTATTTCAATGTCGCAAATATATATTTTAGAAACTTAAATACAATATTCAAATAGTGATAACAATAAAATGAACATTTGACTTTTTTAAAAAATAAATGAACATATTAGAGTTTTTGAACATAGCCGAGATATATTTTTGAAGCGAAAAGAAGATTTTTTTGTGTTGTTTACTTGATATATTTTTGAAATAAAATTTATAATGTGATATATAATACACTGTTAGAAGTTTCTTGGAAAATATGGTAAAATAAGAATTTATTTAATTGTTACTTTACGATATTCAAACAAAACAGTCAAATAACCCTAAATAAGATGATACTCAAACTGCTAACAAACCAAGTGCTTTCACCTAGAACGGCTAAACAAAAAGAATTTTATTGCAGCAGCTAGACCCATCTAATGAAGCCACTTAGTTCCTTACAGATGAGTACATGTTATAGCTTAGATGCTAAACTGCCAGTCTCATGACTAAAGAAACGGGGGTTAGAGTTCCAGCGTTGACATCACAATATTTCCCTTATTCCTTTCAACACATAAAGAGTTTCCAGTGTACTGCACAACCCAATTTGTGACCCTGGGTTATTAGAGTACGATACTCTCTTTCACACATAGATAGCAGCATCAAAAAGTTTCCTAACTATCCACAATGTTCAGTTTAATTTCTTTTTTAGGGTTTTGAAACCATGCTACTTGTAAATAGCTAAAACCCATATAGTTTTGTATTCATATTTTTTTTTTAAACTATACTAATTGTAAACGGTTTTGAAACCGTAAAGGTAAAAAATGTTTCTTACAACAAACTTTACCGTTAATTGGATGGACAAACTGCTGTCGGTTGTTTTACATAGTTTTAGAATTAAAATTATATAAGTGTGCAATGAAAATATTAATTGAAAAAAGTATTAAATTTAATTCATGAGAACAATGTAAAAATGCAGTAAATTGTAAATTAATTTTATGTATTGAAATGATGATATTAGTGCAATCTGTGTTAGTTTTTTGTCAAAGAAGAAAAATCTTTCCTTTGGTAAGAATAATATATAGACAGCAACCGTTTCAGATCTATTTTTTCCGATTCTATTAACTACTATTCATTTCGTAAAATACTGACTTTTCTATGTTTTCCTACTTCTGTACTTTGTCTTCTTTTATTTTCCTTTCGCTTTTGTTTTTGATTTGGTTTTGATTATAGTTCTTGCGTTTTATTTTGGTTTTGATTCTTTCCTGTATTGACTTTGTCAAGAATTTTCAATTGTTTGGTCTGATATCTATTTCAGTTATTTGGCTTGATATCTATTTCAGCTATTTTGAAACTTATCAAATCCAATATATCAGCGCTTAAAAATAACAAAGCCTTTGAAAATATTTTCCACTTTGTACATATCTAAGGTTTCATTTATCATTTTATTAAAGAAACCATTATGTCGTATGGAATTGTAACAATTATAAGTCTGTAAATAAAATTTATTTAATTCTTAATCATTGATGATCAGCCAATCCGCTTTATTGAAATTACAATCAATTATTTGAATTTTTGTAATTTTGAATACAATTTAACCGAGAGAAATTCTAAAATTTAAGCAGTCATTAAAACTCGTTTTTGAAATGTTATATAATATGGAGAGGAAAACCACGAAAATATTCGCTTGATTACTAAATGTCAATTAATTTAACGTTTAATGAAAAGCCAATGGGGTGAAATAAAGATTACTGATGGGATTAACAATCAACAAGCATAAAGTAAACGTATCTAAGTAAAACGTAAAATAAAGCATTCCCGCAACAGCCAGGGGGACCATGGAGTTTAAGTTTTGGACCAGAGGCATGATTGCAATCTGCATTACGCACAGGCCACTTTTACTTCCCGGATAAGCTGACCCTTCATCAATCTGAAGCTCGGTGGGCTTCAAACTGCCACTGGGGATCGAACCCAATTCTTTATAATAACAGTTCAGTGCCTTAACCACTGAGCCGTAGCGCCATGAAATTAAATGTATATAGGGGAGTGTAGGGTACCCCCGCCCACTGTCAATTTCATATGTATAGAATATTTTTTCAAGTCAATGGGCCATCGGACATTAATTGTTATATTAAAAAAAGATAATTTTCAAAGTTTCAAGTATTTATGCAGCTGGTAACATGGTAAACAATAGTTTTGAAAATATGTTAAATACAGTAGTCAAATTTTTTAAATCTCTATAAGTTAAACTATTCTTTTTTTGGTTTATTCTTTTTGCATTATTTAATTAGATGATAGAACAATAGAAACATACAAAAATATTGATTATTACTCAATATTATACAGAAATATAAGCAATACTCCTTAAGTGGGCGGGGCTACCCGACTCTCCCCTAACTGTTTAAATTCCCAACTGATTAGATTTTTTAAGCTAAAATAAATGTTTAAGATAAATTTTTTACTCTGAAAAGTTATTTTTTATAAAGAACCAATAAAGTTAGAAATTAGAAAAAAAAAAAAAAAAAACATTGTCGAATAGGAATTGAAGTACTTAATTGAATTATAAATGGTAAAAGAAATCTTTAAATTATTTCTCCGAAAATTTTTAAAACTTTTTCGTTGGGATGGTACACACTCTTCGACTTTAAGAAAGAAACCCCCTTTCCTGATGCTGCATTTCCCTGATTTCTTTCCTGATTTCATAAAATACAGTAGGAAAGCAACTTACTTATCAAAATCTACATTTTATTGCGGTTTAAATGATATGATATGGTGTTTATAAGACGTTATGCAAGAAAGAAGCTCAAAAGATGTTGCGAAAAATAGAAGAAATCTTTGAAATAAAATAAAAAAAATAAATCTTAAAAATGAAAAACATTTATTTCGTAAAACTTTAAGAGTAAAAATAAGAAGAAAACAAATATAATCAGTCTAGTGACTCATGCTATCTGTGTGTTATCTTATTAGTTTTATTCCAGTAGAATTTTGATAACAATGTTTCCTTTTCTAAGTCATAAGTCCGAGTGGAATGTACAGCTTTTGATGTCAGAAATTGTTACATTTAATACCCGTTGTATTGGCTAATCAATGCTAAAACTATAAACTGAATTTTAAACGAAATGCATTTGATTTCCTACTTTGTTAAAATTAAGAAGATTAACTTAATTAATGAAATAAGAAAGTTCTTATTTTCATACTGAAATTATGAAGAGCAACTAAGCTTATGGAAATGATAAGTTCTTAATTTTATGTGGTTCTAAGTAATTTTTCACAGGGTGTCCCATAATCACCGCATAATTTAATTTTAGCATAAATTGTATTTATTTCTCTTATTTATTTTCTAGTTGAGAATCTAAAGAATCAGAGCTCTGTTGAAACAATGAAGTTAGTTTCAATTTTACTTTTTTTAAAAAAAATATCCCTCATATTACATATTTTTAAAAATATCCTATTTTACATATTTCTAAAAATATCCTATTTTACATATTTCTAAAAATATCCTATTTTACATATTTCTAAAAATATCCTATTTCACATATTTCTAAAAATATCCTATTTTACATATTTCTAAAAATATCCTATTTTACATATTTCTAAAAATATCCTATTTTACATATTTCTAAAAATATTCTATTTTACATATTTTTAAAACTATCCTTCGAGATTTCAACATATGATTTTAAATTAAAACGTGATTTAATCAGAATATATTTCTTTTTATTTGTTAGCGAAGCGTATGAGATAAAGAGAAAATAGTTATTTTAAAAAATAAATTGTTATTTTTTAGCTTTTGCCAGGAAGGGATATCCACAATAGAATTACGGTAAATGCAGGTAACAAAAATAAGTTATAAGCGATGTTTTTGATTTTTGCACAACCAAACCTCTTACTTATGTTTTCTTTTACTTCTTTTTAAAAAATTTTTTTTTTTAAATAAGAAAGACATGGGCATTGTTATTTAGTTTAGAATCACGGTGTGCATTAAATGAATTTCTGAGAAGAATTTCAATGAAGTAACTTTTAACTGAATACCCTAAAATCTAAAAACCTGTTCTGAAAAAAAATAGTATGGTCAATACTACTAGAATATGATAAAATTTATAGTGTTTTTGGCTCGAGAAGAACACCAAAAAACTAGGTAATTTTTACCGAAGTATTTCGATAATGATTTTGTTAAAATTAACAAAAAAATATGGTTTTATAATACGTGATGAAATTTGGCAAATGTAGTAAAGTTTATCACGATACCTAAGAGCATAGTATAAAACTATTTATTCCGTTAAATTTACTTCTCATTTTTCTATTTTTTACTAAATGTGTGGTAATAATAACTTTAATTTTGAAAACAAAAATTTCTGGTAAGCTGTTACCATATGAATGCAAAAATTACCAAATGAATGGTTTAGATACCGTATATTGTGGCTTTAATAACCAGAAGTGTGGTTTTAATACGAGAAATGTCGTTACCATACAATACGGTTAATTTTATCTGATATTTTTTCCGTGTAAAAAATCAATTTTGCAATTTCGAACCCAATCCAGAAAACAAGAGAGCTGCTGGATGAAGCAATGGGAGAAATTTGCCTTCGTGGAGGACTTTTTGATGGAACTAACCAAATAAAAACTTTTAAATAAATACTCAAAATAAATACTTTCGAAGAAAAGAATTTTTTTTTTATTGTCAGTAATTTTGTTTTATAAGACAATAAAAGTATTGCGATATATTATTATTACAAACCAAGCTGATCACTTTCTCTTATTGAAATCGTAATGGTCATCGTAATCGTTTCTTCTAATTTCAATAATTTAAAAGAGCAGGTTCCTTTTTTTTTTACCTTATACAAAGATTTAAATAACTTATATTTTGGTTTTAATAACCAGAGTTATGGTTTTTTATACGAGATATGTCGTTACCATACAATACGGTAATTTTACCAGATTTTTTTTTCGTGTGAAAAATTCGTTATTATTATTATTCAAATACTTTCATTACAAAAAAAAGGAAGAAAAAAAATTATTTTTAGTAATTTTCTTTTATCAAACTTAACAAAAGTATTGCAATCTATTCTTATTTCAAATCAAGCCGATCACTTTCTCTTATTGAAATCGTAATGGTCATCGTAATCGTTTCTTCTAATTTCAATAATTTAAAAGAGCAGGTTCCTTTTTTTTTTTTTTACCTTATACAAAGACTTAAATAACTTATATTTTGGTTTTAATAACCAGAGTTATGGTTTTTTATACGAGATATGTCGTTACCATACAATACGGTAATTTTACCAGATTTTTTTTTCGTGTGAAAAATCTGTTTTTATTATTATTCAAATACTTTCATTACAAAAAAAAGGAAGAAAAAAAATTATTTTTAGTAATTTTCTTTTATCAAACTTAACAAAAGTATTGCAATCTATTCTTATTTCACATCAAGCCGATCACTTTCTCTTATTGAAATCGTAATCGTTTCTTCTAATTTCAATAATTTAAAAGAGCAGGTTCCTTTTTTTTTTACCTTATACAAAGATTTAAATAACTTATATTTTGGTTTTAATAACCAGAGTTATGGTTTTTTATACGAGATATGTCGTTACCATACAATACGGTAATTTTACCAGATTTTTTTTTCGTGTGAAAAATCCGTTTTTATTATTATTCAAATACTTTCATTACAAAAAAAAAGGAAGAAAAAAAATTATTTTTAGTAATTTTCTTTTATCAAACTTAACAAAAGTATTGCAATCTATTCTTATTTCAAATCAAGCCGATCACCTTCTCTTATTGAAATCGTAATGGTCATCGTAATCGTTTCTTCTAATTTGAATAATTTACAAGAGCAGGTTTCTTTTTTCACCTTAATCAAAGACCACCCTGACGGGCAAATTCTTAACAGTCATAGATTACCAACAAAAAAGAAAGAAAACATAATCTTAGAGGAAATTGTTTTTCACAATAAGAATAAGCACACACTCAACTGTGAAACTTACATTCGCGAATAAAGAAAAAGCGAAAAGGAGTACATAGCTTTTTCGTTGAAGAAACAATAAAAACTCTCTCAACCGTTGAAAGTTACATGTTACTAGGGGCTTAACTTACACTTCAACCAACACAACTGACAAAAATGTTACTACAAATTCGAAACTTGTCCTTTTGTTCGGTGCCTAACGATCTTAAAAAAAGTTCGAGTGCTTTGGAATATAAAAGAAATGCATTTTTTTCGACGGTATCAATTTTGCTGCTTTGGTTATAGAAAAACAATACATTTTCAAGGAATATAAAAAAGTGACGCTAATTCTTTTTAATATTTATTTTACAGTGCAGTTTTTTTTTTTTTAGAATTTCTCAGTTACTTGTCTGTTTAAAATGTTTAGTATCGATAATTTTTTCTTTCTTTTTTTAACTCGGTAGATGCTTGTAAAAAAAAAAAAAAAAGAATTTCTATGGCTAATTTTATTGAGAATACCTTTGTGAATTGTTTTGTAATTTTTTATTTTTGTTATTGTTTCATAAAAATAACTCTTCATGCACTAAAAACCTCCAGCGAGAGGTTAAAAAGAAAAATTACTTGTTATAATTACTATATATATATATATATATATATATATATAATTAATGTCAATAAGAAAAACGAAACTTGCAAGTAAAAACATAATCTTACAATGTTAAATGAAAAACATTTATTTGAGAAAATATTATAGAGTATTTAAATGCTATTCTATTTTTTATGTAAAATTAAATAAAAAAATTATTTAATACAAAAATATTTTGATGTGATTTTAATCTGTTAGTTGCAGTGTTTCATGTGAGAAAAGTGCATAACTTCTCGTAATTTTAGTAGCTATCCTGTATTTATGTGCAATTGAAGTTTCAATGTTGAACTAATTTATTTTGCTTTCATTTTATTCTCAGAATCGCGTTAAGAATTAAACGTTATATAACAGCTCAGGATAAATAAATCACAATGAAAAAAATTCTGGCAAAATGACCGCACTGTATAGTAATAACATTTCCAGTAAAAAGAAACCATATTTCTGTCTAATGAAACCAAAATATATGGTATTTAAACCATTCATTTGGTAGTTGTTTCGTCTATATGGTAAAGATTTACCAGAAATTCTGGTTTTCCAAAATTATAGTTCCTATTACCCCACTTTCGGTAAAAAATACAGAACTGCAAAATAAATTGAATAGAATAAATGGTTTTTATGCCATGGCCCAAGGCAACTTTGATAAAATTACCTAGTTTTATCCAGATTATAAAACCATGATTTATTGTTTTTCTCACCAAAATCATTATCAAGGTGTTTCCGTAAAAATTGAAAATTACCGTGTTTTTTGGTGTTTCGATAAACACGGTAAATTTTACCTTATTTGGGTAGCTTTGATCATGCCTTTTTTTCTCAATGAGAAAAATAAAAATAATTTTAATATAATGCACCAAAATTGAGTTTTAAAAATAATACTTTTTGGCTTTTATGTTACATTTTTTATTCTTCTATTCATTTTTATTCATGCTAAATTATTTTTTATTCTTTTTAAAAAGGTTGAAATTGTCTTCCCTTCTTTAGATTTTATAAAAATTTTTTTAATTTTTTTTTATATAAGGAACAGTTTATTTTTTATAATAAAATTATGAGGCAATATTTCTGAGTGAGTGGATTCGGAACTTTCATACGAAGAAAGAAAGACATTTGTTCGATTAATTAAATTTTGAGTCTTGCATTATATGATGTTAATGTAATTACCATTTGCATTGATAAAAATATAAAAAGTTAAAATATTAATTACCTTATTGATACAATTTATTCACGTAAAAGCAAAATGTTCTACTTAGTAAATTTAAAAAATTCAATTTATTAAAAAAGTCGCTAAATTATTGTACCGTATTTATTTTTATATCAGCATTTGAATTTTCATCTTTATTAATTATTCATTTTTTAAAAAAAAATGTATTCTTAATTTAAAAAAGATAAATTAACTGAAAAATCATAAGTTGTTTTTTTATGCAAAAAAATTGCCTTTGAAGGTTCGTTTCCAAATGACTAGAAAAATTTTGTTTTTTATTAAATGTATAATTCTTAAAAACAAAACACGATAACCTGAAATAAAGTTTAACCAAGCTTGCATAAATAATTGATATTTACATTTTGTTTTAAGTAAAATTTTTTAGAAGGTTTTAGTTTCACTTTAGTAATTTTTGCTTTTATAAATTTGATGAGCAAGCGTATTAATTAAATTTTAATTTTACTTGGAATTGTAAACATGTCATTAAATTTCTTAAATATGTTCGTCTTGAGATTATAGTCAGAGATTATAATTAGTTGAGTATATATTTAGGCAGTTTTATAAACAATAAATTAAAAGTAAGATAAATTTGCTTTTGTATATTGCGGATTAAGAATTAGCAAGTATTAACTGTTGGTAAAATTGGTTCAACCTGAAATCATTATATTGCAACCTAAAACTGCCTTGCTAAATTGCCACACTTTTAATTGAGTTTTAAATAAAATCGTGTTTTCGTTCAAGTTAAAGATCACAATATATCAAAGTAAGATCATAATATGACAAAGTTCAAAAAGAATAAATTTGCCCGATAATATGGTTAAACTTGGCACCGAATTAAGGTTGCAGAAAAATTGCACGATAATATGGCTCGGATTGGCAACAAAATAAGGTTGCAACAAATTTGCACGATAATATTGCTAAATTTGGTACTGAATTAAGACTGCAGCATATTTACACGATAATATGGTTTAATTTGGCACCGAATTAAAGCTGCAGAAAAACTGCACGATATGATTTAAATTGGCAACAAATTAAAATTGCAACAAAATTGCACGATAATATGGTTCAATTTGGTACTGAATTACGTCTGCATCAATTTTGAAGATAATATGGTTCAATTTGGTACCGAATTAAGGTAGCAGAAAATTTACATGATAATGTGGTTCAACTTCACACCGAAATAATAAAATTATTTATATCAATCCTTTCTTCCAACAGAATATTCAATTATATAACTAGTTAGCATAAACATGAAATAAATTCAAAATGTTTTGCTACTTAGTTATATTTTATTTTATCTGAAATGATTTATACTCATCCGGTTGTGGAAAATACTCGAATTCATAAATTTATCTCTAAGTATTTTAAAAAAAGTATTTGGAAATATTTGAAAAATAATTTATGATTGCAATAAATCATGAAAAATCAAATAAAAGAATATTAGACAGTTCAAGTTGTAATACATATTCTATAACATTTTATCGTATAACTAAAGGCTTTCACTGACAAGATTAACGCTTCCAATTTCTCTTAAATGTTACACATTTGACTTCTTCATAATTCTTTTCAGAAATAAATCATAATTTTTACCAGTCGTGTTCGTAAAGTTCTTTTGATATAGTTTTGTTTTTATTCCAAGTATCAATTATTTTAACTTTTCTTCTTGAAAAAATGCTTGTACTTTTATCTTTTTAGTGGAAAGAGAACAATCATCTTAACAATTATATACCGGTAGACACGTTACGGGAAAAAGGGTATTACTTAATTTTTTACACTAACAAAAGAAACAATGGAAAGAATCAAGATATGTTTAGTGATAAAATTACTCATTCATGATTTTGTAAATAATAATATAAAAACCTATCATATTTGGTGTAATTTGATAAGTCAAAAATTTAAGAGTGTCTCAGAACAAAAATTATTATAATTACTCTCCGTCGTCAGGTTCTTTTGTTTAAAGTCTTTTCTCTTCGTCCCTTGAGTTTTAGATCAACATTTTGATTTCCGTTCTTTCGATTTTATTTGTTTTGCTCTTAATAAAAGTTTGATCATTAAATATCATTTCAAAACACAGCATCCTTAAAAAAAGTTTGGAATTATGAAAATATTAAATTGGAAAAACTATATTGTGAAAAAGGGTTTCTCAAAATTGAACAAAAATGTAATAAAATAGCTCCGAATAGTCGACTATGAAAAGCTTATATATTCAAAATTGAAACCTCATATACTCATTTTAATACAGAATGCCAAGTCTCAAAAGTTATGTGGAGGGCTAAATGTGTGAGAGAGATGTGTGGCAACAGGATTCGAACCAAGGACCTCCGGGTCCGTAGTACGGCTCTAACCACCATAGTTGTATAACCTAATCCGGGGAGAGTTAAGAAAATTTAAAGATATAGCGAAATAAGCAAAAATTAAATTGAAATAACCGATCTCCTGACTAAGCTATTGGTAGCATATTTTCCAAATGGCAACATTTTGCACCATTAAAATTGGAACTTAGTGTGCTATGATGCGTCATTGTGGTGGCTACTTTATAAAGTTTCTTAACTCTTCCTGGAGTAGGTTGTACAACCATGGTGTTCAGAGCCTCCTACTACGATCCCAGAGGTCCTTGGTTCGAATCCTGATAACAGCCAACTAACGTCTCTTTCACACATTTTGTCCTCCACATCACTTTTGAAACGACGAAGTTTGCTTAAAAATCAGAACACAAGGTTTCAACACAAGGGGTTTTTCAACTTTGATTATTATTTGTTTCGGAGCTATTTTGACACATTTTAGCTCAATTTTAAGAAAACTTTTTTTTACATAGTGTAGTGTCTCGCAATATTGAGAATTTCTATGGTTTTTTTTTCTTAAAAAATTGAAGCAATAAATTATAGGGTAAGTACTTATGAGCAGCATATTTATCTGAGTGCTTTAGTATCTGAATACTGAGCACTTTAATACAGTATACAGAGTATTTATCTTAGTACTTTTGAACAGTATATTTATTTAACACAGTATATATTTATCTGTGCTAAAGTCTTATAAAAATTTACTTTAATTTTTGGTCAAACGACAAAAAATAACTTGGATGAAGTTAAAAAAATTGTTTTAAACGTAAATTCCGCAAAAGAAAGATTTTTTACTAATCTAAAATTAGACAGAAAACAAAGATATAATACTAAATATCTTTTTGAAAAATGCTGATTGCAGAATTGTATAGGTATGGTTTTGTCAGAAAAATCCATTGAGTTACTATAATACGGTTATTGTGATTGTATGTCGGCCTTGTATTTAATTTGTTCTGCAAGATACTACCGAGTATCTTTCAGAATTTTTTTTCGAAAACAATTATCAATTATTTTGTAAAAACTAAATGTGCGTTAATAAGAACTATAATTTTAAAAACCAGAATTTCTGGTAAATCATTACCATATGAAAGGATATACGGCTATTGTGATTGGACGTTGGCCTTGTATTTCATTTGTTCTGAAAGATACTACTGAGTATTTTTCAGAATATTTTTTGAGTAGTAAAGTAAACAATTAAAAATTTTTTTTTTATAAAAACTAAGTGTGCGGGTAATAAGAACTATAATTCTGATAACCAGAATTTCTGGTAAACCATTACCTTACGAAAGGAAAAGTTACCAAATGAATGATTTGAATACCGTATATTTTGGTTTAATTAACCAAAATTTTTTCCCCATGTAGTACCGTGTACTCAGATTCAAGAAGGTTAAATTTGTAAGATAATATGGTTCAATGTATTATGGTCGCAGCAAATTTGAACTTCATTATGGTTTAGCAAATTTCAAAATTTCTGAAAGAGAACGAAGTCCGGTTCATTTGTTGCATTTAATTATGCCCTGAGATCACAGTTTTCGTTTGGACAATCAGTACCAAGCACATTCTGGAGCAAGTTTCTTTTTTAATTTTAGGCATCCCATACTTTATTGCAAAAAATAAAAAAATCTGTTAAACAAAGTCTGTAATACAAATGCAATAGATTGAGCTATCTGTAAAAAAAAACCCTAAATATTTTTCTGCTTTGTTTTTATAATAGCTTGCTAATGTATTATTTCTTTTCCACGCAAAGTTGTAAAAAAAAAAAAAAAACAGATGGTGACAAATTATGTCCACAATGATTTGGGAAACAAACTACTGTTTATTGTTTCATAAATTAAAAACACCTTAATTGTATATTGATAATATTAGTCCCTCCTAGTTTAACTTGGAGCAAAATAAAAGTAGAAATTCCATGCACGCTCACCTAAAAATTATTTTAATGTTTAACCATAACACAACATCAGTCTTTTGCTACCTCAATAATATGTTAAATTGAACCTTAGTGAATAATACCAAATTGAACCAGAAAAAAGTGCAAATTACATGCACACTTAACGAGAAATTGGTACAATGAATCATAATAGATAGTCAGTTTTTTTGCAACCTCAAGAAGGTCTTAAATTGAACCTTAGTGAATAAACCAAATTGAAGCTAAAAAATGTAGAAATTCCATGCACACTTACCGAAAAATTAGTTCAATGTTTAACCATAATACAGAGTCAGTGTTTTGTAACCTCAATAAGGTTCTAAACTGAACCTTAGTGAATAAAATTAAATTGCACCTGGAAAAAGTGGAAATTCCATGCACACCTACCGAAAAATTGGTTCAATGTTAAACCGTAATAAAACGTCACTTTTTTGCAAACTGAATAAGGTGTTAAATTAAACCTTAGTATTGAGTAATAAAATTTAAGATAAGAGAGATTGTATAATAAGATTTAACTTGGAACCAAATAAAGTTTGCAGCAAATTTGAACAATTTTATTGTTGAAAACGCTGCAAAATTTCAAACAGTTTTCTTTAAAATTATGCGAAAACACCCTAAGAATATAAAACTAATCTATTTGTTTCTTACGCTTTTAATTTCTAAAAATTTCCACATCCTGTGACAAATTATTTTTCTCATTACTATTGCTTAATTGAGAAATATTTTAAGAGAGAGATCAAATAAAGTACAATATTTAACTGAAGTATTTATAATTAATATTTATCAATGCTTCAGCCATGATAAAATAGAAAGGAAAACTGTGGGGTAGAATTTTAATCCGTTTAACTAATATTTGATAAGAAAATGTAAAAATAATCATAGTAATGAATTAATATAATACATACAACGCTTTTTAGCCTTAAGTAAAATTGTTATTTTAAAAGCTAATTCATTAATGTAGCATTTATTGCGATCAAAATTTTAGTTATTTTATTCATTATTTTTTATTTTATTCTGTATTTAAGTCATAATGACATGCATTTTAATAGTGCTTAAGTGCTTATTTAACTACTTCAGGGCTGTGAATTTTACTTATCATTTCATTAAATTACTTTTAATGGGATTAGGAGCACATTATATTAATTTCACTGCAAAAGTAATTAATAAACCATCTAAAGCTATATGGAGTTAAAAAAACTAACTGATGATATTTATCTTTATGTTAAGTGTTTTTCTTTTTGATAATATGGTACATAATACTAAAACATTGTGTTTCTGAAACTGTGAGGTATTTTTTATTTCGAAGTTTATTTAATATTCAACTGCGTCTGCTTAAAAAAACAGGCTAGCTTTTTTCAATGATTTATTGAACACAATATACATGTTTTTTGTATTAAGCTTTTTAATTTATAGTGGTTTAACTAATAGTTAATTTACATATTTAAACGTATTACTCATTAACTATTTAATTACTCATTAACTATTAGTTAATGAGTAATACGTTTAAATATGTTAGCCATTAGTAAATTATAAAACAAAATCATTAATAAATATTGAAAATATTTTTTTACGAAGAGTTTTACAATTGCATGCAAAGAGTTTTTGATTTGCTTCAAGAGATATAGAAATACACTGTGAAAAAATTTCAGATCAAATTATGGTAAAAAGTGCTGACATCCCGAGTTCAGCATCCGTAAAATCTATTTTACCGTAAAATTTTGTTCCGTAATTTTACAGTAATATTTATTTAATAATAGTGATTTTTACAGTAAATATAACTGCAATAATTACAGTATATTAGATTTTCTGTTTCCTAAAATTTTACGGTAAAAAGTAACGGCATTCAAGGTGCCAGTACTTTTACCGTAATTTATTTCAGAGTTTTGTACAGTGCATTTGTAAGGTATTTTTTTCAGAATTTTTTCAAAAACGTAGAGCAGCAAAAATATGAAATCAATATTTTTAGAAGACTAATATAATTTATTAGATAACTAATTTTAATTTAGAATCTGCTGGAATTTGCTTTTATAGGTAATCAGGCAGAGGGTTTCTT
The DNA here is from genome assembly GCA_949128135.1 of Parasteatoda lunata. NCBI lineage: Eukaryota > Metazoa > Arthropoda > Arachnida > Araneae > Theridiidae > Parasteatoda > Parasteatoda lunata. Next base: position 30,679,150 of record OX421981.1, on the reverse strand, counting down.
TTTGAACAAACAATTCAGAGAAATAATTTTCTCACCTTTTGAATAAACGAAACGAAATAAAAAGCAATTAGAATTTCGTCTTAAAAATAAATAATCTAGAGATTTACGGATCATTAGAATAATTTTCATTTGATTTGGAATTTTCATTTGATTTGTTCCAACTTAGAGAGAAAACTTTACATTGAGAAAAATCTTATTAATAATTATGAACACAATATGAAACGCAAATGCGCCCCCCTTCATAAAAAAATCGCTTAGAAAACTTAATTCAATATAAATTTGGGTTTTAAAATTTTTTTCAAAATTCATCTCTAAAAGAATGAATTGCAAAGGAATGAACAAATCATTTTATTAATGAATATTTGAATGTATAATAAATGTTCCAAAAGCAAATGCTTCATGCAAAGTTTAGAATAATTAATGAAAAATAAACAATTTCGTAAATAATACTTAATAACTTTCAATTTCAATCAGGAAAAATGCCACAATTTTATTATTTTTCTACGAGTAATTAAAAATTACAATAATAGAAAATAAAAATATAACTGTTACAATTATGATTTTTATGTTACGACAAATAAATTATTCAATTAATTTTGCTGAAACAGAATAATTCCATACTTTTTTCTATTGAAAACATAGGTATTTATGCGGTACAATGAGTTATAAACGTGTTAATTATAAAACTACTAAACTTAATGAATAAAAATAAACAATGCAATATTCATAATTAATTAAAACTGCATTACTAGAAAACAGCATTAATATTTAAATAATGAATTTTAAAGTTAGCTAAAATATTAATATCCAAAAAATAAATGAATTTTGAGGTTTAGAATAAAAACTTCAGATTGATAAAAATCTTGACGTATATAATTAATAATTAATACATTTCTATCTTAAAAAAATATATTTATATATGAATTTTTTTATTTAATACACGGGGGAAATATTTTAAAAATTGAATAAAAAAATTTATAATTTTATTGAATATTATAATATCTAATATTTTCTTCAAAATATTTTAATCATAAAATATTTCTCGTAGTTATTGATGACTAATTAGCTGTAAAGTCCATAAGGGGTTGTACAGTTTTGAAAGGGTTATAAAAAATTGCAGTAAAACAAAAAAGATAAAATGTGCTTTATTATATTCAGAATTACCACAATATCTAAGTATTTTTAAATAAATATATCTGGTTTATGAAATATTTAATTTTAAAGTAAAAGCTGTTGAAGCGAAATATACTGCTTCCTTATTGTTAACAGTTTTTATTTGTCTAATTTTTATGACTCTACGAACTATGCACTTAACGAAAATGCTAAACGCTAAATAACTGTTAAATGAACTTTTTTAATGTCTGTTGCGTGTGTTAACATTTCACTAACGATGATTTAGTTGATTTTGATTTATAAAATGAACTACTGAATCTGTGGAACACAGTACTGAAAGAAAAGTTTCCTAATATTAATCTTTCTTTCTTTAATAGAAAATCATCTAAACTGATAAAAAAAGTAGATTAATTTGATAAATACAAAATCACCAACTTAAACCGAATTCAAATTATTAATATATACTAAATCAATTATGGTACTAATAAAACAACTGTTAAGATATCTTCAATAATATTGGAGTTCAATATTTCACTAACAATATATATATATATATATATATATATATATATATATATATATATATATATATATATATATATATATATATATATATATAATTTTTATATATATATATATATATATATATAATTTTTATATATATATATATATTTTTTTTTTTGAAAAAATGGAAACCAGGGAAGATACCGGAAACAAACTTTCTGATCTTTCTATTTTTGATAAAAAAAAAAAAACTGTTCCTAAACTTGTTACTTTGTTATTCAAACTGATAAGAAAAAAGAAAGACATGATAAAGTAGAATAATTTGATATATACCAAATCACTTATTGCTCCATGTTTCACAAAGAATGGTTTTTGGAGTTTCCAAAATACCCGTGACGTAAGAACGTGCAAATGGACGCCGGGAAAAAATAGCTATTCGTGCAATGGAGGTTAATAACAGGTAATAGTCGTGTAACAATGCTTTTTTACTTTCCCGCGGGTTATAAGTATATCGCCAAAAGCGCCAACTAGAGAAACTGTTTCTTCCGAAACAAAGAACTGACATTGAAGAGAAAAATCATTTATGATCCTCAACTTGGACGTACTACACGCCATTTAGAAACATTTCTTTTTCCTTCCCCTAGCTATAGTTTGAAATTAATCGGTGGATAATAATACGGAATCTTAAGCTCGTAGCAACGTGAAAGATTTTGACATCTGCCACAATCATTAGAATAAGTGACGGCATATCTGGAAGCTCACGAAATACTGTGAAGTTAAGCTTATGGAAGACAGTATCATCACGTTCACATATTAGATTTCTGTTAATTAGACAGAGTAATCTTCTTAGATGAATTTGAGCCTATCTCTCAAAAAGGATGGTAATTACAGTGATTAAGTGTGTTCTTTATTTTAAATTAGATGTACTGTTCCATAATGCACGTTAAACAACTCTTTGTTCATGATTAATTCGAAGGCTTCAATGAATGTATCTGTTTTCAGCAGTTGATGCTGTATCGTAAATAACTCTCCTACCCCCCATACCCCCTTTTCTCTTCTGTTTATAGAAAGCATAGTTGCTTGTAAGAAATTGCTATATTTGTTTGTAAACAATGATCGGTAACAAAACTTCTTGTTCATAGCAAATATAGACGACTTCTGGTAAATGATATATCTCACTCTTAGCGCAGAATACATTACTCGTTTAAACAATCCGACATGTTAAAAAAAGTTAACATCAAGTTTTTAGAAAATCGAAATGATTACGAGCTGTTTTATTGATTTTTGACTCGAGATTTTACAACCAATGCGTTCTACAAGTTTCCAGGGACAACATTGCTTCAATTAGCTTAGGATATTTCTAAACATATCCCATAACATACACCATTGGTTGCATGTTTCTGACGCGAGCAATTCTTTGGATGCTAAGACATTCATAAACTTTATGAATGGTTCGGAGAAAACTCATGGAAGACAAAATATCTCATTCAAGCGTATAGAAAAATAGTCTTGAAAACGTGGTCTCTCATCCTTAGTGAAGACTGTGTTAACAGCATACCGTTAAAAAAAATTACTTCAACATACATCTGAGTGTAAACCTTGCCTGCTAAATAGTCATAATCACACCGTTGATTACAAAATTGTGGAGCCTTAATCTCCATGTCCTCCCTTGAATCACAACGGGTGATTACAGGAATGTTTTACTGTTTTTATAATAAAAATCGTGTAATAAGTGAGACAATATGGTTTAAGAAGTACAATAATATGGTTCAACTTAGAACCATATTAAGGTTGTAGAAAATTTTAATGATATGATTCAACATGCTTAGTTTCTAACCATGTTGGAAAAATTTCAGAACTATTGCTTTATTAGTAGATGCTTTACTGTCAATATCGTAATTCGGGAATAGCTCAGATGGATTTCTCTATTAGAAAAGTAAAGCATTCCCAGAACAGTTCTCTGTATAACAGGGGGATTGTGGGTTAAGGCTCCACAATTTCTCTGGCCAACGACATGATTCTGATAATGTTGTCAGCACAATGCCGAGTTGCTTAACGATCGGGAGCTGGGTAAGTTGCAAGCCACCATTAGGGACTGAACCCTAGTCCTTGAAAATAACGGCTCAGTGCTTTTACTCATTCAGTCATCATGGATTGATATCTCTATAACTTTCTTAAAATAAATTATTAAAAATGATGTATATTTTCTTCTACCCTTTTTTAAGAATAATTGAAAAATAATCAGATTCATAGGATTTATTACTGTTTAGGATTTATTTATGCATTATTTCTAAGATACTTCGGAAAATATATTAACATCGTTTTCGAAAAAGGAAAAAGTCAAGTTGATTTATTTTAGGAGATATTAATTGAAATAATGACACATACATAATTGCTTATCTACTCTTAACTAAAATTTTTCAAAGAATTAATGAGAGCAAGTTAAAGAGAAAATCAAAATTTCCTTTTTTAAAATCTGCTAATGAATGCTTATTTTAAAATATCACGTCATATTATAATGACATTTTAGAATGGCCTACATTATTTTCCAAAGAGTATTAATTTTATATCAGACGTCGCTACCAGCATCATATTTTCTATATTAAATGTTAGTAGGTAACTATCGATTCAAGAAAAGTTATAGCTCCAAACCGCTTGAAATCTCCAAGGTGTTCCTTGTCCCGTTAGTGATCGCTAAAAGCATCCTAGTATCCTGGAATATGATTATGGCGATACATCATACTTAGGGCACTACGTCTTAAGATACGCCAACGCGTGGTATGTACGTTCTTTGCAAATAGCCTCATCAATCAACAAAAAGGCCAATAAAAATGTAAGTATTCCTTGACGCTATCTACTAGACGTTATCTGCTGTACATTTGAGTTTGAGATAGGACCTTCTATCTTTATTGATTGCACATGCCGCCGGGCAAGTGAGCAAGCAATCACTTTACATTAGATTGAAACTCGACAATAAAGTTTGACGCAAATGTTCCTCAACATTTCATCAACAAGGTTTGAATAGAGAAGATTTCGACTTCAAATCATTTAAATCAAGTCAAGTTTGATCTTACGATATGAATTTCAGTTTGAAAGTGGTTGAGCCTGCGGGACTTGCAAACATTACACAAACCACTAGGATTATCTCTGCTTGGCGAGTTATATTATAATTTTGTAACAGAAATAAATTTCCTCGCCAATGCTTTCGAGAATCGCTTAATGTGGAAGTGATTAAACGACCCTTTACAACCGGAAATGCTCAGGGGAGCCATTTTTCACGTTGAATTTATTTTACTTGCAGAGCGTTGTGTGAGGAATAATAGCTTACTCTAGAGCATTATTTTAAATCTGAAATAATTAAATACAGAAGAAAAGAGAATACGAGTTGATGGTCCCAGAAAGATCTTAATTCAACGAGATTCGTTTTCCCAAAAACTGGTGTGGGTAATTGATATTGTAATTTAACGAGGTCTTTTTTAAACGTAAGACGATCAATACGTTTTATTTGCTTTCCAACCAACATCAGAATATAAACCTGTTTCAAAGCTATTACTTTTAGGTTTATTGAATAGTTTACGAAAATGGGAATAATTCTCGAGGAAGTAAAAATTTTTATCACCTTATTAAATTGCTGTAAATACGCTTGGAAGCATTGTTTAAATAAAATTTGAATTTTTCATTTGAAATAAATGGATTATTTTGTGGTTGAAGTATGTGTTTTTGCGGTTGATTATACCTAAATAATATGCTTAAGTATTCTCAATGAAATGAATCCGTTTCAATTGTGTTTTATTTTTATTTTTGTGAAATATAAACTGAGTGAAGGAAAATAAGAATATTACTGTTTCTCCTCCTTTGCAATATTTTATGAAATGACGCGTCATTTTTTTTTTTCATCTTTTAAGTTATTTTTGTTTCCAAAAAATTTTTTATTATACATTTTGAAACTTTACATTACTTAAAATAAAAATAAGAATATTATTACTGTTTCACCTTTGCAAAATTTCATAAAATGATTCGTAATTTTGTTTTCAATATTATAAGCTATTTAAGATATATTTTGATTAAGATTTTCTTCTATATTAAATTTAATCTTATAAGTTATTTATTATATTTCATTTTATAAGCAACAGCGAGGTAAGATGACCATTCCCTATTAGGACGATTTTATTTTATTACTGGCGCTGAACATCCGACCTACATCGGATTTTCAACTTTTTAAGTACACTCAGTTATGAATCCAAAAAGTAGGCAGGGAGCAAGCATTTGGGTTACATGGCAAAGAAAACTACGAAAAACTCTCACGACAAAGACTATTCGATAGCGTATGAGCCGTTTGCCACGGGGAATAACGATTAGTATACGAATCAATCATTCATAGCTGAAATTCGAACTTGCTTTCTATGTGGTGAGGAAATGTTCTAGAACATTTTATTAGATGTAATTAATTAAATTTCAGATATTTTTAATAATACATTAAGGTCTAACCTGATGGCTTGTGAGAAAATTTTTCATGTGCTTAATTTGAATAATGAGTTTTTGAAAAAGCATTACTTTTGCTATTTGCTATAGAAAGTAACAGATTTTGGCATGATGTTTTGATTCTGCATAGTTCTATGACTCTCCGAGTTGAAATACCTATGTATGCAGAATCAAAATATGTCAAGATAAATCAAAATAACTTCGATATAACTATGCAGATTCATGAGGAACATAACTATAGCAAAAAATATAACAACAAAATACCGATTGACTATGCAGAATCAAACTATTTCAGGATAATCAAAACAACTTCGATACAACTATGCAGAATCAAAATATTTCAGGATAATCAAAACAACTTCGATACAACTATGCAGAATCAAAACATCATCAGGAAAATAACAGATTTCTGCATGATATTTTGATTCTGCATAGTTACGTGACTTTCAGAGGTGAAATACTTATTGTTGTTCTACTATGAGTAAAAATACGAAGCTATAGGAAATTTAAAAAAAAAAAAAATTTGTTTTAAAGGAGAGTTCTGTTTTCCCTCTCACTTATATTAAAAATATGGACTAATTAATAAACTGCGTATTTAATTAATTTTTAATTAATGATAAATTTTTTATGCAGTTAAATAATTAAAAAAAAATTAATATTAGAACTGTTGAGAAGTGATATAACTTAATAAATAATTTTGTTATAAGGTTAAATATTTTCACTATAAAAAAATATTACAGACGTTTAATCTTGAGACTTTCTTTTGAACAGAAAAAAGAAAATATCTACGAGTAGAATCGAGAAAATGTTAACAGATAAAAATTTATGAGCATTGGACATAAGATTTGGGGAAAAAAAAAAAGGTCAAGGGCAAGAGTTATTGCCCACTTCAAATAACAACATTGATAAAAAATGTTCAAGAGTGTTATGAATAATCTTTTTCTTTTGATCAATGGCTTTATTTTCTTTTTATGTGTATTATATATTAATTTTTTTTTTATAAGACTATGGCTTGTTATAGACAAGTAAGAATCTCAAAAATTGAATTTTATTATCCTGAATTTTTCTTTTTTCGCTCAAATTTTGCATAAGATTTTAAGTGGTTACAAATGCAAAGGAAAGTTTCCTTTATTATTTTCAATTATAATCAATTAAATTAAAAATTATTGAGAGCGACTCTGTTCTTTTTTTTTATGATTGATTTCAGGTGACTATTTGAGGTTTAAAATTATTTTTTATTTAAGTCTTACTTAAAATTACAGTAAATATTCTTATGATAATACTTAAAATTACAGTAAATATTCTTCTTCAGTATTTAAAGGGTCTCAATATTATGAATTCATTGTTATGAACAATAAAAAATTTAAAACAATTCAGTGTTTATTATAGTACCAAAACAAATATTTCTTTATTTATACGGTATTGAAAATACTTTATAAGAAATAAAGGAATGATTTATTTCAGAAACATTGTGAAAAATTTGAACAATGAGGATTTTCTACTATACTGATACAAATAATAAAATATATGAAACGATAATTTAGATATTGCATTTTGAAAAATGAAAGGAAATAGTGCATTTTAAAAATGAAAAAAAAATTTGGATAAATGTACATTTAAATTACAATATCATACAATTATATTGTGGCTTTCGAAAGAGAAAAATAGACATGTTAAGCATAGAGAGTAAAATTCCACATTAGTTATAAGAAAAAATTTTTCTGGTAAAACTTTTCAACTGTTATACCGCATTCTCAGAAAATATGGAGCAAAGTTGAACCATAATATAGGTACCTTAAACAATATTACGGTTAAAATTTAATAAGGTATTAAATCGAACAGTATTTTCCTTCGAGTTAAACCACAAAATCATGTAGTCAATGAATAATTTCCACGATAATATTTAGTCAACATGGCATATTTAATTAACATGGCACATATTAAAGTGGCGGTAAATTTGAATAGTTTTGAGTCTCAACATGTACCAAAGTTTTTAACGCATAAAAAATCACTCAATACCAATTATTTGGAATAAATTTAGCCTAAATTTTTTATATGCTTTCAATTTTAATTATTATGAAAAACAGAAACGGAAAAAATCTCGAACTATGTCAATGTTAATGCGTATTTTGAAAAAAAAAAAAAAAAAAAAAAAAAAAAACAACAACAACAAAAAAAAACTACTTTTTTTCTAAATTTAGTTTTTAACGCACATTTCAGCATAATACTATTGCACACAAACCGAAATAGGATGTCAGAAACTATTATCGTATCGAAATGCAATACCAGAAACTATTATAGTATCGAAATGAGATGCCAGAAACTAAGTATGTATTCTAATTGGGATCCTGTAACATAAGGTTTAACGAGACCCACATTTTTTAATAGTGCAAAAAATTACTCAATAACGGGGTAAATTGAGTATAAACAGGTTTTAATACGCTTTATATTTTAGCTATTATGAATAACAGAAACCTGAAAATCTTGAACTATGTCAATTTTAATGTTTATTCTGCATAAACTAATATTTTTCTAATTTTAGATTCTAACGCGCATACCAGCATAATAATATTGCCTACAAATGGGAAAAGGAGTTTTTAAGTACCTCATCTAATTACGATCCTGTAACAACGTGGATCCTGCAACATAGGTTTAAAAGTGTTCCAAATTTTTTAATAGTGCAAAAAAGTACTCAGTAACGGGGTAAATTTAGTATAAACAGGTTTTAATACGCTTTATATTTTAGCTATTATGAATGACAGAAACCGGAAAATCTTGAACTATGTAAAGCTTAATGTTTATTCTGCATAAACTAATATTTTTCTAATTTTAGATTCTAACGCGCATACCAGCATAATAATATTGCCTACAAATGGGAAAAGGAGTTTTTAAGTACCTCATCTAATTACGATCCTGTAACAACGTGGATCCTGCAACATAGGGTTAAAAGTGTTCCAAAGTTTTTAATAGAATAAAAAAATACGCAATACAGGGGGAAATTCATCAAAAGCAAGTTTTAACACTCTTTCAATTTCCACGAATAACAGAAATGGGGAAATATCAAACTATGCCAATGTTAATGCTTGTTTTGCATAAACTAATAGTTCTCTAATTTTAGCTTTCAATGCGCATACCAGCATAATATTATTGCATATAAACCAAAATAGAATGCCAAAAACTATCGTTTTTAAGTACCTCTCTTAATTGGGATCTTGTAACAAAAATGGAAAAAGTATTTTTAGTTCATTTAAGTGTTCCGCCCTAAATGACTTCAAAGACTCTGCCTCCAACTAACTAGGCGGCAAGAATCGAAAAGGAAGCTCTTCATTAGTACGAAAGGAACTTTTTTTTTCTCAGCCATACATAAAGCTTCTCTCGTTTTTTTCTTTTAATGTTCGCAATCACATCCATATTCAGTGAATTGGGAATACATTGGAGGTTCATTTCCTCTCTATTCATGGTAGGTTTATTAAAAGTGTGCGACCAATACTGAGCTCAATTAAAAATTGAGAGTCAAGAAAATTTGCTTGCGCAACATGGATATTGTTAATAAACTTTCAAAGGTAATCCAGAGCTGTTAATAGAAAGGAGTTAAAATGTTTCAAGCTTTCTTTACTTTCGAAAAAAAAAAAAGAGTTTTTTTTTTGTTTTTTTTTTTGGCGAGATTTGATTCTTTTCGCCTAAGGGAAAAGAAAAAGAAAAGTGATTGTTACATGAAATAAGACGCACTCGACGTAATCAATCACCAAAACGTGAGTAACATGCCAATTTCGAGTGACTTTTATGTTATGGTGTAAGTTTCGGTATCTACTTTTTGGCTTAGGTGGCTCACTTTTTACTTTATTTGATAAATGAAGAGCATAAACGTATCTTTATATAGTATTTTTGTAAATAGTTTATAAATTATTAGACGTTACGTAAAAATTTTTAGACATGTGTTTCATTATTTTATAATTTATCATAATTTAAGTCTTTAAAGATAGCATTTTACCCACGTATTTTAAATATATTAAGTAATTTATCTCACTTTCAACTGTTATCTTTTTTAAAATTTTTGATCTATTATTGTATAAATTTTATAATACGTCATCATAAACTTGATACTTTCTTATTCTAAAATTTTGCAAAACGCTCATTTTTTACGTAGTTTAAGGGAGTTCCGCGAATTGCTTTCACCAAATTCGAGTTAACTTCAACTTTAACTTTGACTTAAATCCAAAGCAGTACTTTAATTTTGATCTGAACTATTAATTTTTATTATTTTTAAAAGAATTGTCTGAATTTTAAAATGGACAAACAGCTCAAATATTTAAAAAAAAATATATATTAAACCCTTTTAAATGTAACCAATGTGATGAGATTTAACATCCTTTATAAAAATTATTATAATCAATTAATAATTCTGCCTACTTTTACGAATTTAACATTGCAGAGTTGGAGAAAATTTCAAATATTAAAAATATTAGTTAAAAAACGCTTTTTATTTACACAAAATGGAACTTTAAAAAAACGTATTATTTTATAAATGGTTTATAAATAACTAGAAGTTGCGCAAAAGTTTTTAGTCATGTCATTGTTTTATAATTTATCATAATTTAAGCCCTTAAAGATAGTATTATATCAACACGTTTTAAATATTTTAAGTATTTTATCACACTTTAAGTTCTTTCTTTTTTACAATTATTGGTCTATTATTGCATAAATTTTATCGAAAACTTGGTATTTTTTTGCCCTAAAATTTTCCAAAAAGCTACTTTTTTTAGTAATTTAAGGGAGTTTCGCGAATCTCCTTCACCAAACACTACTTAACTTAACTCCAACTTTAACTTAAACTGGAGGCAATAGTTTAATTTCGATCTATACTATTAATTTCTATCATGTCTAAAAGAATTGTTTGAACTTTAAATGGACAGAGAGCTCAAATATTTAAAAAGCTATTAAACCTTTTAAAATATCGCCTATTTGGTGAGTATATTATACATTAGCAACTTTATAAAATAAAAACAATTAATGATTCTGCATATTTTTCTAAATTTAACAAGGCAGAAATGGTGAAAATTTTCAAATATTAAAAACTTAGATCAAAAACGCTTTTTATTTTCACAAAACTGATGCCCACTCATGACAATTTACATTATCTTCTTAATCAGTATAAAGGCTCGCTGTTTTTAGATGATGGAAAGTAATAGTTCAGAAAATTGGTAACAAAATCTCAAGCTATAAAATTAGGTTATTATTTATTTCATAAAACGACAGAGTTTTCGATGAACAGTTTTAAGTATTTCTAAAACTATTAAACTATTTTCTAAGTGTCCCTGACTGAGTGGAAGAATAAAAAGAAAGATAACTGCTTGAATAACTTTCATTCTAATGAGCGGATTTTAACGAATCAAGCTTATTGTTTAAAAGGTTAACCTTAAATATTCTTATTAATTAGTGATTACTACACTGTAAAAAATTTGGTGCATAGTTGTCACCATTTTTTGTGCTGAGGTAAATTAAATGCATTTTTAATTATCGAACTGCAAATTGTGCAAAAAGTAATATAAAATTGACAAAATATCAACTGTTTGAAAGAATAAGTTCGATTCTAATGCACATGAAAACATGTGTTATCAGTGAACAAACAAGAAATGAATAAGTAAAACTATAACAGTGAAAAGGTAAATAAAAAATGTGATTACATGAACTGCAAAATTTTTTAGTTTATCGCGATACCAATAATGGTGGCAACTATGCACACGATTTTTCTATAGTGTATTAAGTAATTACACAAAAGCATAATTTTCCTGAATTAAAAATTTTTTTTTGACCATCAAAATGGGGGTGGCAGTAGTTCAACTAGTGCGTCTTGACATAGGGCGCCTCAGATTTATTATTATTTTATTAAGACAAATTAATGGAAAAAAATCGCTTGGAATTAAAAAAATATTTTCAGGTGGAGCTTTCAATTTTTAAAGTTTTGTTATATTATAACCTTCGTGGAGCAGCCGACCGAATTTTCAGCTTACGGTTACCAATGTTCAACTCCATAACCTTGAACCCAATCTAGAAGACAATGGAACTCCTGGATCAAGTATTGGGAGAAATTTGTTTTCGTGAAGAACTTTTTGATGGAATTAACCCGATTTGCATTACATGGAGAGGAAAACCATAGAATCCTTCCACGGTTATGGTCAAGGGGACTAACCCATGATCTGTCTACCACTGAAGACATTTTACGTCAGCACTGTGGTCTGTGTGAGCCGGGTGCGGAATTCGAAGCAACCAGCCATCGCCGGGATTCGAACCCGGTTCACCTCATTGGGAGGCAAGCGCTCTATCCCCTGAGCCACCACTGCTCAAAGTTTAGGATTGTTCTAAATTTTATTTACGTACTAACTTTATTTAGTTTACACGGTGTTTATTTTTCTTTTTTGTTTGCTACAAATTTAAACACAAGCAGAGGACATCGGAGCTGGTCATTTTTACCATACATTTAGTCTCAATTTCAAAGAGCGAGAGGGACGGGCCTGTACCAAAAAAAAAAAAAAATCCCAAAGTGACTCGTAAGTATAGGTTAAATGGAATCTTGACACTATGCTAGTATTAATAATTGTTTTTTTAATAACATAATAAATTTAAAAGAAATTAATTGAATAGTACTCGACAAATAATTTAAAAAACGAATTTTTAAATACTACCACTTTTTGTTTAACTATTTTAAAATCTACTATATTCTATCTGCATTTAAACTAAATAGTTATCAGTAAGGCCCGGATTTTGATGACATTTGCATTTTTTTGCATTTTTGGACATTTTTTGTCATTTAGAGCATTTTTTTTTAGATTTATAGGGCATTTTTCTTTAAATTTTGGGGCATATTTTGCATTTTAAAGCATTTTTTAAATTTTTTGTTAATTTCTTCCAATTTTTATTATTTTTTATCATTTTTCATTATTACACTGGCTTCCAAACAATGAAGAAAATCTCTAGGATATTAATAGGTGAAGCAACATCTTTTCAAATTGAAGAAGAATTGTCAGTAAGTGAGACCGTCTTTTTCAAGTACGCACCAATAACATCAGTAGACGTTGAAAGAAGCTTCTTCAGGTATAAAAATTAACTTTCAGACAAGAAACGCCCGTTTACATTTCAAAATATTAAAAAAAAAATAATAATCCAATGTAATTCTGATATTTAGTAATATTATGAGATGGAAGTTGTTATATTCATTAAAGTTTCTATACAAAATGAAAATGTTTTGGAGTCAATATATTTTCCTTTTTTTTGTTATTTTAGGATATAAAACATATTTTTCAAACTTTAATGATCGTAGAACAAGTATTGCATTGCTTTATATTTTTTGAAATGACTCATAATAATTTTAAAGAGTAAAAAATTGTTTTAGTTCAATATTTTTACTTTATTTAAGTCATGTCATAAGGCGTTTTTAGCGCAATTTTCGCATTTAAGGACATTTTTTGCATTTTTTAAGGGCATTTTTTGCACTTTTAAAGGGCATTTTTTGCACTTTTTAAGGGCATTTTTTGCAATTTTTAAGGGCATTAATTGAGATTTTTTAGGTCATCAAAATCCGGGCTCTAGTTATCAGACACTCTCATTTATAATACAAATCTTTTATTTCAAATCCATAACAAGAAAATTTAAAAATAACATTTGTGTTTTTCTTTATAAAAGAATTTTAAGTTATAACTTTTCGAGGAATTTCTATAACTATATTTTATCTTATTTGTTTATCTCCTAAGGAATTTTTTAACTTAATACCATTATAACTCCGCAATTTTTATTATTTTAAGATATTTTATTTATCTCTTCTGCGGAATAAAAATCTTTTGGGATTAAATAATAAAAATTCAATTTTATAAGATTGTTTTTAAAAATCGAGATCTCGTCATAAGGCCGTGCCTTTGACTAGAACAAATAGGTTTTGTTATTTTAATAAAAAAAAGTTTTTGGAAGGTTTTAAAACAGTATTTACAAATAGCTCGCCTTGCCGTTTTATTTACTGAATTCACCAGATACAATACTACAAATATTTTGTTTTATATTTTAATCTCCCAAAGGAAAAATAGTTTCAAAACTTTTGATAAATCATAGAATGATACTTATAACTTATTAAAATTGTTCGTAAATATTAAATTAATAATCAAAAATCTTTTTACAAATAAAAGTTGATGTTTATTAATAATTTTAATAAAATGAGAAACCTTAATTTAATAAAAGCATATTATATATATATATATATATATATATATATATATATATATAATGATAAAATATATATATAGAATGATGAAATATTTCTTTAACTTTGACGAAATTCGTTTCCTCGAAAGAAAGACGATAATTACGTCGTCAGTTTGACAAAATTTTTGCTGGGAGCATATACTAGGAAACGGATTCGTCAAAAATGAAGAAAGTTTCGTGGTATTTTAATATCCATTTCTTACAGTGCAATTAATATTCATACCTAAAAATAAATAAGTATATGTACTATCGAAAACTGACGGATCACTAGTGAAGAAGGCAGGACTGAAAAAATTTAAACCAGTTTGGAAAGTTTGAATTGTCTTCCAACAATTGTCTTTTAACTGTTTTCATCCGCAACCAAACAGGTTTTGACTTTTCAATCCTTTCTTCCTTACTAGAGAGTTGTCATATTTCGACAGTTCTTTCATTTTACCCCAACTTTATAAATTTACGACTTCTGATGTGAATTTTCTGTTACTTAATTTTTGAAAAGGAAAAGGATTCTAAAAATATACATTAAGAGCAGTCATTACAGAACACCTGCATTTCTTTTAATATATGTGATATTAATTAAAATTTAGTACTTACCAACAATGAGTCTATAACTACAGGGAGGTTTTCTATATCTTCAGTAAGATGAAGACTATATATTTCAGTAATCAAACCCTAGAATAAATATGATGTAATAAATTAGAATTCTAGAATAAAGTCATTCATACAAATATTTTAATCTGTTCATAAAGTCAAACTGATATCCGTATACTGATATGATTATAACAAATCAATAAGTAATAGTAACAAACTTCATTCAAAACGTCATTTTGCTACAATTATCTCATGGTAACCAATTTAAAGTCATGACGAAATTAATCTAATTTCTGCGAAAAGTCAAACTGATATCCATATATTGATATGATTATAACAAATTTATATGTAATAGTAACAAACTGTATTCAAAACGCTATTTTGCTACAATTATCTCATGGTGACGCATTTAAAGACATGATGAAATTAATATCATTTCTGCGAAAAGTCAAACTGATATCCATATATTGATATGATTATAACAAATTTATATGTAATAGTAACAAACTGTATTCAAAACGCCATTTTGCTACAATTATCTCATGGTGTCGCATTTAAAGACATGACAAAATTAATCTCATTTCTGCGAAAAGTCAAACTGATATCCATATATTGATATGATTATAACAAATTTATATGTAATAGTAACAAACTGTATTCAAAACGCCATTTTGCTACAATTATCTCATGGTGACGCATTTAAAGTCATGACGAAATTAATCTAATTTCTGCGAAAAGTCAAACTGATATCCATATATTGATATGATTATAACAAATTTATATGTAATAGTAACAAACTGTATTCAAAACGCCATTTTGCTACAATTATCTCATGGTGACGCATTTAAAGACATGACGAAATTAATCTCATTTCTGCGAAAAGTCAAACTGATATCCATATATTGATATGATTATAACAAATTTATATGTAATAGTAACAAACTGTATTCAAAACGCCATTTTGCTACAATTATCTCATGGTGTCGCATTTAAAGACATGACAAAATTAATCTCATTTCTGCGAAAAGTCAAACTGATATCCAAATATTGATATGATTATAACAAATTTATATGTAATAGAAACAAACTATATTCAAAACGCCATTTTGCTACAATTATCTCATGGTGACGCATTTAAAGACATGATGAAATTAATATTATTAATATATATATATATATATATATATATATATATATATATATATCTTCGAAAATATTATGATACTTGAAAATGGGTGTGACATAAACAGACGGCATAAAGTAAGCGATCTCAGTTAGCAACTAAACAAAAAAACAGTAGCTCTCGGCTTCCTCTAAATATAGCTGATGTGTGTTTCACCACATCTTTAAGCAATTACTGCGTTAAAAGTAAACAGAAAAAGTTTCACAGTTTTGTCAAACCACAAATTTGGAAAGATTATCGACGTCAAGTAGGTTAGATAATAAAAGCTGCCTGAGCTTAATAAAAAAAAAAGGCAGCATAATGGAAGTTTATTAATTTTTTTTATTCAAGATTAATTAATGCATTAAATGTGGGACAATCAGTATCATTAGTTTATTGTTCTTAATTTCCTTTCGGTTTTGTTTTTTGTATTAGGACAAATTTTTTTTTTTGTAATAAAATTTCTTAAAAAGTTTTGTTTTGAATCATTATTATTCCATTTTTTCTATTCCATTTTATTTTGGATCATTGTTATTTATAAGAATTAATTAACGCAAATATGCAGTAGCTCATGTTTTCCCACAGTTCGTGTTTTTTCCTCAGTTATTCATTTCTATGAAGACGAACTTTCGAAGAAATTAGACTTTTTACTTTTTGATAATCTGTTATTTTTAATAATTATATCATCATGGAACTATTGCCACCATGGAACAGTTGCCGAAACGCCAACTTTCGAATGTTTGAGGAAATTGCTTCTTAAATTGTTTGCTATCTGCGAGCAAGCTGGGAGTTCTTCTGCATTTTTTTTATATTCTATGTTAAATAACAAAAATATATATATATATATATATAAATAAGGCTATGACTGACTAAAGAATATACAAATCCTAACTTAAGAGTTATAAATATTTGTGTAACAGTCGTGAGTTCTCCAGTGTTATTTTTTAAAAAATCTAATTTCAAATTCTTAAAAGACATACAAATTAGCCCATAGGCCGACTAAAGAATATACTAATCCAACCTAAGAGTTATGAATAACAGTTTTAGAGTCATAAGTTTTCCACTATATATTTTTTTAATCTAATTTTAAATTACTAAAATATATACAAATAAGCTTATATCCTCAGTAAAGTTTATACAAATCCTATCCTAAGAGCCGCAAATGTCTGTTACAAATTACAACAGTTATAAAAATAACATATTATTTAAACATGTGATTTATACCGAAACACATACTCTCAAATGTTGACGAAAGTGCTTCTTCACTTGTTTGTTATCGTCGAGCAATCTAGGTTTTCCCCAGTATTTTTGCTAATCACATTTTGAATGATTAAATAATTTACAAATAAGACTATAGGCTGACTAAAGAATATACAAATCCAGAATTATGAATAACTGTTTAAAAGTCACGAGTCTTCAAGAATTTTTTTTAAAAATCTCATTTTAAGTGATTAAAAATATACAAATAAGACTATAGCCTGATTAAAGAAACTAACCTAAGAACTTTGAATAACTGTTACAAGACTACAATAGTAATAAAAATAAGATATTATTCTCTAAAAGCGTTATTTTTTTTTTTTTACTGCGAAGCCCTCAAAATATAGCTTTTAAAGTCATTTACTGTAAGAAATCTTGTTTTCAACTTTACTACATCTTCTTTCGTTTTCAAAACTATTGATTTCAATCACAATTTAAATAATTAAACTAGGAGAAAAGAGATAAAAAATTGATTTAGCCAAATTTAAACCCTAACTTTTGAATAATATCAACAATCTTTATTAATTCATGGATTCAAATTACATTTTAAATCTACAAGCATCTCAATTTCAACCCTATTCAACTTCCACGCCAGGTAAGGTAAGTTAGAGAAAACTCCAATTCAACTCGCCCACGGTTCATCTTAAATCACACAGATGGCGCTAAAATAAGTCGTTCACACTACTAAAAGTGCGAATTTGTGCCATAACTGTCGGTGTTCTGGAATAAATGTCCTTTATACCCTTCTACCACGATGAATTTTACTCGTCTGCAAATGGAGTATTTATTGTGAATGGGAGCCCTATTTGGAAAATAAAGTGTCTTTTTTGATGCATTTGGAGAATTCTTTTTTCTTACTCTAGCTGTACCTAACCCATTAGGTTGTGGCTAATCACTGAAGATTCGAGGAGGCTAAATCGAATTAAAGCCAACTGTAGTTCCAAAAGAAGAACATAAGATATGCCAGGAACTATAAATGACTGCCCCAGTCTTCTAATGGATTGAGTCTCAGTTTAGGGCAATTGGATTAAGATTTGCTGATCTGTTATTCGAACGAATATTTTCACTTGCCACTAAAGAAAAATGCACCTTGTAAATTTTCCATTAGCTGAAAATATTTTTTTGCAAAAGACTCGGAAGTAACACTGAGTACTAGGTACATTACCTTTTTTTTTTCTTTTCATAGAGTCTTTGAGGAAAGTTCACTTAATTTTATCAATACAACTGGCAATTAAGTTGAAAGCCAGTGAGCGCAAAAATAATTTTTTATCCGAAGAAAATTCATCCTTGTTAAATGTTTGCATTTCCAAACAAAAATTATGTTTTAATGATTCGAAAGTATTTAAAATATTTAGACTGTTTTTTTTTTTTTTTTTTTTTTTTTTTTTTTTTTAATTAAGCTAGTTATTTTCGTAACGTTTATTAGGACTTTATATCTCTGTATGTTTCAAGTTTACTAAACTTTTCATGAATAAATAATAAAGTTTTTAGAGAAATGACCATAAAATTTCTAGAAAAAGTGAAGAAATGCTACTTACTGTATTTTAAACTCTTAGAGGCATAGGAGCATTAAATATTTTATATACAAATTTAAAGCGTTTTTTTTTTCACAATACATTGAAATTTTAAAAAGTAACATTTTTACTTGCTCGAAATGATTTAAATTAAATAGGAGGAAATTTTTTGTATTAAATTTAAAGAATTTGTTTGAAATTTATTTGTCTCTGTAAAAAAAAGTTTGGTTTAAGGTTAAAGGTCTTTTTAATTAAATTTTTCTAGTTACATTGACCTAAATGAAGTTTTTAAGAAATAAAAATATCTTCTTAAAGTATTTTAATAACTCTAAAGATTAGTTTCAAGTGAAAAATAGAACCAATGGAATCTTATTAATGTAAAAGAAAAATGGATAGTAGATATAAAATATGAATTTAGTTTTTTTTAAGCCTTACTTTTAAAAGACGATGACTGCTGATTTTTAGATAACAATGACAGTTTAAAACTTAAATGAAGTTTTTAGGAAAACTTTTAATATTTTTAGGAAGATCTTTATTAACACTAGAGATTAATTTTTCTTTCAAAGAGAACTAATGAAATGTAATTTATACTCATCATTTAAATCTTATCAAATCTTTTAAATGTAAGATAGGTATAAAAAAATTCTGATTTTTATATAAAAGTGACAGATGAAAACGTAAAATGAAGTTTTTAGGAAAGCTTAAAATATTTTTAGGACGGCATTTTAAATACTAGAGAATCATTTTTCTTAAAAAAAAAAAAAAAAAAAAAAAAAAAACAACTAATGAAATGTAGTTTATATTCATTATTTAAATCTTATTAACGACAAATCACTAAAAAATGTGTAAGACAGGATTACATTGAAAAAAAGTTTAAGAAAATAGTCTGATTTATAGATAACAATGACAGTTGAAAACTTAAGTGAAGTTTTTAGAAAACCAAAATCAATGACAAATCTCTAAAATAAATTTAAGTTTTAAGGAAATCTTAAAATATTTTTATGAAGATATTTATTAACACTACAGATTTTGTTTTTAAAAAGCAGAGCTAATGAGGTGTAATTTATGTTCATCGTTTAAATCTTATCAATCTCAAAACAATAAAAAAAAAAAAAAAAAGTGAGAAAGATATAAAAAAAGTCTGATTTATCGATAACAGTGATAGTTGAAAACTTAAGTGAAGTTTTTAGAAAATCAAAATCAATGAAAAATCTCTAAAATAAATATAGGTATAATAAATAAATAAATAAAATAAAATAAATTTTAGTCCGATTTTTATATAACAATGACTCTATAGATGAATTAGTAGGGAATCACGCACTATTAAATACACGAATTAATAACACGCATTAATAAAACGCATGAAAAAATTAAACAATATTTAAAGAAACATCGGTTGAATAATTCAAATAAGCACGCGCAAGGTCTTAAAAAGCAAAGAAAAAAAAAAAAAAAAACAGACATCGACTGATTATTGATAGAAAAAAAAATAATAAATAAAAAAAAAAACTGTAAGTTAAGAAGAGGACATATGTTTAAAAGAAAGAGTATCGAGAAAATCTAATTGACGAGCCAACGTGAGCTGAATAATTTTCACAATGCAAAAATTGAAAAAATGTGATTGATATCTTCTTAGCATTTAACTGAGGCGATTTCTTTTCTCTCTTTTTCATTTAGACGTTCATTATTGCATCATAATTGTCATCATTATGGGGAGCGTATCAAAATTTACTTATTGCTTTAAAGAAAAATTAAGAATAAGAGTTTTAATAAATATATTGGTTCCTCTAATTGCATGCTCATTATAATCAGAAAATTAGAATCACCCGAGGCAAATATAATTGGAGCAAGAATCATTTAAATTTAAATATAGCTCGTTGCTTTTCTTGTTTTGGCCTTGTAACAAGACCTTTGGCTTGTTAAGTCTTTCAAAGAAATACCACATAAATAAAAATTTAAATGAATAATTAACTTCACTTTTTAGCGCAGTTTTAAATTATTTTCTGATGATTTCGCCTTTTATTTAATGTTTTTTTAAAAAATAAAATAGTATTTTACTGTTTCATTTGTCAAATTAAAAATCTTTTTAGAAACAAAATTGAATTGATTGGAATTTTTTCTGTATTTGCGGCAATGTTATTAATACGCATATTTAAATTTTTTTTCTTCACATTAATCAATACATTTTCTTGTTTAAATCAAAAGGGAATATATGTTTTATCTTTGAGTCACAGTATCACGCGGAAGAGGATGTTTTATTTGCC